>CM019149.1:211177530-211235403 GCA_009733165.1 Naja naja
TTTTAACAATTTGTCTTATGATTTAATTTGATTGGGTTTCTAGTTAGTTTTAACTGTGTGATATTGTATTGTATTGTTTTATAAGGTTGTATGCCTCCCTAGTCCTTCGGGAGATGGGGCGGCCTAGAACCAAATAATAAATAAATAAATAATCAAATAAATAAATAAATAGATAGATAGATAGATAGATAGATAGATAAATAATAAATAAATAAAATAAATAAATAATAGACTAGTACAATACATAGGTAAAGATCTTTAGCATAAGATAGTACTGTGGAATTAGGTTTTTAACAGAGTTTGACATGGCATGAGGGAAGAAACAATCTTTGTGTCATTTGTTTTGGCATGCAATGTCCTGAGGAGAGGAGAATTGAAACAGTTTAGGTCCGGATATGAGGGATCTGGAGATATTTTCTCAGCCCTCTTTAGATGGACTTACCCCTTTCCTATATGAATTGCTCCATTCATACAGTCAGTCCATCAGTTAGAAGGTTGAGGCCAATTCTATATGAATTCACCTCAGCCTTCTGAGATACCCAGTGTTAAGTTTGCATGAAGAGTCAACGCGAGGAGTTCCAGCAAAGAGTTTATTAGTGACTACAGCTCGAATGAACCCATCCTGGCTTAGCTACGGCTGCTTCTTATAGCCTGCAGCCGTAGCTGCAGCAATGGGAGTGCAGGGATTCTTCCGCACTATTTAAACCAATACCATTTGACATTTTACAAGAACAGTTCAAATAAACCAATAACATTCAAAACTACATACATAAACCCTCCCCCACTAGGTTCAGTCCATACCAAACCCCAACCTATCTAATGTATTCCTTTAAATAGGTGGGGCTCTTACGTGTACGTTGAGACCTTCGTGGTTCAGAAGTTTAACGTTCTCACCCAGTGAGAGGGGAAATGTGTCTGCTGACATTTCCCTGTTGGGACTTCCTGTGAAAGGAAGACCCTGTTAGACTGTTAGAATCTGGTCTCTCCTCCCAACCCATCTCCATTCCAATGTCAGCACCCAAGTCAGGTAGTGATGTGCAATCTTCCACTTCTAAGGATAGATCTTGGCTTTGTGACAGGGTTCGGGATGGTTCCTGTCGCAATGGCTCGTTACACATGGGGTTGATTCCTGTTTGCTGATTTTCCTCCTGTTCCCCTCCTTCCCCCCTAGAAGGAACATCAGGTGAGGGACCTAGAGAGGAACAGGGTCGATGTTCCTGAGGGAACCTGGATCTAAGTTGGTCAATGTGCCTGCTCCAGAGGAGACCATCCTCTGTTTGTACCCTGTAAGAACGAGGGCCCGTGATGTGAGTTATTTCAGCAGGAATCCACAAAGGTTCACCTATAAGGTTCCTAGCATAGACAGAATCACCCACACTAAAAGAACGAACTTTGGAAGTGGAATCCAGTGGTGCGTTGGGTGCGTAAGTGGGATGAAGGCGGTCAAGGGAAGACCTAAGTTTCCTGCCCATCAACAACTCTGCTGGGGACAAGTTATTTGAGGCTAGAGTGATGTGTTGAACACTAAGAAGTTTTTCAAGCTTCTCAGTGATGTCCCCAGGACCCAGCTGCTGAAGCTTCTCTTTGGTGAAGCGTACCATGCGTTCAGCCCGGCCATTGGCCGAGGGTGCCCAGGGCAGTGAGGGCATGTCTGATGCCCTGTTGAGCTAGAAAGGATTCAAAAATGTTAGATGTGAATTGAGGGCCATTGTCAGAAAACAAGGACATCTGGTAGCCCATGGGTGACAAAAATTTTCTGAGCTGCTTGATGACAGCCTCAGTTGTAGTGAATGTCATGGGAATACCTCTAGCCATTTAGAGTATGCATCTACTAGCACTAGAAAAGTGTGCCCTCTTGTAGGGCCTGCAAAATCAATGTGGATTCTAGACCATGGCCCTAGGACATTCCCATTCCTGTGGGGGCGTGGAGGTGGGGCAGGCCTGACTACCTGGCAATTGGGACAAGATGCTACCCAGTTTTCAACCATTTTGTCAATACCTGGCCACCATACATAACTCCTGGCCAACCTTTCATCCTTACAATCCAGGATGACCCTCATGTAACATTTCCAAAACCTCCCTTTGCAGTTTTGCAGGAATAACCATCCTGTTACCCACAAAATACATCCTCTTAATACAGATAATTCAGTTTGCCTGGACTTAAAAGGTTGGGCAAGGTGAGGTAGATCTTGAAGAGGCCAACCTTCTTAATCCAGCCCATAACAGGTGCTAATACAGCATCTTTGGTAGTTTCTCTGGCAATCTCAGCAGCATGGACTGGAAGCTTAGCTACGGTCTCCAGGAAAAGGTGTGAGTTTCAAGTTCAAAGTCCTCCTTGTGGCAAGGTAGTGGGCAACGACTCAGTGCATCAGCATGTCCAATGTCCTTGCCAGGCCTGTGAGCAGTTGTATGAATAGGCTGCAAATTCAATCTCAGTCAGTCCATCAGCATTCTTGGTGACAGGATATTAGGTGTAGGTTTGTCTCCTGCCACAATGCCTAATAAAGGTTTGTGATCTGTAACAATGGTGAATGACCTGCCATACAGATATTCATGAAATTTCTTAACAGCTGCAACAACTGCTAAAGCCTCCTTGTCCAATTGGCTATAATTCCTCTCTGCTTTGGACAGTGTGCGAGAATAAAATGCAATTGGGGCTTCCCTTCCATTGGGAAGCCTGTGACTCAAAACCCCCCCCCACTCCAAAAGGGGATGCATCACAAGTCAGAACAACAGGCAAATTCTCAGAGAACTGTATCAACACAGCATCAGACGTGATTAGTCTCTTAATACTGTTAAATGCTGACTGTGCTTCCGCCCCAGATCCAAACAGCTTTCTTATCAAGCAGGCGATGTAAGGGCTCAGCAATAGATGCTTTGTGAGGTAGAAACATGTGGTAAAAGTTAATAAGTCAAAGGAAGGCTTGCCAAATCTGTCTTGCATCGAGGTTTAGGGGCTTCCTTGATTGCTTTAACTTGGCATCAGTAGGGTGGATGCCATGCTTGTCAATCATACCCCAGGAACTCAACTCTGTCTGTTTTGAGTGTACATTTGTCTTCCTTGACTTTTAAACCCGCTTTTCTGAATCTGGGAAGGACTTCTCTGAGTCTCTCTTGAAGCTGAGTGTCATTTTCAGCAGAGATTAATACATCATCAAAATAAGGCACTACCCTGGCAGTCCTTGCAACATTCTTTCCATAAGGCTTTGAAAAATGCCAGGTGCCACGCTTACTCCAAATTGTAGTCTTTTACATTGAGGCACTATGAGTCACAATTGTTTGTGCCTCTGCAGTGGCATCATCAACTGTTAATTGTTGATATGACTGAGCTAAGTCCAGTTTAGCAAATACTGTACCCCTGCCAAGGGAATGGAGCAGATGATGCACAACTGGTACAGGATATGCGCTCTGCTGCAACGCATGGTTAAGTGTCCCCTTATAGTCACCACAGATTCTCACTGACCCATCAGCCTTAACTGGTGGGACTATGGGTGTTTCCATCTGGAGTGGTCAGTAGGCTCTAAAAACCCCTTGATCAATGAGCTTATCTAATTGTGCATCAATTTTTTCCTTTAAAGCAAATGGGACCCTCCTGGGCTTTAAACGAAGGGGGCACCTTGGGGTCTAGGCTGAAAGCAATAGGGGTCCCCATATACTTGCCCAGTCCTTCGCTGAAGACCTCTGGAAACTCAGACTTCAAGGACTCTTCCCAGTCAGAACTGCTCACGTGATGGATGCCAGTCACCTCGATGCCAAGTGGCTTGAACCATTCAAGTCCCAGCAAACTTGGGCGATCCTTGTCCACGATGGTCAGGGGCAAACGTTTGGTGTGGCCTTTAAACTGCACATTGAAATCTCTCGCTCCAACTACTGGAATCTTGTTCCTTGGTAATCTTTGAGAGTCAGTGCTTGCTTCTGGAAATGCTTTTCTGAATTTTGGGAAAGAGTCTGTGGATAGTGTCCCATGACACCATAGATAAATAAGAGCCTGAGTCCACTTCCATTTGACAAGGCCTTCCTTCAATAAACACCTTCACGTGTACTTTTCTGCTATTTAAGGGTGAAGAGTGACCAATAGTGATTGTTTGGTGAGTTTCATTTTGCCATTTGCTTCTAAATTTCGCCCCATTTTTTTAAGGAAATTGTTGGGCTTAAAGTCTCTATCAGGAAATTTCTTCCTAACTGGTGGAGTTCTGGATGATTTGCAGACTCTGGCTATGTGACCCTGTTTCACAACGTAGGCAAATGGAGTCAAAGAACTTGCATTCAGTGCGGGGGTGGCCCCCCCCACAGCCTCTGCAATAGAACCCTTGCCTGTTTTTCCCAGAGTCTTTTCTCTTCTTTTCCATTCTGAGCCTAAAAATCTCCCCCTCTGTCTCACTGCCATCAGAATCAGAGTCTATTTGTTCGCAATGAGGTGTTGTGGATTTTTCCCCATCAGAATGGCTTGAGGCCTGGCTTGAGGCCTTGCTAATCTTTTTCATGGCCGCAGCTGAGGACTTGGTGGCTTCCGCTGAAACAGCTTCTTCAATGGCCTCTTTAAACGTGATCTTAGGTTTCATTAAAAGTTTGCTTTGTAAAACCTTATCTTTTAGGCCTAAGACAAACCGATCACGCATGGCCTCTTCTAAGTTGGTAAAGTCACAAGCACCCCCAATGTCCCTTAAACTTGCCACGAAGTCATTAACATTCTCGCTATCCCCTTGATCCCGACGGTAAAATTCGTGTCTCTTAATGAGGCACGATACTTGTGGGGCGTAATGGGCTCTTAAAAGTTTCTCTAAATCGGGCCATTCCATTACCTTCAGCTCTGCTGCTCCCGCCAACGCCTTCGCCATTTTGAAGACTGCCGGACCGCAGTGCGTGAGAAAGACCGCCCTCTTCCGTCTTCGGGGATGCCGGCGAGATCGTTCCCTCCAGGAACATGTGGAAACGATCCGCATACGATTCCCAGTCTTCCGTCGCCGGATCGAACGGTGCTGGGGGGGTGTTCAGCGCAGCCATCTCGCTCAGTTGCTTGTTCGTCGCGTCGTCTTCTCTCAGGGAAATCCCACCTTCGCGCCAGTGTTAAGTTTGCATGAAGAGTCAGATGCGAGGAGTTCCAGCAAAGAGTTTATTAGTGACTACAGCTCGAATGAACCCGTCCTGGCTTGGCTCACGGCTGCTTCTTATAGCCTGCAGCGTGCTGCCAGCCAATGGGAGTGCAGGGTTTCTTCCCACACTATTTAAACCAATACCATTTGACATTTTACAAGAACAGTTCAAATAAACCAATAACATTCAAACCTACATACATAACACACAGAAAGACTTCTCTCTTTCTATATGAATTGATCCATGTCCAAAAGGGACAGGCTTGCATCATGACATACCATTTGCCAGCTTGCTGGTTTTGATTGTCCCACCACCATCACCACACAGATGTGTTGGAGGAGGCATACAGAACAGCAAAAACGTCTTGCTCCAGTTAACGCACTGCACACCTTCTCAGAAGCTTCCCAAAGACTCTGCTGTGGCAATGAAAACAATTAAAAGCCTTGTGAATGAGACACATCTGTAAATGTTTCCTGAATGCCATGAATGTGGGAGTTAAGAGGAACTTTTGGTGCTTCTGTAGCCTCGAGCAATGCAGGAGATGGTCGTAAGTTACATTTTTCAAGTCAATTGTAACTTCAAACAGTCATGAAGCCAGTGGTCTTAAGTTGGAGATTAGAATAACAGAGTTGGAAGGGACCTTGGAGGCCTTCTAGTCCAGCCCCCTACTGAGGTAGGAAACCCTATGTCATTTCAGACTACCTGTATGGTGGTAGAGTAGGGGTCCCCAAACTTGGCAACTTTAAGACTTGTGGACTTCAACTCCCAGAATTATGCAGCCAGTTATGGCAGGCTGGAGAATTCTGGGAGCTTAAGTCCACAAGTCTTAAAGTTGCCAAGTTTGGAGACCTCTGTGATAGAGGGTGTTCTTGTTGTTTTTTGTTATCCCTATCACACTCTGCACAACTCTCCCACTACTCCATGCCTATATTTTGGATCCTAGACATGGAAGAAATCCCCATATCCCGTTTCTGAGATTCTGAGATCACTGTTTTTATTCTACACTGTTCAACAAATGAAAATGGTTTAAAAATAGTGAATGACATATTGCTGCAGCCATGCCTTCTGACAACCTTTTCCATTAAAAGAGGAAGGGTCATCTGTAATGTTAGACATATGGCCCTCCTAATGAAATCTAGTCAGTTCTTATCTCCTTTTATTCCCGGATTCTGCTTTCCTGCCTTTAATTCAGCCTGATAATCAAAAGAAAACTATTCTGAGAATGAAGACAAAGGAGGTAATTAGGATGGAAATGTTTCTCTGTTAATTTTTGATGGCAATTGGTGCCATAAATAAAAATGTATATCCATTTCTAAGAATAGGCTGTTTGAAGTCAATTGTGGTAGAAGCGTAAGAACAACCATCAAAGTTAATCAATTTCTTATCAAATTTCATTTGATAAGAATTACAGCATATTACTGGGTGAAGGGAATCCATTCCTTCAGCTAAAGAAACCTGTCCTTCAAGCATTCTTGTTCAACCATTCCTCTATGTATATGTATATATACATATTTAAAATCTTTCACTCGTAGCAGCATCATGAGTAATGCCTATGCATTTCCCCTTAAGAATTCAACAATGGGTTAAAGAAATATCTGCCATTCTGATCCTTGCCAAATGATGCCCAGGTTTCTTCAGATTTTTAAGCATTCCACGAGGCCATAAAATAAAATTGTCCCAGATTTGGAGAATTTTTGGATACTATTGATGGACAACAACAGCTGTATAACAGTTCTTTGAGTTAGCAGAGAGAATTTGACACAGAGCTGGGAATGTAAAACCTATGCTAATTCTTCAGACAGCAGACTCTGCAGAAGAATCTAGGCAAAACTTACTCGTCTTCTTTCCACTGTGCAAACCAGGCAAAGTCCTTACAAAATTTGAATTTTGAATTAAATTTGGATTTGCAATTGAATTGGATCGCTTCAGACATCCAATTCAATTTAAAGGGGACAAAGAAATTGTTGTGTGTATTGAATTATCAAATTATGTAAGCATTAGATTGAATCATCTTACTGATTCAGTCTGGGGATTTGATTGAATTGCCTTTACGCATCCTAAAGCTCTCCTTCTTTCAAGAAAAAAATAAAACACTGAAAAATTTGGCAGTATAAAAATTCAGAGTGGGTAGCATGCAAGTGGATGGAGTGGGTAGAATGCAGTGTCTCATGAAAAAGGAACGTTTGTTGAAAGCATCAGTTTGTTATAGGGAAGTGAGATTTGGCAATACAGATAGTCCTCAATTTATAACAGTTCATTTAGTGACCGTTCAAACATATTGAAAAAAGTGACTTATGATCATTTTTCACAATTACGACCTTTGCAGCATCCCTATGATCACATGATCAAAGTTCACATGCTTGGCAATTGGTTCATATTTATGACCGTTGCTGTGTCCCAAGGTCATGTGATCGGCTTTCGAGACCGGGAAGTGATCAGGGAAGACTGAGTCACTTAACCGGGTTACTAATTTATCAACTGCATTTAACACCTGTGGCAAGAAAGGTCATAAAATGGGGCGAACCTCACTTAACAAATATCTCTCTTAACAACTGAAATGTTGGCTCCACTGTGGTCATAAGTTGGGGACCACCTGTATCATGTAGTGGGAAATACATGCTTAAGAGTATGTGCAGTGAAACAAGAAGGTAAGGTGTCAAGAATAAATGGGTACTAAAGGAATGGGTTTGGGAATACAAACGGAGTGACCAGAATGGAAGAAGCTGGTTGAATATGGCAGCCCAAGCAGTTTGCCTTGGCATGGCCATATAATACCTCTTCATTGAGAGCTACATTGTTTGCTTGTTTGCTTCTGGAAGTAATTCCAGATGCTGGTTGTTACCTGTAAAGCCCTACATGGCATAGGGTAGTGACCCCCAACCTTTTGGGCACCAGGGACCAATACTGTGGAGAGAAGTTTTTCTGTGGACTGGAGGGAGTGTGGTTTTGTGCATCCCACAGATGGGGCATTGCTTGTTTTCACAGACCAGTTTCTGGCAAGCCATGGCCCAGTGCCAATCCATGGACCAGGATTTGGGGACCCCTGGCATAGGGCCTGGCTACTTGAGGCAGATGCTTGTCTCCCATAGCATCTGCCTGGCTGGTTCAGTCCTGCAGGCTTGGACCATCCTAGGTTCCTTTAATTAAAAAAGACCCTAGAAATGTTATTCTCTGTTGCCCTCCGGAACAAGGTTCTGCCCCCCACTCCGCCCCAGATCCTAGATGTTATGTATGCAGAGTATGAATTGATTGGCTGTTCTTGTAAAGTGTTTTAAATCATTGGTTAAAAAGTGTGGGAAAACCCTGCACTCTGATTGGCTGTCAGCCGAGGCAGCCGGCTATATATAGCTGCCTCAGCTAAACCAAATTGTGTCTGTTCTGAGCTGAAGTCACAATAAAACTTAAGAGCTGAAACACTCCGTGTCTGCCTCTCTATGCAAACTTAACACTAGATGTCCCCACTCTGCTGTTGTTTAGAAGAACTGTGAAGATTTGGCTCTTTACCCAAAGGCTTTGGGGAAGAAGAGTGAAATCCTCACTTCATTGCCCTTGCCATTGTTTATCTTCAATTGATTTTATTGTAATTTCTTTGTTTGATTGTTGTGAGGCACCCTGAGTCATGATCTGATTATAATAAGAGTCTGAATCAGGATTGAAGGGTCCTGGGTGGTCTCTGAGCCAGGGCCATCTCAACAGCATTACGGGCTCCAGGCAAAGCAGTGTACTGGGACCCCTACAACAACTACTCATAGGAACAAAAATGTAAATGGTCGATAAAATTAAACATATATTTATTTTATTGGCACTTCCCACAAAGAAATACGTAATAATTATGTTGCTGTATTTATATGATGCAAGGTGCATTGAAGGGAGAACATACACAGATTAGTACGGGGCCCCTGTGCTTGTGCCCATCAGGCCCATGCCTTAAGACAGCCCTGCTCTGGTCTTTCCTGTTCTCCTTTATTGAATCAGGATTGCAGGATTACAACATAAATGAAGGAAGAATAAGTTAAAAAGGAAGAAGACTGAAAAAGTCATGGCTATATGTGTTCTGACCCAAACCTGGTTCCAAGAGAGCAAACACAAGACAAAGGCAGCAGCACAACCTTTTTATGTTTCAGCTAAGAATCCTGTTTCTTCACAGATAAAAGGCTTCCAACTAATTAGCTCCGACCAGAAAGAGCCTTGCCAAGTTTTTTCAAGGCTGCCAAAAAACAACAGATAAGAAATAGTTTACAATACAAGAGTCTTCAAATACCAGCTGTAATGTCCACAAGGCTGAGTTTCAAAACGTCTTTGCTTCCTACAAAAAACGTTAGCTGCACAGCTGCCTTTTATCTTCTTGAAGGAGGGACCATTACCTTGCAGCCTTACTCCCGAGTTGCCCGTGCTGTTGTAGCTACTCTTTCCTGTGAGCAATCCTGTGCACATGCGCACTTGGCACAGGCTCCTCAGGAACCTCCTCATTGTTGCTGCCAGCCCCCACAATCTCTGAAGGCAGCAGTCCACTCCCTAATGGTCCTGGCCCCTCATCTGAGTCCTCGCTCTTCTCAGCCATCTGCACCTGCTGCTGGCTAACCACAACAATATGGAAATTTCTAAATTTAAAGAAGGAGAGAGGTGCGGAGTTCAAAGAGCAGAGCAAAAGAGAGATCCTCAAATGAGAGAGATGAGAAATCCGAAGATAAAAAGCAGTGCATGAACTGATATATATGGCTGTGGAAGCTGCAGCAGTGATTTGCTTAACATTGAATGATGTGTACAAGCATAGGCAACAATGCTGATATAAACCAAATTTAGCTATATTTTTCTTACACCTGTGTTTTGCTTCATGTCGGAGTTGAGTAATCAGGATGCATGCATTCAAGTACATATCTAAGTCAATAGATACATGAACAACAGAAGCAGCTTTCATATATGCACCTACGGCAAGTATATGCCCCCCGTTCCCCGACGCTGCATATAGAGTGAGCCCATGTTGCCAAGTTGTTCTGAGCACCAGTTTGATGTTTAGCAGGCATTACTATGGGAAACATAGATGGCAAGTAGGTGGCTTATAAATTATGGTAATCAGATATGCGCATAATAAAATGAATTTACACTTTCCTAATTTTAATCAACCAAGCACGTGAAACATATCTGGACTTTTGTTTAAGTGTTGTGAATTGAAGATTCAAAATCTGATTGCATTGGTGTGCAGAAGCAGTTTCAAATGCATCTTAAGTCCCAATAAAGGTGAAAATGTGTAGCTCAGGGTTGAAATGAGGGAGTCCTTGGTGGTCTCTAAGCTTGGTTGTTTTCTTGCAGATGCTTCATTACTCAACCTAGGTAACATCATCAATGCTAGCAATGTCGTTACTACTATTTTATTTTATTTTATTTATTTATTTATTTGACTTGTATGCCGCCCCCTCTCCAAAAAGGACTCGGGGCGGCTCACCACTAAAACCAGAACAATAAATCAATTATATAAAATTAAATTAAATTAACCAAGCCAAATTAACTAAAAAACCCATTTATAATATATTATAAAATCAACCCTCCCCCCAAGGAGTCAGCACAGCCCAGCCTGTTCAAACAACCAGGTTTTTAGATCATGGCAGAAGGTGCAGAGGTCAGGGGCCAGGCGGAGCCCCAGAGGTAGTTGGTTCCACAGAGCGGGAGCCTCCACAGAGTAGGCCCTCCCCCGCGATACTGCCAAACAACACTGGGTCGCAGACGGCACCCCGAGGAGCCCCTGCCTGTGTGCTCGTACAGGGCGGTTGCTATTCGATGCCAGGAATAGACGCTCCCGTAAAAAACTAGTACTGATGATGTTACTTAGTATTGGTAATGAAACGTCTGCAAGAAAGCAACCAGGCTCAGAGAGCAGCAAAAACCCCGCAGCCTAAGTCTAGGATTGATATGAACAATACAAAAACCGTTACTGTAGTCTCTACTTGTTTATTTTTTTAATGGTCATCTCAGTTGTGAAGAAAAACACAAACTTAAGTTTATTACTTTCTGATATAATTCTTTCAAACACTTCCATAATCACTCTCTCTCTCTCTCTTTAAATTATCTGACAAGATAACTTTCTGGATAGTTATTTTGAAGCCTTACTCATTCATTCCTAATTGGTTTTGTTAAGAAACTGAAATGCAAAATGTCAGCTATTAACTAGTTTTCTTTCTTTTGTTTTTTGCTTTAAAGACTTTAGTAACCTTCCATCAATAAAGTATCAGAACAATAAATGGAAATGTTAATTTAATTTCCTTTGAACGGCTCTATAAAGAAACAGCTCAAATCTCTATCAACGAAAGCATATACCTAATTGAGAACAAATGAAATGTGAGGTAGAGATCTATGAATCATGTTAAGTTGCAAAATTTGCATGATAAGATGGGTTAATGTATTTTTATTGTTCAGAGGGGCTGTGGTGGGCATAGAAAATGATTAAACAGTGTTCTTATTTAGCTAAGTTGCAGTGGTTTATAGGCAACTGCTGCAGTTCTCTTGTGTGTTTGAAAACAGTATCATTTATATAATCTGCATGCAATTCTGTAATGTGACATCCATGAAGAGAGTATTAAGCTGATCAAGATTTGAATGATCTCATTGAGGTTATTCAGGCTTCCTTCTCAATTCATTCATCAGCTGGGCAGAAGGTTTAAGTGAGACTGATGCAATCTTGGTCAAATTCTGTAGTTTATAGCCCAGAGTCTCTTTCTCTGTCATTGCCCAGAGTCCCTCTTTGAGGAAGATGGGAGGTACAGAAATGTAATAAATAAATAAATAAATAAATAAATAAATAAATAAATAAATAAATAAATAAGTCATCGATAGAGGAAGGTAGGGCAGAGAGGTTTATAAATAAAGGAGAATATATGTAACTCAGGGTTGAAATGAAGGGTCCTTAGTGCTCTCTGAGATTGGTTGTTTTCTGGCAGGCATTTCATTACCCAAACTAGGTAATAACATCAGTCAGATTTATAAATGTCAGAGTCCTTCTCCACCGAAAGAAAATCTCAGCCCGTTTGGGGATACCCAGGTTTTCATTCCTTCAAATTAAAGCAGATCATGTTGCTGGGCTCATGAGCAGCACGATCAGAGTTGGAGGCCTTTTCACCTCAAGCTTTTCCTTTTTGCAACAAATTTGAGAGATAGGTTGGACTAAAAGATAGTCCAAAGTGAGCCAATGACCTCCATGGATGTGTTGGAAGCAATATCTTTCTGGGTTCAGTTCCAAGTGGGGGAAAGGACACTGGAAACATGGAGGCTGTTTGGGAAGATGGTTTAATGGTGGACAGGACCACATGGTCTGGGAGCTCCTGGGCGAAAAAAGGGAAGAGATGCTGAGAATCCCTTGGTTTCATACCCTCTGTTGGGCCCCACATTAGTGTTTTCTGTTCCTGTGTAAGAAATGTATCCCATTGGCTGTCAGATTCCCAGAGTTGGGGGGTCTTAGCTAACTTTGTAGACTTCATCTGGACCTGAGTGCTGGCTGATGCAATCTTCCCAGACCATGTGGTGAGATGGGTAATCCTATCATTTCCTGAGGGCCATGTCTTAATCCCATCACCCTGGAGCTGAAGTGGGGGGGCAGGGAGCTGCAGGGAGCTGCTTTGTCTTTAAAACATGTTTCTCCTTTTCTTTCATCCAGGGAAATATAATATTCTGCCTTTTTAATATCTCCTAGAATATTTCATTCTTCTAGGAGAGGGATGGGTTCTAACTTTCTACAGATGGTTTATACTGAATGGGGACTTGAACCTAAATCTTTTTGATAGAATTCTAACAGTGTAGCATCCATATCTCAGTTTGTCTACTCATGTTTAATGGAAACTCCCTCTTTTCTTAAATTGTTTCAGGCTGAAGTATTCAGCGTTGTCCTTCTTTCGGACTTAATTTGAATGGTGCTGATTTACATTGCTATGCCTCATCCAGTGGTATGCTGTTATATGTTGAAGAACAGATTCTGCTGGCTCCATGGTTGCCATTGCATCAAGTTGCTAACCATAGAGTACCTAACTGGCACACCAGGCCTTAAGACCCTGATTTCTGTTGTCAACCGGTTTGCACAATTCCATAAAATCTGACTTTTGCAGACAGGGGCAAGCCAGTTCCAGCACCCCACCAATAAATTTAGCAAGATTTCAGCATCTAATTAGAAAGCAAAGATGGCTTCCAATTTGCCAGACTTGCTCCACACCCTTCAAAATCATCAGTAGTCCTTAGAGTAAAAACAGTTGCCTAGCTTTAGATTTTCTGTTGCTGGATTAAGTTGGTAATGCCAGACTTTCAAAAGCCTTGGATAAAGATCCCTGTGAGATTTGTAGCCACATTCCCCTGGAGATTTCCTGGGTTCTTTCAGTTCATCCAGTTCCTGGATTCTTAATCCTAATAATTAATTATTCTACCTTGTTATACCAATCAACTTTTCTCACAATGCTTTAATTTTCTCTTTTCCCTTCCAATAAATATTTGTTCTTTTTCTTGGGGACCAACTTGTTATTTTAAAGATGGAAGAGGAAAGAGAAGAACAATCCACTGGTAAGTTTATATTGCTGGAATAACTGCTCATTCCAGACCATGCTCCTGAAAGGCCAGCATTAGATCTCCCTTTTTATCATTCCTTCTGCTCCAGCAGCTTCTTCATCATTCAGCTTCTTCTGCCCTCACTTCTTTCAAATGCTAGAACAATCCTGTCTTTTGTTGATGCTCCTTCACTCTTTGATGTTGGAACAAAGTACCTGTTGGTTATCACCTCATACCTAGGGACTGGATTCTACTGGTTCGGACTGGTTTGGGTGAACTGGATGTTAAGTTTTCATCTGGTTTGCTGAACCGGTATTTTAACTGACTGGCTGGCCCTGCCCACCCCTCCCCTCCCAGGAGTCTCCATATGATGCAGGTAAGTGCAGGGTTCATGTGGAGGCTCTGGGAGGGGGGTAAATGGGACTTCTGGAAGGCTTGTTTCTGGCTTCCAGTAGGCCTCCAGAGCCCGGGGCATGCTGTTTTCCCCCTCCCAGAGGCCCGGGGAGGCCTCTGGACCCTTGGGAGGGTGAAAAATGGCCCTCCCAGAAGTACCAGAAGTCCAGAAACGGGACTGTTTCCGGATTCCGGTGGGCTTCCAGAGCC
Source organism: Naja naja (assembly GCA_009733165.1). Taxonomy (NCBI): domain Eukaryota; kingdom Metazoa; phylum Chordata; class Lepidosauria; order Squamata; family Elapidae; genus Naja; species Naja naja. The sequence continues at coordinate 211,191,748 of CM019149.1, forward strand.
CAGGGGAGGCCGTTTTTGCCCTCCCAAGAAGCCTCCGGACCATTGGGAGGGCAAAATAATGGCCCTCCTGGAAGTTCCTGTCACTGCGGGGGTTTTTGGTTTGTCTGTCAAGCTCCTAAGCTCATATTATAACAGGCAGGTGTTTGCTTGCCAGCAGCACTTATTAGCTTGTCTCCATAGTAATGAGATAAGAAAGTCTTGTGATGTCTGAGTTTACTGCGCATGTGTAAAAAGTTTTTACTTCACTTCCTGTACTTTTCCTTTGTTCTTTTCCTATATGCCTGTATGAGATTCAGCTGCCAGTATGGAGCTTCGTTAGGCTTTCTTATTTTATAAATAAAAATGTTTCTTAGATTATTTTCCGGGTTTAATTTTATCAGCATTTACAGCAAAGAAAAGTACGGTCTATCACCTCTAATTAGCAGGGATGTTTTGGAAGATTTATTCCCTGGTTTTTTCAAAGCCTTGACAGTTCCAGTAAGCCATGCCCACCCAGCAACCAGGCAGTGAACCAATTGCTGGGATTTTTGAATCCCACCCATGCTCACACCACTTGCTCTATGAAATCTTTCTACCAATTCCATCATCTTTCTCCACTCTGGATCCTTTCTTTGGAATCCTCAGACACTTTGACAGCATCTTTGCTCGACTTAGAAATAACTCTCTCCCTACCTGCCAAACCTGGCTCTCTTAAGTCCTGCACAAGAAGACACATGTGCCATCCTGCTAGGGTCCTTGGGCAGTCACGATCTTTTCGTATGTGCTTCTGCTTGGTCAAATAACCATATCAGCAAATAATTTCATAAGAAAATTTCTTGTTCTCCCCCCAAAAGTGAGATCAGTTCCATCCTTTCTTATTTTCCAGATGTACCTCAAGAATTGCCTATTTCATCAGACCTGCAGGTCTCAGGATACCAGTGAGATTTTGAGGTAGCTCCCTTGCTAATCTAATCTCTCACCTGACTTATGCTTTTTAAATTGTTTTAGTAATGACTAGTTTTTGAAATGTTTATTGTTTTATGTCTTTATGTGTTTATGTCTGGGTATGCTGCCTAGAGATCCTTCTTATTCAAGACGGGTAGCCATACTAATTTGATATATAGTAAATAAAAAAGGACACATATATTCCTTTTGCACACAGGACTGAAGACTTTTATCAGAATGACAAAAGCAGTATCTTTGTTCTCTGGTCCTTTTATGTACATTGTAGTACACTGGAGCACAGGCTACAAAGTGATACAGCTTGCACTATAATGCCACAATTCTGCATAAGTCATTTCTCCCTCTTGCCTTATCTCTCACCGATGTCCCTCTGGCCACTTTTTAAGCAAAATAAAAGCCAGAACCTCATACCCTACTTTAAAAAAAAGCATTCTGCATTCTCCCCCACCCACCCACAATTACATTAAATTGAATAGTAATAGTACAAAAGTGTAGAAGAAATTTTTGACATAGCATAGTTCAGATAGCTTGTAAAATGCTCTTCTACTAGATATTTTAAGTTCATAGATATCCTTGCTACATACATATGGCTGTATGAATAAGAAATCACTCTGAATAACACAGTAGAACCCTGCAGAATTTGCCTACAAAAGAGCATAAATAGTCCCTCTATTGCATCTTATTTAGAGGTAGAAATTGCATAGTAAACACCAGACTCATCTCTTAAATAAGAGGCATAAAATTCCTCTTAGAGTTGGAAGTGTCACCAATAAGCACTAGAAGACATTTCTTTCCATTCTTCATATTTATCTTCTTAAATTACTGCTCCCAGCCAAGTGTTTATGGCTAAGGTGAACTTCTGAATCTCATAGTAAATGAGAGCAAAAAATTTCAAAGCAGACTCTAGTTTTGTAAATTTAGGCATTTCAACCAAATCCTTTTGCTACCCCTCTAATTTCCTGATGAGTGGATCTAAATTATATCTCTGCTATCTTATCATAAACATTTTCCAATTTGTTCCTGTGTATGCACAGTAACATGAACATGCCTTGTATGGTCTAACGATGGCCAGCAACAGCTGCAGAAAACCTGTTTTTTTGCCCCCTTCAGTGAATCTTATAGTGATGTTGGAACATTTGTCTGCCTGCATGACGCATATTCATACAAGAGCATCCATTCTGTGTATGAGGCTTGAACAACAACAGGTGCAAGAGCTTGGCAGGAAGTGGTGAAATGGAAACAAGAGGTTTCCCATTGAAAAACAGAAAAAGCAGTTTGTGGAAATTACCAAATGGATGTCATTCTGGGACTGAAAGCAGTCCCGGTATGGTTGGGCATCTATTCCAGAGACGAGATTAGTGATTTGTTTTGCTTTTTAATCCCCTCCTGCTGTCCTGCTCCCTTAGCTTCCAAACATCTATTTTCCAGGAATGAAAGGGAAATTGCTTGTGAAGGTAGAATTAGGTTTAGGTTTAGGTTTATTTGGACTTATAAACTGCCCTCTCTCCCGAGGGACTCAGGACGGCGTACATAAAAACAGAGAACACAAAAGTTAAAACAAATTTAAAAAATATTAAATCAACGCCAAATAAACTTTTGAATTAAAACCCCGATCCCCTGTCAGTCCAGGCCGGATTGTAAGAATAACCATGTTTTGAGGTCACGGCGGAAGGAGCGGAGATCAGGGGCCAGGCGGAACTCAAGGGGTAGTTGATTCCAGAGGGTGGGCACCCCCACAGAGAAGGCCCTACTCCTAGGGGCCGCCAGCCCCTAGAGATGCTCCTAGAGTTTTCTTCAATTGGCTTCTCTGATTTCAGATTCCTTTCGTATCTAATTTTTTATTAGTTTATCAAAATACAAAACACAAAGAAAAATGAAGATAAAGGGAAAGTAAGAGAGGAAAAAAGGGAAGAGGAAAAATGCAGATGAAAAAGAAAGAAAAGCATTGACTTCTGACCAGGGGTGGGATTCAAATTTTTTAACAACCAGTTCTGTGGGCGTGGCTTAGTTGGTGGGTGTGGCTTGGTGGTCATGTTATTGGCTGGGCATGGCCAACTCAATATCACTCACATCGAGGTACGCATCTCCTCGCCTGGTCTCTCATGACTGTGGGGATGCTGCAACAGTTGTAAGTGTGAAAAAATGGCCATAAGTCACTTTTTTCAGTGCCATTGTAACTTTGAAGGGTCACTCCACACAAGCAAAGTACCAGCAAAGGAGGGAAAAACACCCCAGAGACGTTTCTGAGACAGGAAGTCTAGTCCTGCCAAGAATGTAATAAGGGTTAATGGAGAGGCAGTTTCTGTAAGCAACACCAGAATGTTTCCTTCCTGCCTTCCTTACAGGATTAGGCCAGGAATTTCTTCTAACAATCGGTTCTCTAAACTGCTTAGAATGTTAACAACCGGTTCTAGAAAATAGGTGCGAACTGGAAGAATCCCACCCCTGCTTCTGACTCTTTCCAGCACATTAGAATAAGGTTATAATAACTCACAGCCTCAACTTTTTACTTTTACATAATAATATAAACTAGGCATTTCCATAACAACACACCTATCTAATCAGCAAAACCCAAAGTTTTATCTATTTTTATTTCACTTCAAGCACGAAGTCCAGAAGCGGTTTCTGATTTCAGATTTCTGAATAAAAAGTCATGAGCACTAAACCAAAGTTGGCAATTACATAGTTTTAATTTACCAGATACCCTGCATGGATTACCCCATCTAGAACAGATGGGGAGGAAGCTAACCACCAGATTGCAAGAGTGCAGTTAGACAAGACCTGAACTCATTGGTAGCCTCACATTGCAATGAACAATATTCAATTTTGCAGCTACTAAGATTGTTGGCTGAGCAGGGACAAAAGTAGCCAGGGAAATGATTGAAGCCTGAGAAACAGGGCAGGGGTGGTATTGAGCAGGTTCTGACCAGTTCTGGAGAACCGATAGCAGAAATTTTGAGTAGTTTGGAGAACCAGCAAATACCACCTCTGACTGGCCCCACCCCATCTATTCTTTGCCTCCCAAGTCCCAGTTGATCGGCTGGGTCTCTTTATTGCCCTGCACAGGAGAACGGAGCTGGAAAGCAGATTAGTGGGGTGGGGAGGAATGAGATTTTGCAACATCCTTCCCCTGGATTGGGGCGCGAATAGAGATTTTACAGTATTCTTCCCCTGTCACACCCACCAAGCCATGCCATGCCCACCAAGCCATGCCCACAGAACCAGTAGTAAAAAAATTTGAATCCCACCACTGAAACAGGGTCATTATCAATCAATAGGAGTGCTGATTTACCACCAGCTTATTTGGGAGCCAAGGACTTGGCAGCACAAGGAAACAACACCAATGACTTAATTGTCATCCATGAACACTCCAATTAACAACTAACCAAGCACCACCTAAATACTACATATGGAACAACCTAGTACATTCTGGAGAGAAAATAATTCCTTGAAGATGGGCTCCAGCATGAATCCAAAATTTTGGAAGATTAAATCTTTGGTCCTGGTGACCGACTCAGATTGGATAGTGCAACAATATCCAGGACACACATATTTGCCTTATTTCAAAAGAGCTTTCTTTTACAAGTCTATCCCCAAATTGTTCAAAGCCACCCAAACTGTTTTGCTGTGACAAATTGGGTGTCTCTTTACCTCACTGAAACCAATCATGTTGCTTCCACAGTCATCTTTTTATTCAAGTGCATTTTAAATAGTTTACAAAAGGATTTAATCACATACTTTATGCTACTGTTTTAGAATATTTTTTTAAAATAAAATACTGTTTTAGGTAATTGAGAAATGTTTAAACCCTTGTCTACAAAACAGAAGCTTTGTCCCTAGTTTTGAAAAGCAGCATCTAAATGCTAAATTATAATATGTATAAATCATAAGGGAAGAAATACATAAGATACAAGTATAACTCAAGAACTGACCAAATTAGACTATCAAGATTCTAACAACTCAATTCAGTGGAATCCCAAATTCTAATTGAATCTGAAATAATTAGTTCACCCTGGGCATATAAATTTCTCAACCATGAGATTCCCTAATTGGGTGGATTTGATGGCACCCAACTATTTTAGAATTATAATTAAAAAGGTAACTAGAAGAGCTATGAAAGAGAGTTAGAGGAGTAAATGGGGGGGTGTTGTTTTTGAATATGCCAATTTGGTGGGTGAGTTGATCAAGTCAGGGTGATGAATCAGATTTATACAAGGCGTAGAGAGGTTCCTACTTTGGTAACAAGTGGTGCTGAGGTGACAGCTCAGGTGAGAGAAAAACCTGAGCAAATGCCTTTCAAGACATTCACTGAAACTTTCCTTGGGAAAAGAGAAGTGAGAAACCAGACTGAGGTCATGCTTCAGAGGGGGATTGATGCCTGAAAATAGATATCTGGAGCCTTCAGGGAAGCTCCACACTGGGAAGGACTGGGCAGAAAACCCAGAAGGAGGTGTGTCATACAACATCTACACAAATGGATGGCTGTTGAGATCCAGAAAAGTACAACAAAAGGCTTTAGACATGCTCATTAAATCATCTATTTCCCTATCTTCTCTCTCTCTTTAAATGATAAAGAGCAGAGGGGAGAATAAAGTTGGTGTCTAAGCAACAGAGTGGGTGGTTGCTAGCCGGAAATCCAGAAAGAGAAAGTTAGATACTGGAAAGTTTGGAAACTCTGCTATATCTATTTCTGTTTTTTATTCTAGCCTGTAAACCAGAAATCCTCCAGCGCCTGTGACACAATGAAGCAATCGTCTGTTATGACCCAGGTTGTCTAGGCAGGTGCAGACTTCAATAAAATCCTTTATTGCTCTGCTATTCCATGACAAATGGCCTTACAATGGCTGATAAAGCTCCACAATAAACTTTCCCAAAGGCAGCCACCTACAGTCAGTGCAACACAGCTCCACAAACTAAATCACCAGAGCTGACTCATAAGGCAAGAAGGAAGTCCATAAGTCATAAACAAGATTCAAAGTCCACAAAGCAAGGTCCATAGTCCATAAGCTAAGTTCAGAGTCTACAGGGTCAAAACACAATCCAAAGCAGAGTTTACAAAGGCTAGGGAATTGCCTGCTAAAGCAAAACAATTGTTCCCAATGAAGACACCTTCCCCTGGCCCCTGATTTAATCAGCTCAAGCCAGTGTTTCTTGTGAGAAGGGGTGGGTTGGCCTCCTCACAAGCAGCCTCGCAGATATCCTTTGAGCTTGCCTCCACTCCACTCTCCATGCCTTTGGATCAAATGGGGGAGGTAGCTGTTCCTCATCTAAGGAATCTGCTGCCTCTCATCATCAGTGCCTGTCTGCAGCCAATCCTCCCCTATGTTTGTCAGGGCAGACAGCTCCAAATCTGATCGACCACCTCCTCCAATGACGAATGGGCTTGGGACAGCATTGTCCTCAGTTCCTAGACTCTCCAGGCATTCTAGGGAAGATGTGTCATACTCATCTGATGGTCCCAGTTCCAACTCCTCCTCCTCTGAACTGGGATCCGATGGGGAGGTGACACTATCCTCCTTAAAGACACACACAACCCCAGCTATAAAAGAACCTTCAGTCACCCTGTGACAGACTCTTCATATTATTTGTGGTGTACTTGTTACTATCGCCTGTAGTGTGAGGGAGAATTACTAAGGACTTTATGAGAGAAGCTTCTTGATTCTGTTCATTAGTTTGTATGTTTGTCTGTTTATTTTGCTCTGCAAAATACAGAGCTTGAAATCTGGCAACAAATGGTCCATGTTTGGAAACCTGGAAAAATGTTTAATTGCTATGTCCTCAAATTGCTATACTAGCTCAGAATTAGACTTTTTAAGGAATTTAGTATCAGTAGGCACTATATCCAGTCTGCTTTATCATCCAACCAGGGATTTATTGGTGGATGTGAGGAAAAAAATCTGTTTTGCGATTATATTTAATTATTATTTCTTTAACTTTGGGACAGTTTTTTTTCAGGTTGGGATCTTTGTAAACTATACACTGAATGGGACAAATATATGCAAATATCCAAATGAACCAATATGAAATTAGCAACTGTATCTGCTAATTCATTCTTAAGAATATCTACTTAGGAAGGAATCCACCAAAGTCTAATATGAAGATCTGGGAAGGAGTATGTGTGTCTGTGTATAATTTTAATTTGACAGGAGTAATGGCTCCTGGATTTTGGACATATTCTTTAATTTAGGCCATTTGATGTACAATTGATTCAAAAATTGTTGCCCTATAAATTAATACATTGTTTATACATACAGTGTATCATAGGGCAATACTTTTTGAATCAATTATACATCAAATGGTCTAAGTTAAAGAATATGTCCAAAATCTGAGAGCCGTTACTCCTGAGATTACAATTTGGCAAAATTGTAGCCACTTCAGTGCTGCTAATGCTGCTTCTCTGCTTTGGTACAGAAATATTTCTGAAGCAATGACCCAAAGGGCCACAGGTTGTCTAGCTGTTCTACTCAGAACAAGGATTTTTTTTGGGGGGGGGGAGGTAGATAATAATTCATCCTGATAACATGTTTATGGTGTGGATGAAACTATCGATAACTCACTGTCAGCCTGTGTTTGATTTCTTACTGAATGAGAATTTCTTATTTTCTGGGTGTCTCCTTGCTCTATTATTTCCTCTATTACATCACTTCAGAATTGGTTTTGAATCATTGCTACTGGTCATTAGCTAGAAATTGTGGAAATTTCTTCCACTATCCTAATGTCATGAGAGGTTCTAACGTTAATTGAGAATGTTTTAATTAGTAACATAGTGGGGCATTCTGGTCCTGATACACTATTACCTTTTACCAGAAGAATAAGAAATCCTAAATTGGTAATTCATTCTTAAGAGAGAGTGATACATATCATATGTCTTGAAAAGGTATTTCAGATCTTTTGGGAGATCTTGATTATTTTCATGCATTGATATTATATCCAGCCTGTTCTGCTCTGCTCTGCTCTGCTGTGCCTGCCCTGCCCTATCCTATCCTCTTGTACTATCATATCTTGTACTATCCTATCCTATTCTCTCAGACTGTGTAGGATGGTATTTAAAGTATTCCTTAAGATAACTTTCTAAACATTCTAAATTTTTGAGCCAACTGAAGTTTCAAAATTATGATTTGTACCAATTTTGCATTATTTTCATCTAGCTGATAATACTCAAGATGAACTAATCATCAGCAACTTGAAAGAGCAGATGGGAAGATCCATAGTGATCTCTGAAGTGATGATATGAGACAGTAGAACTATTTCTTTTAAATATGATGATAATATTTCACTAGCCAAGATTCTAAAGAGTAATTTAGCCAGTTCTGAGCTTAAGTGTTAGCTATCAGCTTCTGCTTTGTGGCCTCAAGGGTTGCATTTCTGGAAATAAATGGACTGAATTTGTTGGCAAAATGGTCAGCTAGATGCTTCAGTTGGAGAAAAAAAATGTAATAGAGAAGCAAAGAGAGAGAGAGAGAGAGAGAGAGAGGGAGAGAGGAGGAAGTCTTAAAGTGCCATTATGTTTGGAAACATGTAGTTAACAGTTTCTGAGTTGAAAATAGCAATGGGTATTTCTGAAGTATTCAGCATGGGTTTCTAAATTTATCTTTTTATTTCAATATTATAAAGTAGACTTTGAAATCTGTTTGAGAATTCAAACTAGAACATCAATAATTGGTGAAAAGAAGTAAAACAAAGTAAGCCCAAAAATGGAAAACCATTTCTATAATGATCGGTACCGAGTATCGGTACTCGGGAGTGCGCCCCCACTATTTGTGTGAGGTGGCGCGCTCTGACCCCCCTGTTTCTGCCTGCTCCCCCGGGGGTATGGGAGATCAGGTCTCTGGGCTCAGGCTGGTTTATGTCAATGCCAGGTCTGTGGTAAATAAAGCACCCCTCATCAATGAATTGATTGAGGAGGAGGACGGACCCGGCTTGCATCATGGAGACCTGGTTGGGGCCAGAGGGAGGATCCCTCTGTGTGATTTATGCCCCCCAGATTTCCAGGTGCTACACCAGCCTCAGGCCCAGGGTAGGGACAGTGGGGTGGCGGTGGTTATTAGGGAGTCCATTTGTCTGAGGGAGGTCACTGTCCTGCAGATTGGCGGGTGTGAGTCTCTCCTCCTGAGGTTGGGCCCTGCAGGTCAGTTGGGCCTGTTGCTCATGTACCTTTCTCCCAGCTGCATGACAACGGCCCTGCCTGAGCTGCTCGGCATCCTCTCGGGAGTGGCGGTTGAGTTCCCCAAACTTATGGCTTTGGGGGATTTCAACCTTCCCTTCCTGGGTGGGGCATCGGGTATGGAGCGGGAGTTCATGGCTTCCATGACAGCTATGGACCTGACCCAAATAATTCAGGGCCCGACCCATGGGGAGCACATACTTGACCTGGTTTTTATCTCCAGGACAGTGGTATAATGAATTGGGTGGGGGATCACCAACTACTCAACCCCTGTCATGGACCGATCATTTCCTCCTTTGGCTGGGCTTCCAGTACATCACCCCATGCCACTGAGATATGGAACCGACTAGGTGGTTCCGTCCCAGGCACCTGATGGACCCAGAGAGGTTTCAAATGGCACTTGGGTTGTTTCCTGCCCCCCTTACCCACAGCTCAGCCGAGGCCCTGGTGGATGCCTGGCAACAGGCTGCCTCAGAGGCTCTTGACCGGGTTGTCCCTTTGCAGCCCCTGACCCGATGCAGATCCCGTTAGCTCCTTGGTTTTCCGCAGAGCTCCAGGAGATGAAGCATCAGAGGAGGGGCCTAGAGAGCAGTTGGAGGTCCAATCATTCCAAATCTGACCGATCCCAGTTAAGATCCTTTACAAGGACTTATCTGGCGGTGATGGGAGTGGCAAAGTATACTTACTTCTCCGCTCTCATTGTGTCCGCAGAGAATTGCCTGGCTGCTCTGTTTAGGGTCACCCGCTCCCTCCTTATCGGGGCAGGCTGAGAAATTTAGTCACCATCTGCTGGACAAGATCGCTCAGATCCAGGCCGGTCTGGACTCTGACTGGCTAGAGTCTGACGAGGGAGTAGCATCGGGTCTTGTTGATAAGATCTGGGATGAGTTTGACCCTGTGACTCCAGATGAAGTGGACAGGGTCATGCAGAGGCTGAGTTCCACCATGTGTTTACTGGACCCGTGTCCCTCCTGGCTGGTTTACACTGCCCAGGAGGTTACATGAGGCTGGCTCCAGGCAGTTGTCAAGGCTTTGTTGAATGAGGGTTCCTTCCCAGTCGCCTTGAAGGAGGTAGTGGTGAAGCCCCTCCTTAAGAAGTCTGCCTTGGACCCAGCCATTTTGAACAACTTTCGTCCTGTCTCCAACCTTCGCTTTGTGGCAAAGGTTGTTGAAAGCGTGGTGGCACGTCAGCTCCTGGGGTTCCTGGAGGAAGCTGATTACCTAGATCTGTACCAATCGGGTTGCAGGCCCGGGTACAGCACAGAGACGGCATTGGTCGCACTGATGGATGATCTCTGGAGGGCTCGTGACAGGGGACATTCCTCTGTCTTAGTCCTATTAGATCTCTCAGTGGCTTTTGATACCATCAACCATGGTATCTTGTTGCGATGCCTCGGGGGGTTGGGGTGGGAGGCACCATTTTGCGGTGGTTCTCCTACCTCTCAGGTTGTTCGCAATCGGTGCTGGCAGGAGGGTAGAGGTCGACCCTGCGGCCCCTAGCTTGTGGGGTTCCCCAGGGGTCAGTCCTCTCTCCTCTCCTGTTCAATATCTACATGAAGCTGCTGGGCGAGATCATCCATGGTTTTGGGGTGAGGTATCATCAGTATGCTGATGATACCCAGCTTTTTATCTCCACCCCAAACCAATTCAGTGATGCCCTCGCTGTGATGTCTCATTGCCTGGAAGCAGTGTGGATCTGGATTGGGAGGAACAGGCTCCAGCTCAACCTGGCCAAGACTGAGTGGCTGTGTATACCAGCATCTTGGATGATCTAGGATGTTCCATCATTAGGCATGGGGGGAGAGGTGTTGCCCCCCATGGATAGGGTGCACAATTTGGGTGTCCTCCTGGATACATGGCTCAGTTTGGAGGAGCAGGTGGGAGCCGTGACCAGGGGAGCATTTGCCCAGGTTCACCTGGTGCATCAGTTGAGCCCCTACCTGGGCCGAGATGCCTTACGCATGGTCACTCATGCACTCGTTACGTTCCGAGTCGACTACTGCAATGCTCTCTATATGGGGCTGCCCTTGCGGACCACACAGAGATTTCAACTGGTGCAGAATGTGGCCGTGTGGGTTGTGATGGGGGTATCCCATATTACACCCCTCCTGAGTGAGTTGCATTGGTTGCTGGTTGCCCTCGGGGTGAAATTCAAGGTGCTGGTACTTACCTATAAAGCCCTATATGGCTTGGGGCCGGGGTACTTCTGGGAACTTCTTGCCAGCATCGAATGCCCATTGACCAGTGTGCACCCACAGACAGGGCCTACTTGGGGTGCCGTCGGCCAGACAATGTCAGTCGGTGGCCCCTAGGGGTAGGGCCTCCTCTGTGGGAGCACCCACTTTATGGAACCAGCTGCCCCTGGAGCTACGATTGGCCCCCAACCTCTGCTCCTTCTGCTGCGACCTAAAGACATGGTTATTCGAACAAGCCGGCCTGGACTGAGGGGGGCATTTTTTAGCTTTTTAAAATGTTAGTGTCTTTTGGGTTTTAGATAATTTGTTTGGCTTGAATCGGGTTTAATAATTTTTTAAATAATTTTAATCTTTGTATTGTGTGTTTTTATGATGTGAGCCACCCTGAGTCATTCAGGAGATAGGGTGGTATACAAGTACAAATAAACAAACAAACAAACAAATAAAATATATTTCCCCTCTCTCCTCTCCTTTCTCCTCTCCTTTCCTCTCCCCTCCCCTCCCCGCCACTCTCCTTTCACCTTCACACACCAGACTTCCTTCTAGAGAAGCCAGCAGCCATCTTGTCCACACAGACCAGGAATAATTGCAATTGTGATCTTATTTTGTGTGTGAGAGCCATAAACAAGTTGTGATACCACTTCAGATTGATCTGCCAGAGGTTCCCAGACCTCAACCAGAACCTCTGCACTTTGTTCCTTCACTTCCATAAGCAACAGGAGTTTTTCCCTCAGATGTTCTTCACTTTATAAAACTCATCACAGTAGTTGTCTCTTTTATTTTGTACAACAGGTCTCCCTTTATAGTTGTGCAAGCTGTTGGCTGGCTGGGTTGTTCAGAGAGCATCATCGGCCATCAGGTCTTTCCAAAGCTATCTGAAAAAGCTATCTGAAAAAGATAAAGAAAAATGAAGAAAAAGAGAAAGTCCAGAAATATTTCACAAGAAGAGTTCTCCACTCCTCTACTCATTGCAGAATACCTTATGCCACCTGACTTGAAATTCTAGACCTAAAAAATCTAAAACTATGCAGCCTTCGGTCCGATCTAAGTATAGTATATAAAATCATACATGGCAACGTCCTGCCTGTCAATGAATACTTCAGCTTCAACCATAACAATACAAGAGCACACAATAGATACAAACTCATGGTTAACTGCACCAAACTTGATTGCAGGAAATACGACTTCAGCAACAGAGTGGTCAATGTCTGGAATAGCTACCCGACTCTGTGGTTTCTTCCCCAAACCCCAAAAACTTTAACCTTAGACTGTCTATTATTGACCTCACCCCTTTCCTAAGAGGTCTGTAGGGGCGTATAAGCGCCAACCCTACCATCCCTATCCTATTGTTTCTTTTATTTTCTTATATGTATCCATGTATTTATAACTATGTTTATACTTTTACCTATTATCTTGTAAGCAATTGACTAATCAAATAAATCAAATAAATAAATAAATAAAGCTCTTTTCTGACCAGTGGTGCCAAATACAAAATATCTCATTATTCTCTCCTGGCAGGGAACTGTATACTTTCCATATCAACACTCCAGATGGTAATTGAGGAAATGTGATGGAGAGATCAGAAATTCAAATATAACATATGTGCCTGTGACAAAATAATATCATTCTCTATTATTATTCTGATTCAAGGTAGTTTTTTGAGACACATATTTCTTTGTTCCAGCACCTATGCAAAACTATTTTCATACCCCCTTGGAAATTATTTATTAAATGATTGCAGTGCCACGTCTAAATTAATAAAGCTCAGGAAAAAAAAGCAGGCATCATTATGAATTCAGCTGCATTAAGGGAGAATGATTCCAAAAGTGCTATTTTCATTACAAACTCATTTGAACTGAATTCTTTGAACTGCACGCAATATGTATTTGTGAAACAATGCAGTTATAATACTGATTCCCTATTTAATAAATATCAGCAGATACAGCCGTATTTGTTAGCCACGTTCCAATGGAGTGTTTATGAGTTAGAAACACAAAGGATGGGACATGCAATATAAATAGTTTGCTAGTAATTATGTGGTCTTGAGCAATAACCAGAATTAAAATGGAGCAATGAGGAGTTGAAAGCTCTCATGGGGAAAATGAATTCCTTCATAATACTATTTAAAGAAACGCTAAATGAAATGTCATGTGCCAGGGTATTAAAACAAATGAGCTTTGTTTATCATTTTTCAAACAACATATATTTGCATGGAGGTATTAAAAGCATAGTCTGGCTAATGAAGGAGTTTTACGACTTTGGGAAAGATTTGTTAACCTTCTGTAAAGGGATGGAAGATACTGTTGTATTGTGCTAGTTTGAGAGACAATTGTTTAAAGAGATGCACTGATGCCAGTCTCAGAATCCTTATTTAAAGTCCTTCCAGTGGGGTGGGGGAGGAGGGAAGAAGTGTGATTGTGGACCATGATATCATTGTGTAAAAAAGATAAAGGTTTCCTGTCCAGTTGTGTCCGATTGTAGGGTGTGTTGTTCATCTCCATTTCTTGGCGGGGGAGCCAAGGTTGCTCAAAGACATTTTCTGTGGTTATGTGGCTAGCATGGCTATACACCAAGGTGCACAGAATGCTGTTATCTTCCTACCAAAGTGGTACCTATTAATCTACTTGCATTTGCATCTTTTGAAATACTAGGTGGAGAGAGCTGGGACAAAGAATGGGAGCTCACCCCATTTTGTGGAAATCAGGTTTTGAACCCGGGTTGTCTCCCACTGACAAGCTCAGCATCTTTTACCGCTGAGCCATCATGCCCCCTTATCATTATCATTGTGTAGATCAGGGGTCTCCAACCTTGGCAACTTTAAGACTTGTGGACTTCAGCTCCCAGAATTCCTCAGCTAGCTTTGCTGACAAAATGGAGCTGAGAGTAGGGGGTTATACCTTCTTTGGGCTTTGTATTTGAGCTTCCTGTTCCTGTGCAAGAACATGTCCTTTGATATTCTATTGGCTGTTGTCAGATTACTATGGGGTCATGTAGGGGTCAAAACTGGCTCTATAGGCAAAAGAAGAAATGCTTTGCTGGCTGAGGAATTCTGGGAGTTGAAGTCCACAAGTCTTAAAGTTGCCAAGGTTGGAGACCCCTGGTGTAGATGATGTGAATTATTAACATCACTTTGGTTAGAATGCATGATTGATTTGATTTCATCAAAACAGAGAGTAACTCTTCCATATATTTCCCATTTGTGCTACCAAATCCAACCATTCATAGTTAGAGAAGAGCCATACATTGGCCGCTTGCTGTATGTGGACCATGGATTGCTAATTTCTCCAATAGCACATTGGTAGTCATCTAATTGAGGGATTCCCAAACCCTGAACAATGGCCCACTATTGGGCTGTGAGCCGTTCGGAACTAGGCTGCAGAAAAGATGGATGAGCGCACGTGCATACATCCCCACTTGTGCAAGCAGTGGGGGAGCATGTGTGCACACATGTATGCAAGGGGCAGGTGTGCATGCCCACAGATTGAACATATGGAGCTGCACACACACACACGCTTGCCAGCTGCTCATGTGGAACTATCTCCTCTCCCCCTACCCCACCCCACCAGTTTTCAAAACCAGAAAGGTTCGGGAACTCTGATGTAATTCACATTTACTGCTACCCAGTAATCTTTCCACTGTATTTCTTCATTTATCTGCAGGACTTCCCCCCTTTAAATAACATCTGCATGTTTAAACATATGCACTTTTCCAGATAAATTTTTGTATGCATTGTTTTTGAGGCAGGAAATCTATTCTTATCTGCATAAGCATAAAGTCCATTGAGTAGCTACTGCTCTTTTCCACATAGGGAGAAAGAAAATAGGGATCAGGTTGGTTAATTCTCAAACACCTTGTTCTTGATCTGTCAGCAAAATCTGTTCTGTTCCACACAACTTTTAATGGTGGTATTTAATGCTGATTTCCAATTTTAACTTGACGGTCATTTTCCCAGGGTTTATTACCATTTTCTTTATGATGCATGTGTTCTATTGCTGTTTTATTGTTTCTTTTTTGTATGGCTCCAATGCATCAGTGGTAGAGGAATAATTCATTACGTTATTTAGCAAATAAACTATACATTTGGTACCATCAGCCAGGGATCTGTATAGCCTTCTCTGCTATGGCACCTGCCTTATGGAATATTTCCCCATCCTCGAAATTAGATTGGTCTCATCCCTCCTGATATTCTAACAGGCCCTCAATACCTGGTTGTGTGATCTATCCTGGGGTTGCCATGGAACCAGACTTGGCCAGATAGCTCCCTGAATGAGAGGGCCATTTTTTTTCTCCCTATTTTTTCTTTGCGGCATAGAGTCATCTTTGCTGAGATGGACAGCTATATAAATTTGATTATTAAATAAAATAAATATAAGTTAAATCTTCTCACTCCTGACTTAAAACCTGAAGAAGTTCAATCTTGGACATAATTACAAGTATATGATGTAAGAGACCTAGAATAGATCTCTTCCATTGTTGTATTATTTTCTGATTTCCAAACAGCATGTGATGAAAGAAAGGCTAAGGATTCTTTTAAAATTATTGTGCAAGAGAGAAAGTCCCAAATCTTTCCCACATGGGCTGCCTTTACATTCAAACTAAGGGTGGGGGTAGTTTAGTAATTCTCCTAATCATACAGGGAAAGGATTCAGAATCCCCCCATCCCCCTTTCCTGCTGTGCTCTTGAATATATTTGATCTTTTCTTTTTTTACAGAAATATTGAAATAGTAATTATAGCTATCAGTTTTATTGAAACTCTCTCACATGGCTCATGAACACATATAAAGGCCTTCCTAGACCCATTTTCCTAATCACTGAACCATGTGTCTGAATATTCTATAATATTTGGAACACTCTATGCCTAAAGTTTCAGCCAATCAAAACCTTGGTCAATTACATCAGGTGTGTGGCCAACACCAGTATTTTCCTGGGAGCTGCTTAGTTAGCAAGTGTTTCCAGATCTTCTTCATGCAAATCACAGGTTTAAAAAGTCAAGCAGTGGCTACTGCCAGCTTTACTTCTGGACCATCCCTGTGATTGCCTCTGATGGCTTAAAGTGGTACCACTTTGTTGCTAATTATCTAGGAAAGAATAAAAAAAATCCAAGTTCACTTGTGCACCAGTAGCTAAAAAAATCTCTCACAGCATTAGATACTGATTGGTATTGTTGGAAGAAATATCCATCTAGCTCAGTTCCAAGCTGGGAGAAAGACATTGGAAACATGGAGGCTGATTGGAAAGATGGTTTATTGATGAAGGAGAACCATATTTATTTATTTGATCGGAGGGGCTTAGAGAGCAGGTGGAGGTCCACCCGCTCCCAATCCAATTGAGCCCAGTTAAGAGCCCATATTTGGACTTACCTGGTAGCTATGAGAGCGGCGAGAAGGTCTTATCTCTCTGCCCTCATAGCATCTGCAGATAACTGCCCAGCCACCCTGTTTCGGGCTACCCGCTCTCTCCTTCGTCTGGAGGGGGGCGGACCCATTGCGTGGAAGGGCCGAGGAGTTTGGTCAATATCTGTCAGATAAGATCGCTCGAATTCGGAGCGGGTTGTCCTCTGATTTGCAGTGGTCTGAGGAACAGGATACAGGCAGTCTGGCCAGTGTGATTTGGGATGAGTTCGATCCTGTTTCCGAGGATGAAGTGGACAGGACTATGCCGCGGCTGAGTTCCACCACATGTTTGTTGGACCCGTGCCCTTCCTGGCTGGCCTATGCTGCCAGGGAGGTCACCTGCGGTTGGCTCTGGGCAGTGGTCAATGCTTCATTAAGGGAGGGTGTTTTTCCCTTTGCCTTGAAGGAGGCGGTGGTGAGACCCCTCCTGAAGAAGCCTGCCCTGGACCCGACCGTGTTAGACAACTTTTGTCCAGTCTCCAACCTTCGCTTTCTGGCAAAGGTTGTTGAGAGTGTGGTGGCTCGGCAGGTTCCACTTTTCCTGGATGAAGCGGACTACCTGGATCCGTATCAATCGGGCTTTCGACCTGGTTTCAGCATGGAGACGGCATTGGTCGCGCTGATGGATGATCTCTGGAGGGCCCGGGACAGGGGTTTTTCCTCTGTTTCCTGGTCCTATTAGACCTCTCAGTGGCTTTCGATACCATCGACCATGGTATCCTTTTGCGGCGCCTCGAGGGGTTGGGAGTGGGGGGCACCATGCTTTGGTGGTTCACCTCCTACCTCTAGGGGCAGTTGCAATTGGTATTGGCGGGGGGCAGTGTTTGACCCCGAGGGTGCTCTCTTGTGGGGTCCCTCAGGAGTCGGTTCTCTCCCCCCTGCTATTTAACATCTATATGAAGCTGCTGGGTGAGATCATCCGTGGTTTCGGGGTGAGATTCCATCAGTACGCAGATGACACCCAGCTGTACATCTCTACCCCAAACCAAGTCAGCGATGCCCTCTCTCTGATGACCCGGTGTCTGGATGCACGGATTTGGATGGCGGGAACATGCTTCGACTCAACCCGGCCAAGACTGAGTGGCTGTGCATACCAGCATCTCAGCCCAGTCATGATTATCCATCTTTGGCCATAGGGAGGCGGTGTTGCCCCTGTTGATAGGGCGGAATCTGGGGGTCTTCCTGGATGTACGGCTCCGGTTGGAGGAACATGTGGGGGCCATCGCCAGGGGGGCCTTTGCCCAGCTCCACCTTGTTCTCCAACTACGCCCTTTTCTGGACCGAGATGCCCTGCGTACAGTCACTCATGCCCTTGTTACCTCTAGACTTGACTACTGCAACGCCCTCTATTTAGGACTGCCCTTGCATACCATCTGGAGATTGCAGCTGGTGCAGAATGCGGCGGCGCGGGTGGTGATGGGAGTTTCCCAATTCTCCCATGTTACCCCCCTCCTGTGCTGCCTGCATTGGTTTCCGGTTGCGCTCCGGGTGAGATTCAAGGTTCTAGTTTTAACATACAAGGTCCTGCATGACATGGGTCCTCAATATTTAAGGGAGCGAATCCTGCTGACATCGAATGCCAACCGCCCTGTGCGAGTACATAGGCAAGGACTCCTTGGGGTCCCGTTGGCCGGCCAGTGCCAGCTGGCGGTCCCCCGACGACGAGCCTACTCTGTCGCGGCCCCCGACCTCTGGAAGCAACTCCCCTTAGGGCTCCGCCTGGCCCCTGACCTCTGCACCTTCTGCCATGATTTGAAGACCTGGTTGTTCGACCAACCCGGGCTGTGACCCTTTTGGGTGGGGGTGGTTTTATTTTTTTAGTATTTAATTGTCTTTTTGGGCTTGTTTAGTTTAATCTTTTCTTAATTCACTCTTGTTGTATTTATTGTTTTAGCTGTGAGCCGCCCCGAGTCTTCGGAGATGGGGCGGCATACAAGTCCCAAAAATAAATAAATAAATAATAAATTTATTTATTTTATTTATTTGATTTGTCAATTGCTTACAAAATAATAGGTATAAGTATAAACATGAGTAAGAATACAGAAAATAGGTACGATTAAATGGGGACAATAGGACAGGTATGGGAGGCACAACGGTGCACTTATGCATGCCCCTTACAGACCTCTTAGGAATGGGGTGAGGTCTATAGTGGATAGTTTGAGGTTAAAGGAGTGGGGGGTTAAGGATGTAACTACAGAGTCAGGTGGTGCATTCCAGCCATTGACCACTCTGTTGCAAGTCGTACTTTCTGCAATCAAGTTTGGAGCGATTAACATTGAGTTTGTATCTGTTGTGTGCTCTTGAATTGCAGTTGAAGCTGAAGTAGTCATTGACTGGTAGGACATTATAGCAGATAATTTTGTGTACTATGTTTAAGTCCAACCATAGGCGGTGTAGTTCAAGATTGTCCAAGCCCAACATTTCAAGTCTGGTGATATAGGGTATTCTGTTGCAAGCAGAGGAGTGTAGTACTCTTCTTGTGAAATACTTCTGGACTCGCTCAATTGTATTAATGTCTGATATACAGTGCAGATTCCAGGCAGATGAGCTGTATTTGAGTATTGGTCTAGCAAAGGTTTTGTCTGCCTTAGTTAGCAATTCAATATTTCCAGAGGAGAAGCTTTGTAAGATTAGATTTACAACTCTTTTTACAATGCCTTTTTGGCAGTGCTGTTACAGTGAGCTCTTGCGCTTAGGTCATTAGATATGAGTACTCCTAGGTCCTTGACAGAGTGAGGGTCATCAATGAGGTCATATCCGCCTAGCTTGTATTTGGTGTACTGATTTTTTTTACCAATGTGTAGGACAGAGCATGGGTTTGTGGTTCTGGGCAGCTGACAAAATAGAGCTGAGAATAGGGGGTGTTATACCTTCTTTGGGCTTTGTATTTGAGCTTCCTATTCCTGTGCAAGAACATGTCCTTTGATATTCTATTGGCTGTTGTCAGATTCATATGGGGTCATGTAGGGGTTATGTAGGGATCAAAGCTGGCTCTATAGACAAAAGAGGAAGTGCAAATCCTAGGTGCTTGTCTGAGCTAATTTGGTTGAAGTTTGGAATGCTCTGGGGTGACACAATGAAGGGGCTTGTGTTTGGAAAGGGTGTTGGGCAATTCCTATTGTGGCTTAATGGCTTTGTCTGGTTTGGATCTTGGATCTAATCCTACCATTCTGCCTTTGTTCAGACTTTGCTTCAGGGAGTTATAAAATATCCTGTCTTGAATGGATTACCAAATCTACATTTCTAAAAGTTGCCACCTCCGAGTTTCTGCTTGGGAGCAGGGAGATTGGGGCTGCTTCCTGCCTCTAAAAAAACATGTTTCTCCGTTTGTCATCTAGGGAAATACAATATTCTGCTTTTTTTAATATTCCTCAAAATATTTCAACCACTGAATGTTTCCCTTCCAGGTAATTACCAAATGCCTGTAGATGTACTAAGCAAAATAATGAATGTTTTATATTTTTTATTGGATGGATTTAGACAAAATAACCAATTTGTTCACAAGGAGATAACTTGACGATTTTTTTCCTGTTTTTTAAACTTTACCTCCATCGTATAAACATGATCACTTCCTATTTTAGCAGGTTTTCTTTTTTTAGGAATAGCTCATCAACACTATGAGCTGTTAGTTAACCAATTTTGATTTAGCTGACAATGAGCATTTTCTATGGAACTTTGCAAAAGGTGATTTAGGCAATGAAGCATAAAAAGAACATTTTTTTCCTTTTTATCTATAAATCCCACCAGATAGGAGTGAAATCAGTTTTATGAAAGCTATATCATCAATATTTCTACCTATATAATCAGATTCATGAAAAATTAAATGCTAAGAATAGGTTGTGTTAAACTGATAGATAGCTCTGCTGCATTGACATCTTATTTAAAATTGCAACCAGGAAAAGAGTTTTTTTTCTTGATTTAACTGGCAAAATAGCCTGAATGTTTTTATTTTAAGCACAAGACAGTTGATGCTGCTGCTAGTCAATACATTTACAGACATAATATGCAAAAATATTGGAAGTGCTGTGGGATCTTCTCTTCTCTTTACTATGATTGAAGGTCAGATGCTCTCCATCCTAAAATATGTTATAGAAAATCATTCCCATTTCTCAAATATGCTATCATTACAGGAGGCAACTAGAATTCCTTTGTTTTTCTTTGAAAACATTTGATTTCTCGTCCAAGAAACTTCTTCAGTTTTGTATGAGAAGCAAAACAGCTTCAAGGAAAAACAAAGAAAGTCCAGTTGCCTCTTGAAAAAGCGCCTTTGGGACAACCATGCCCTGGATGACTGAGAATCTCCATAGACATGCTGCCGTTACAATAAATCAGTTTTAGGATCAGTTTCAGATATTGTTCCTCTTACACTTCAATTCCAGTACAGACTCTACAGTAGAAATGCTGAAACCTCCTTACAACTCCAACCAGAACATGTCCGATTTTCAATCTTAGCAGATTTTTAAGGGGATGAAAACTCAAATGTCTCAAAATACCTTCTTGCTCTTGGATCCATAATTGAGGTTTCCTCTGCTTTCCTGTCCTACTTTCACCAAGAAGGCTTTTATGTGACATGAGGTATATAAACATGGATGACAAGGCAAGGGTTTGACATTTACTGTTGTACATGGTACGGTATTTAACATCAGTCAAGAGGCAGAGCTGCTTAGTTTACAGTAAAATAAAGAGCATCACAAAGGCAGGTCTTTGACAAGAGAATGGGAAAAATGCTAAGTCAGTTGATCTCTCTGCTCGATTACTGTGTATAATACCGTGTTTCCCCGAAAATAAGACACTGTCTTATATTTTTTTTGGCTCCCAAAAACACACTAGGTCTTATTTTCGGGGTAGGTCTTATATATTTATTGTGCCAAATAGTGGGTGTGAGTGTGTAGGGGGGTGTTTGTGGTGCACAGTTGCTCCCTGAAAAGTCTTCCTGGAACTGGAGATTTACACTAGGTCTTATTTTCGGGATAGGTCTTATATTAGGGCAGGTTTAGAAAATAGTGCTAGGTCTTACTTTCGGGGTAGGTCTTATTTTCGGGGAAACACGGTAGCTGGTTTGAATTTCATTGTGGTCCTGACTATTCAGAATGGAAAACCATGAGTTATCCATGAGTTCCAACTTTGCTTGTTAAACTGGAGTAATCCAGAGGACCAAATGTCAGTCAAGACAAACCATGCAGACAGGAATATGCCAGTATATTATAAACTAAAGCTTTAAGTTTGAACTTTAGATACGTGGATACACAGAGAGAGGGAGGGAGGGAGGGAGAGATTTATCAGCCACTATTAGATGTTACCATCTATTAATATTAGTGTATCTTCATTTGTTATTCGGTACTGTCTTGCTCATTATTTACTATAACATCTGTTAAATATGTTTGCCTTACCAGCAGTTTTCCCGTGGGGCAAGCAAAGGAACATTTATGAATGGCAAATATGGCTATTTGTGATCATTCTCAAACTCATAATCATTGTTAGAATCTGGGAGATGCTTCAGGATCATGCCTCTATCCCTCATAATATCCTTTATTTTTAATATTTGCTTATTCCCACATGAGATAATTTGCATCGTAAGTACACCAATAATAAGAACAATTTTTAAAAATCAAAACAAAAAGCAATCATTAAACTAATTAATAATAAAAAGCTTGCAGAGACTGTTTTTAAAGTATCATCTTAAATACCGGGAAACTGGGATTCACATAGGAGAATGCCTTCGGTCATATATTCAGTAATAGGGCCATCATCTCAAAGCAGCTTCTACCTCTGCTCTGGGGTTCATAGGAGAAACAAATGGTTAGACTCGGAACCATTTAAGGTTTTAAATCACCCACCAACTTTTTAAATTGTGCCTAGTAGGCAACTGATAGGTAATGTAGATTTTTAGTGGAAGCCAGGGGTGGGATTCAAATTTCTTAACATCCGGTTCTGTGGGTGTGGCCTAATTTCTGGGTGTGGCTTGGTGGGCATGTGGCTGGTTGGGCATGGCTTGTGTGTAAATATTATAAATATTTATGTAAATATTGATTTTTTTATTAGAAAAAGAGCAACTTTTACCCAAAATCAAGCAAAGAAGGCAGGCAGATTGAGTTGCTCACAGAATCACAGATTCATTCCGAGATCTATCTTTCCGCCATTGGCTACCTGAGTCTGTCACATAAAATTTGCTAGCAAGCAAACTCACAAAATTAACTCACAACACATCATGTATGTAAATATTGAATTTTTTATTAAAAGAAGAACTTTGACCCAAACTTAGGCAAAGCAGGCAGGCAGATTGAGTGCTCACAGAATCACAGAGTCACTTAGAGATCTATCTGCAGTCGGCTACCTGAGTCTACACTGAATAATAGAAGCTTCAGTCCTAAGGAAGGTTCAGCTCTGCTTTTAGATTAACTAGAAAGCAAGAAATTCAATGATTTCCTGCTTTCTAGCTACTCTAAATCTCCCGGCATAGCAGAACAGCTGATGGTAGGGGAAAAAAAAGGAAAAATAGTAACTTAGCAGGCAAGTTTGATGGCGCTCATGCCAGGTAAGGAGTGAGTGGATGGGGCGGGGCCAGCCAGTGGCGCAATTTGCCGGTTCTCTGGCAGGTAGAACCCCACACCGGGTGAGAGTGTGTTTTGTATTTGTGTGTAGATCATTTCCTAAAAACCTCAGCTGTGCCGCCTGGACAGGTGACAAGTGCTGTGCGGGGGTGCACAGCTTTTGAAAATCCTCTTCTTTCCTGCTTTTTCAACCTCAGCTGTGCCGCGCAAAGCAGCTGAGGTTGAAAAAGCAGGAAATAAAGGACAGCCAAGAGCCCAGGCAGGCGGCTGGGCCAAACAGAGCAGCAGACACTGAATCAGTTCGGTGTCTGCTGCTCTTCAGAGCTACCGGTTCTATAGAACCAGGCCAAACCAGTAGCATCCCACCCCTGATGTCAGCATTTGCACTGGCTCTAAGAAATGAGTTTTGCTCTTGCAGTTACTTTCTTTGAGCTGGTAGAAATTCAGAAATGGCGGGTAATGACTCCTGATTTTACAAAGCCTTGCCCTTTTTTTAATCTTTCCTTTTTCATCTTGCCTGGCATTGATATGCTTTAGATGGCATTAGTTAATTGAGATTCATTGAAGAGTTATCCCTGACTCAGTACTGGAAAAATGCTGATATTCTGCTGCATTTTATGTGTAATTTCATGCCATTTCTGTAAATTGCACTGAAATAAATGATGGTCTTTTAAAGCCATTTTACATCTAACTCATTGACATTTACACTTCCAAGTTTCCCTCTTAATTGAAGATCTGGATCTGAATGATCAGTCTGCAAAAGATGAGTGTGATGTACTCACATATCGAGCACAAGTCAGTACATTAAAAAAAGCCATTACAACTGCTTTCCAGTGTGGAAAGTGTTAAGTTTGCATAGAGAGGCAGACATGGAGTGCTTCAGCTCTTAAGTTTATTGCGACTTCAACTCAGAACGGACCTGACTGGCTTTGCTGCGGCTGCTACTTATAGCCAGCAGCCGCAGCTGACAGCCAATCAGAGTGCAGGGTTTTCCCACACTTTTTAAACCAATCATCTCCAACACTTTACAAGAACAATTCAAACTAAACCAATGATTTCAAACACCACATACATAACAGAAAGGGATATCATTTTACACTGATATGCAAGATGCCAGCAAAGGGATATCATTTTACACCGTGATCCTTACAATGTAATAAAATGTTATAAAGGGAAACGGGAAACCCTACTTTTTAGTTTTTGTTATGGATTTCTGTGGCAGGAGCATTTTTAATTTGGAGAGTTAATTGTTCCTAAATTGTGCAAACCTTTCAAACAGTTTGACTTCTTGGGTTGTTACCTGTAAACACGCTGAGCTGGTCCTCATTTGCTGTGAAGAGTCTGCCTTGACAGCCCAGGCACCTCACTGAACACTTTCATTCTCATCAACAGGGAGTAAAAGAACGAAAGTATTAGAAAATTAAAAATGAAGGTAAAAATAAAAAAAATAATTTTAATTAATTAAAATTAAAATAATTTAATTAATTAAAATTGAAGTAAAAGAAAATAGCACCAGAAGGCTAGACAAGAATCAGCAGATGGAAACTAATCAAGGAGAGAAGCAACCTAGAACTAAGGAGAAATTTCCTAATGGTGAGAACAATCGATCAATCAGTGGACTGTTTTGCCTTCAGAAGTTGTGGGTGTCCCATCACTGGAAGTTTTTAAGAAGAGACTGGACAGCCACTGATCTGAAATGGTAAGTGGTGGGATTCAAAGTTTTTTACTACTGGTTCTGTGGGCCTAGCTTAGTGGGTGTGGCAGGGGAAGGATACTGTAAAATCTCCAGTCAGAAGTGGCATTTGCCGGTTCTCTGAACTACTCAACATTTCCACTACTGGTTCTCCAGAACTTGTCAGAACCTGCTGAATGCCACCTCTGGATCGGGGGTGTCAAACTGAAGGCCTGCATGGCGAAATTGGCCTGCTGGGTGCTTAGATCTGGCTGCAGGGTCACCCTGGAAACAGCAAAGGACTGGCTCGCAGTGCCTCTGCCAGTGAAAATGGAGCTCGGAAGGGCTGTGCACAGCCCTTCCGAACTCCATTTTCACTGGCAGGGCATTGCAGGAGGCCGTTGCAGCTGAAAATGGATCTCGGGAGCCCATTTTTGCTGGCAGAGCACTCGGGTCACCACGGGCACCCCCTGACATAAGCGATGCCGAGCTGGCCACTCCCACACTGGCCATGCCCATACTGGCCCCCCGAGGTCAAACACGACCCTGATACATCCCTTAATGAAATTGAGTTTGACACCCCTGGTATAGATTCTCCTGCTCATACAAGGATTTGGACTTGATGACCTCCACATTCCCTTCCAACTCTTATTCTATGTTCTATGAATTGTTATTGTCCTGTCCCCTGAAGAGCCAGAGATTCTGGCACATCACAAATCATCCCTTCTCTACAGAAGAGAAAAAGAACGCAAGTGTCTTCCAAGCATTCAGTACATTTATAGTGCCTTTATCTAGCTCAACTTAAACAATATCTGCACAGTTCTTAGAGGGAAAACTACCTGGGTACAAAGTCACCATTCTTTTTGTTTCTCTGAAAAAAAAATCCAGTGTCTGCTTCTTGTGATGCTGGAAGAATATTAAGGCAACATTTAGTAACCTAACATTTTTCACCATAGCTTTAATCATGGTTGGGCTTTCTAATCTAGACCTCCATATTTGTATATGGGAGTGGGAAAGAGCAGTCACAAAGTTACTGGGAAGTATGGTGGCATGAAGCAAGAGTTGGCGTTTTGTCACATGGATAGTAAAATTGACTAGGAATTGATTAAAATGATTGAAATTGTGAAAATCAAGCAAGATAGGGTTTTGTTGACATTTTGTTTACAAAAAGTATATTAAATGTTCTAAGATTGGTGAATGGCAATATATTCAATTAAAGTATTTTCTGTATTCACTCTTTGAGCTAATGATTAGATGAGTCTAATATTCTTAAATTATAGTATTGGAAAAGTTTTGGAAATTCCTAACAACAACACATAATAGACTTTTTTTTAAAGAGATGAGATTTATTTAGAATGTTCCTCACTTAAGCTTTGAGGAAAAGGGAGAATAGGAGAAGTAGAAATTCCATTTATTTCAACAAGACTCCTTCTTTCTAGAAAAGAAAATAGGTAGTGTTTGGACCATGATTAGAAATGAGGGAGTTAAAATTTCTTCACTTTCCTCATGCGAGCTAAAATACCAATCTGGATCACATCCTCTTTTCTGTCAACTAGTTTACTAACCCTAGATCCCAAGGCAAAAGCTTATGAGAACAATCTTAAATAACCTGACTGTTACAGAAAATAGTAAGGCTAATGTAGCAACCTTCTATGTTATATTTTTATCACAGCCATAAACCTGTAATAATACACCCATTTCGGATTTCAACAAACCAGAATGTTTCATATTTTGTCATAAAATGTCAATTCAAGAAAAAATTTATCATGGCATTTTTTTTAGAAACTTCTCGATTAATACTCTCTTTTCTGTACTTTGACTTTATAAAGAAACGTTTAGGGAAATTAAGTTTCTCTAACTACAGTCTTATCATTGATATGTATGTATGAATGCTCTGCTAAACTTCATTTCAATCTACTGACAATTCAGTCTCAATTGAAGATTGTGTGTATGTGTGTGTGTGTGTGTAAATTTGTATTTGACCAAGAAGTAATGTGAATTATTAAATCTTAAAAGACTTTTACTATTTCAGATTTATCATTGTTGACTGCACATCAGCCTTAATAAATTGCCTTCTCAAGCATTCATTGCGTCCTTGGTAATATTCATCATTTCAGCTGTACCGCATTGATTAGAAAAGAAACACAATAACATAATAGACTGTAGAAATAATTATGAATTTGCATAAGACAATAGAAAACATCCATGAATATTAAAAAACAAAGGGGTGAATCCCTACTATCTTAATAGTATGTCACAGAAGGTTCTCAGATGTCAACCTGAGATACGTATATATACATCCAAGTTATCAAAGTATATTTCAGGCTGAGGGAAATCATATTTTGTAAAAAAAAACAAAACCAAAAACTGGAGATTTCTGCTCTGTAGAATGCACCAAGTGTTTCTCCTCTCTCTACACCTCTCTCTACACCTTTTTGAATGAATAGGTTCTACATAATCAACATACTGATGATACCCAAGTTTATATCTTGGAGAAGCAGGGAGTGATGGAGGAGGTGAGGTGTGATACTCCCCCATTGGGTCCCCAATTTCCCCAAAATTTTCCTCAATTCAATATTCTGGCACACAGTTCCAAATTCCACACAAACTAAGAACAATTAAAGACTTTAAAAAAAATCCAAATGGATCCATAATAAATACTAGGAGTTAGAAAGTCCACCAGTATTTATTTTTCTTTGGGGTAGTATGGAACACAAATCTCTTTTGCAGCTATATAAGATGCTAATGTAAGGTTGTTTTCCTTTTTCATTGCACAATATAAAATAGCCTAAATGCTCTGTGTAGCACTGAGCTCTTTTCAGAGTTTCATTCTCATTTGTAGTATATCCTAAATGGAGCGTATAGGGCCATTTTGTTATAAAAAGAAATAAAAAATAAGAGAACTGGCTACCTCATTTTGAAAAAAAAATATAACATCCTCTCTGTTATGTATGCAGGTTTAAAGTCATTGGTTTAGTTTGAACTGTTCTTGTAAAATGTAAGAAATGATTGGTTTAAAAAGTGCGGGAAAACCCTGCACTCTGATTGGCTGGCAACTGCGGCTGCTGGCTATAAGTAGCAGCTGCAGCCCAGCCAAAGTGGGTTTGTTCTGATCTGTAGTCACTAATAAACAAAGAGCTTGAAGCCCTCCGCGTCTGTCTCTTCATGCAAACTTAACACTGGCAACGAAGGTGGGATCTCCCTGAAGAAGAAGGCAACACGGAACAGAAGAAGAGAGAGATGGCTGCGCTGAACACCCCCCCAGCCCCGTTCAATCCGATGGCAGAAGACTGGGAGACGTATGCAGATCGTTTCCAAATGTATCTGGAAGGAAACAATCTTGCCGACATTTCCGAGAAGCAGAAGAGGGCGGTCTTTCTCATGCACTGCGGTCCGGCAGTTTTCAAGATGGCGAAGGCATTGGTGGAAGCTGCAGACGTGAAGGTAATGGAATGGCCTGACTTAGAAAAGTTGTTAAGAGCCCATTACGCCCTACAAGTATCATGCCTCATTAAGAGACACAAGTTTTACCGTCAGGATCAAGGGGAAAGTGAAAACGTAAACGACTTTGTGGCAAGTTTAAGAGACATTGGGGGTCCATGTGAATTTAACAATTTAGAAGAGGCCATGCACGATCGATTTGTTCTGGGCCTTAAAGACAAGGTGCTTCAGAGCAAGTTATTACTAAGACCTAAGATCACGCTGAAGGAAGCAATAGAAGAGGTCTCTTCAGCAGAAGCAACCAAGTCCTCAGCAGCAGCCATGAAGAAAATTAACAAGGCCACAAGCCATCCTGATGTGGAAAAGTCCACAACAACTCATTGTGAGCAAATAGATTCTGAGTCAGACTGTAGTGAGGTGGAGGAAGGAATTTATAGACTCAGAATGGAGCGGAAAAAGAAAGACCTGGGAAGAAAGAGGCAAGATTTCTACTGCAGAGGTTGTGGGGGAAGCCACCCCCGCACTGAATGCAAGTTCCTAGATAGTATCTGCCTCCGTTGCAAAAAAAGAGGACACCTAGCAAGAGTCTGCAAATCATCCAGAACTCCACCCAACAGAAAGAAGTTTCCTGACAAAGAATTCAAGTCCAACAACCTCAGTGAGAAAATGGGGCGTAGCACAGAAGCAAAGGGGAAGATTGAAACTCATCAGACAGTAACTATTGGTCATTCTTTTTCTATCAATAACAGAAAAGTGCATGTCAAGGTACTAATTGAAGGAAGGCCTTGCCAAATGGAAGTGGATTCAGGCTCATATTTATCTATGGTGTCATGGGACACTATTCACAGACTACTCCCAAACATTCAGAAGGAGCATTTCAAGAAGCAAGAAATGACTCTTAAAGACTACCAAAGGAACAAGATTCCAGTAGTTGGAACAAGAGAATTCAACGTGACGTTCAAAGGCCACACCAAACGTTTGCCCCTGACCATCGTGGACAAGGATCGCCCAAGCTTGCTGGGACTTGAGTGGTTGAATCCACTAGGCATCGAGGTGACTGGCATCAATCACGTGAGCAACACTGAATGGGAGGAGGCCTTGAAGTCTGAGTTTACAGAGGTCTTCAGCAATGGATTGGGCAAGTATATGGGGACCCCCATGACTTTCAATCTAGATCCCAAGGTGCCACCAATTCGCTTAAAGCCCAGAAGGGTCCCATTTGCCTTAAAGGAAAAAACTGATGCACAATTAGATAAACTAATAGCTCAAAGAGTTTTAGAGCCCACTGACCACTCCAGGTGGGAGACACCCATAGTCACACCAGTCAAGACTGATGGGTCAGTGAGAATCTGTGGAGACTATAAGGGGACATTGATCCTTGAGCTATTAATTTGTCTAATTGTGCATCAATTTGTGCATCAATGCCCCACCTCCTGCCCCCACACAGGAATGGGAATGTCCTAGGGGCCCATGGTCCAGGATTCACATTGATTTTGCTGGCCCTACCAGAGGGCACACCTTTCTTATTATAGTAGATGCATATTCCAAATGGCTAGAGGTAATTCCCATGGCATCCACCACAACGGATGCTGTCATCAAGCAGCTCAGAAAACTTTTTGTAACCCATGGGTTACCTGATGTTCTTGTCTCTGACAATGGCCCTCATTTTACATCCAACCTCTTTGAATCCTTTTTAGCACAACAGGGTATCAGACATGCCCTTACTGCCCCTGGGCACCCTTCGCTAATGGCGGGCTGAACACATGGTACGTTTTACCAAGGAGAAGCTTCAGCAACTGGGTCCT
The DNA here is from genome assembly GCA_009733165.1 of Naja naja. NCBI lineage: Eukaryota > Metazoa > Chordata > Lepidosauria > Squamata > Elapidae > Naja > Naja naja. Next base: position 211,221,912 of record CM019149.1, read on the forward strand.
GGGGACATCACTGAGAAAGTTGAAAAACTTCTTAGTGTTCAGCACATCACTCCTAACCCATCAACTAATTTATCCCCAGCAGAGTTGTTGATGGGTAGGAAACTTAGGTCTCCCCTTTACCGCCTTCATCCCACTTATACACCCAACGCACCACTAGATTCCACTAGCAAAGTTCGCATGTTCACTGTGGGTGATTCTGTTTATGCTAAGAACCTTATGGGTGAACCTTTATGGATTCCTGCTGAGATAACCCAAATCACAGGCCCTCGATCTTACAGGGTACAAACAGAGGATGGTGTCCTCTGGAGCAGGCACATTGATCAGCTTAGATCCAAATTACCTCAGGAACACCACAATTGTTCCTCTCTAGTTCCCATACCTAGTACCTCTTCTAGGGGAAGGGAGGATCATGAGTGTAATGAACAAGCAAGAATCAACCCCATGTGTAACGAGCTAACACGGCAGGAACCATCCCAAAACCTGTCACAATACCAACAACCATTTTCACAAATGGAAGATTGCACATCATTACCTGATTTAGGTGCTGACATTGGGTTGGAGATTGATTGGGAGGAGAGACCAGGTTGTAGTAACCAAACAGGTTCTACCATTACTACAAGTCCTAGTAAGGAAATGTCAGCAGACACATTTCCTCCCATACAAGGTGAGAACCTTAAAACATTTGAACCACGTAGGTCTCAACGTACATGTAAGAGCCCCACCTATTTAAAAGAATACATTAGATAGGCTGGGGTTTGAGTATGGACTGAATCTAGTGGGGAGGGGTGTTATGTATGCAGCTTTAAAGTCATTGGTTTAGTTTGAACTGTTCTTGTAAAATGTAAGAAATGATTGGTTTAAAAAGTGCGGGAAAACCCTGCACTCTGATTGGCTGGCAACTGCAGCTGCTGCCTATAAGTAGCAGCTGCAGCCCAGCCAAAGTGGGTTCGTTCTGATCTGTAGTCACTAATAAACAAAGAGCTTGAAGCACTCCGCGTCTGTCTCTTCGTGCAAACTTAACACTCTCTTTGAATACAGACCAGTCCATTTATACCCAAATATTTATTTTTTAAAAAAAAATGAGCATAAATCTGTAAGCAGGGAAATCTGCCTAGCAGAGTTAGTTTAAAAAGTATTTATATTGATTCTTTTTTTTATTTTTATTTTTTAATTACATTTATATGCCACCCTTCTCCGAAGACTCAGGACGGCTTACCATTTTTGGGATACAACCCAGTGTGCCAGCAATAGCCTTCATTCCATTGTATATGCCTGCTTATTACTAAGCGGCATTTTTACAAAGTCAGCTTATTGCCCCCAACAATCTTGGGTCCTCAATTTACCTACCCCGAGAGGATGGAAGGCTGAGTCAACCTTAAGCCTGGTGGGATTCGAGCCTGCAATAATTACAGGCAGCTGGAACTTAAGTGCTCGGCATTTAACAGCCTGAGCCACCAAGGCCCTTTCTGGAATTCCTCTAGAATTAGGTGAATGTATGTTGGGGAATACAGGAGTAAAAAGGAATCTGTGAAAAAATTTCCTTTTTTCTCTAGTGGGAAATCTCCCTGGGACATCTGTGAGGAGAATTAAAAAAAAGTAGAAATGGTAGCCATGATTGCCTGATGAAAGCTCCACCCCCTTTTACATGTGTCATGATCCACATAAATGGGCAGGGTTCAATCACATGGTCAGAGCTGCCAATCTTGACTTATTGATTAGCATCCACCACTGCTGTCTCTGGAAGGTCTATTAGATTTCAATTTCTTCTGCCAAAAACAGAGGTTCTGTTTGGATTTATCTACTTAGAGGAATAACATAAAGTAATATTTGAGCACAATCACAGTGCCGGTAATCAGGCCTGAGGAGAAGGGGGTTCAGCCGATACATTGTTCCAGAGCCCATGGAGCTCAAAGGGGGCCCATGAAGGGGCTGCAGTGGCAGCAATGATCACCTCCTCATCTCTTTTTCTCCCCTTCTCCCCAGTTCTTGAAGAATGAACTTCCACTTCCACCTGTCGAAATCCTTCACGCCAAAAGGAAGGAGGTGCCACTGTTAGCTTAGTCGGAGGATCTGTGTGTGCCAGCCGTACCAAAGGGTAACTGGCAAGAGGTGGCTTTAAAACACAGGAGAATAAACCAGAGGAGGAGGGGTGGGCAGGCGAGGGAAGCATAACTTTTCTTTCATTCGTATAGACTAGAGTGAATCATTCTTCTCTCAGTCGGAAGAAAGAAATCTACTTGTGGGCTGCATGGACTCCAACGCTTCTCTGTAGTTCATCCTCACACACACACCACTTCCTGATCTGTTTCGCTGCCCTGGCAGCCCCCCCTCTTTTTTAACTAGCCTCTCAGTTGTTTAGGAGTTCCATGACGTTGGTGCAGGGAGTAACACAAACTCCACAGGGTGGTGGGGAGTGGGAGGGGAGATGTGAACTTAATGTGTAGGTGAGAGGGGCCATATTAGTCTTGTTCCAGCGCTTAATAATCCTCTCAGAGGCCCTGCCAGTAGTCCTCAACTTATGATCACAATCAGGCCCAGAAATTCTATTGCTAAACCAGTGTACTTGTTAAACGAGACATGCTTGGTTTTATTACCCTTTTTGCTACCGTGCTTAACCAAATCACTTGGTTAAGTGAATATGACTCCATTTCCCCCTCTTGATTTTGCTTGTTGGAAACTCTATGAGAAGGGCACAAATGGTGATCATGTGATCCAGGGACACTGCAACCATTATTATTTATTTATTTATTTATTTATTGGACTTGTATGCCACCCCATCTCCGAAGACTCGGGGCGGCTCACAACTAAAAACATACATCCACAATAAATAATTAAAAAAGAATTAAACCAAAAAAAAGCCCAATATTTGTCCAAATTAAAATAAATTTAAAAGCCATCCCACCCCCCCAAGAAGGCAATCACAGCCCGGCTTGGTCAAATAACCAGGTCTTCAGGTCATGGCGGAAGGTGCGGAGGTCAGGGGCCAGACAGAGCCCCAGGGGCAGCTGGTTCCACAGGGCAGGGACCGCCACAGAGTAGGCTCATCCCCGGGGGACCACCAGCTGACACTGGCTTGCCGACGGGACCCCGAGAAGTCCCTACCTGTGTGCTTGCACAGGGCGGTTGGCACTCGATATCGGCAGGAGTTCCTCCCTTAAATATTCTGGACCCATGTCGTGTAGGACTTTGAATGTTAAAACTAAAACCTTGAATCTCACCCGGAGTGCAACTGGCAACCAATGCAGGTCGCGCAGGAGGGGGGTAATATGGGAGAATCGGGAAACTCCCATCACCACCCGTGCGGCTGCATTCTGTACCAGCTGCAGTCTCTGGATGGTATGCAAGGGTAGTCCTAGATAGAGAGCGTTGCAGTAGTCGAGTCGAGAGGTGACAAGGGCATGAGTGACTGTACGCAGGGCATCTCGGACCAGAAACGGGCGAAGCTGGCGAACCAGCCGGACCTGGACAAAGGCCCCCCTGGCCACAGCTCCCATCTGTTCCTCCAACCGGAGCCGTGCATCCAGGAGGACTCCCAGGTTCCGCGCCCTATCCACAGGGGGCAACACCTCTCCCCAACGATGGACATTCCTGACTGGACCTAGATGCTGTTATGTACAGCCACTCTGTCTTGGCCGGGTTGAGCCGAAGCATGTTTCCATCCATCCAGCTCCGTACCGCATCCAGACAACGGGTCATCATGGAGAGGGCATCACTGACCTGGTTTGGGGTTTAGATGTATAACTATATGTATAAATATATGCCAGTTGCCAAGCGCCTGAATCACAATCATGGGACTGCAGGGATACTGCAATAATTATAAGTGTGAGGACTGGTTGTAAGTCATCTTTTTCAGTCATAATTTTAAAGTCATTAAATGAATGGTCATAAGTCAAGAACTACCTGTATAATATTTAAAAAGGGGAAAAAGAATGAGTGACAGTATTCTGGGTCTACAAGTTATTAAACATTGATAGTTGTATGTTTTGAGACAAATCTATACTTCCTCAAGATTTCCTAAAACAACCTATCATATAGTGGCTTGATCCATAGAATCTTCATTCAACTATGGTTTGATGAAGAATAATGACTAAAAACTTTTTCATCATCATTTTAGCCATTGTCTAGCGGTTGCAGGCTGAAGACCTCTTCCTCAATATTTCCAACAAATGCGGTCTTGAGTTTTCTTCTGCCAATTTGGCCCACAATACTTGCTGATGTCATCGATCCACCTTGTTTTAGGTCTCTTTCATGGATGCTTTAACACTTAACACTTATACACACACCTACACAGACTAATGAAAGCATTGAGCCAGCAGTGATAACAATGGAGGTATTTTTACACAACATCAAAAACACCTAACAGCTTTCCTATAAGTAACCATTGTGACCTGTAAGTAAAGAGTATTTCATTGGACTAGCATGAGAAATATGGCAAATGTTGTTTTATTTTTCTAGAACACTACTTGATAAAAATCTTAAGATCTTTTTTTAATCTTACAGTTCTCTTCTTTATAACAAAAATAAGTTATCTTCCAGCTCACTTCCTTTTCTGATTATTGTAATCCCGGTGAGAATTTTCTGGCAAAGGAAGTCAATAAGTCATATAAAAAAATCATTTTGTAACATGAATATTGACAAGCTCAGAGGGATCAGTTCTCATAAATATTTTGAAAAGTACAATTAGTATTGAATGAAGGGACTTAAGACCCATTCCCAAAGTTTTGAACACTGTAGCACCCCTGGGGTTGTGATTTTATATTCAAAAAGTTGAATATAAAAGAGCAAATTATTTTCCTAGGTTTTTTTTTCAACTGCATTTAGGCCATTTATTCTGGCTTAATCACATCAGAAAACAAACTGTGGGGATTGGAGGAGCAAAGAAGTTTGCTCATTTTTATGAGTTTTTTTGCTAATAAAGGTGATATGAGAATTCATCTGGGAATGTTTGAGACACTAAGACTGCAGTGAAAATTCTAAAAATAATTGAATCTTTCCAATTTTGCAATGTAATTTGCTACTAAATTAAAAAAAACAGAAGAAAAAAGGCTCTCAGCATACAAGAATGATGATAATAGATGGAGACATGCATTAGAGAAATTATTTTTAAAACTTAACGAAGAGAAAATTGCTCTCAAAAATTTACATATTAGTGCCAATCATTACACAACAGTTATGAGATGTCATTCATACTTTTTTTAAAAAAAATCAAACTCAAAAACTGGTGCAGAAATATGGTGAGGTGATGTTAGTCTCAGACAAAAGCCTGATGCATGAGAAGCTGAGTAAAATCCAAATTAATAGGACTCATTTCTGACACCAAGGCAAATGAAAAATGGGTGCAGCAATAAAAATTGCACTGAGCTGTTGAAAAGCAACAATCACGGGAGGAAATCTTGCCACATAAGCCTTGGACATCCAAAAGTGTGACAGGAATTGTGCAGAAGTAGAAAGTGTTTTCAAAAGGTTCCATGCCTTGTATAAAAAATGCTGTGTGGTTTAGCTTTTTGCTCTGTGTAGAGAAGCAATTTCTTGAGATGTTACAGTGGGAGTAATGCTTATAATGCATTCTCGTCACCTTAACTCATATATGTCAAAATAGCAGATTATAAAAAGTAAGATACTAGCTGGTAGTGCAGGCATTATCTTACATGAAAAATGACCCCACTTAATCTCACTAATAGAAATTTGGCTGATTTTTCCAGCTACTGTGCCTGGGTGATAACCGTAAGAAGACTGTTGAAAATATTTCATAAACGTTGGGAGGACTATAGGCTAAATCTTTCTCTCTGTGTTTTTTATTTATCCAGTGCAGCCGGCAAAGGCTGAGACCCAAAGCAGTATTTATCTGGCAGGTTTATTTGCATATACATACTTATTACAAAAAAGCCACAGAGGATAGAACTGTATATAAATATTCAGTTATTATTGGGGCATTTCCCTAATAGACAAGGTATCAAGTTCAAGTAAGCTAAATTTGTAAATGATTTCCATATGCACATTCATTAGCTAATGAAAATCTAACTTAATATATATGATTTAGAAGTGAACATTTAAAGACATGCACATATTGGATAACTTGGACATTTCTTATTATAGCATACTACTGGTATACTCTTCTGGTTCCAACTGATATTATGGTTAACCTTGAGGTTAATTAGAGTTTATTTCTCTGTATAGGCTGGAATGGGTACTTTGCTCTATTTAAGAGTGTAAAGTACAAATGTCTATGGAGATTCTCAGTCATCCAGGTCATGATTGTCCCAAAGGTGCTTTTTCAAGAGGCAACTGGACTTTCTGGTTTTTCTTTGAAGAGGTTTCACTTCTTATCCAAGAAGCTTCTTCAGCTCTGACTGGATGGTGGGGAATGGAAGGATTTATACTCCTTGCAGACAGATGGCTGTTAGAGAGAACTGCTGGTTTGAAAGAGGGGTCAAAGAGGCCACCTATGTCAAAACTGAACAGCCCTCTCTCAACAAGGGAGGGGATATGACATCATTTATCTGCAGTCTACAACAGAGCTGTCAAAGTCCTGCCCCAAGGGCCAGATGCATCATGCACTGGCCACGCCCACACCCGGTTTAGCAAAGGGGGGAAAATCCCGATCCATCACATGATACTGTTAGTTTGACACCCTGGTCTACAACACAGTCCTTTCAGCAGTTCCAAGAAGGCTTCACACCCATTTGTCTGAAAAGAGTATAAATCCTTCCATACCCCACTATCCAGTCAGAGCTGAAGAAGCTTCTTGGATGAGAAGCGAAAATGTCTTCAAAGAAAAACCAAGAAGTGCAATTGCCTCCTGAAAATGTATCATTGGGATACTCAGGTACAAATTGCTAAACACCTGGAATATGCCATTTCCCCCCCTAAATACAGAGAACTTGGGAACCAAATTATTGTGCCCCTTTATTGCATTATAAATAACTTTCTGGAATTTAAAGTAGGAAGATTATGGCCATGATTATAACCACGTTCTCCTCCAAAAGAAAAGAGTGTCAACCTTTTATATCATCAGTGGAAGAAGTAAGTGAGAATGTGCAGGACTGCTCTTCAAAGGATGAAAAGGGATTATTCCTGTTAGAAATTATATTTATATAGAGAGCAAACAGACAGTACAGTCACCATACGTTTTACTGTTCAACTGCTATAACTAACAAGAAACAACTAACAAGAAAAAGAGTGTCAACCTATATCAGTGGAAGAAGTAAGTGAGAAGGACTGCTCTTCAAAGGATGAAAAGGATTATTCCTGTTAGAAATTATACAAACAGACAGTACAGTCACCATACGTTTTACTGTTCAACTGCTATAACTAACAAGAAACAGGAAACTCTACTTAGACCCAAGGTGTCAAACTCAAGGCCCACAGACTGGATCCAACCTATGATGTGGTCGGATCCAGCCCGCGGGGCTATCCTGGTCTTCCCAATGTGAAGAGGAAAGATTGGGGTAGTGTGGCTTCAGCCCAGTATACCCAATGCGAAGAGTAAAGATCGGGCCAGCCTATCCACTCTATCCAGTGTGAACAGGAAATGTTGGGCAGCCTGTCTATCAGGATTCCGGCAGTTACCCCAATTAAATAATGAGTCTCGAGCCAAACTTCCAAAACTAAACAGGATTTATTGGGAGTTAACATGTCAGCATTACCTGGGTGTAGCTGACTCTGAGACACATAATTCACTGTCACCCTTGACCCTGATTTTCCCCCACCCCTCTGGGTGTATCATAATTCATATTCTCCAATGACACACATCCATAGCCAAGAGTCATCAATCATGTTCTCCAGTTAGATTTTTGCATGGCAGAAACTTCAGTTACCTAGTTACTATCTCTGAAAAGCTATGTATGGAATGCAGTTTCGATTTCCAAGGTGCCGCACTGCTCTTTCAAACCCCTTTCCCCCCTCCCTTTCTGTTGCCAACACCAAAACAGCCATATAAATGTTTTATGAGTTGACACTGGCTTCAGCCCTGTTTATCCAATGCGAAGAGGAAACATGCCAGCAGTTTGGGGAGTGGCATCAAACTAGCCATGCCCACCCAGTTGGCCACACCCACCCAGCCCCTTGAGGTCAACCACAGCCCTGATGTGTCCCTCAATGAAATTGAGTTTGATACCCCTGGTCAGGGGTATCAAACTCAATTTCATTGAGTGCTATATCAGGGCTGTGGTTGACCTCAAGGGGATGGGGCATGGCCAACTGGGTGGGCATGGCTGACTGGGTCTTTGATGCCACTCCCCAAACTTCTGGCATCTTTGTATTGGGTGGACCGGGCCGAAGCGACGCTGGCCTGATGTTTCCTCTTTGCATTCAGTAGACTGGGCTGAAGTGATGCAGGCTGGTCCCTTACATTTTCCAGGACAGCCCTGTGAGCTGGATCTGAACACACTGCAGACCAGATCTAGCCCATGGGCCTTGGACCCCTGCCATAGGCTAAACTTGTAAACACTGCCATTCACTGGCTGAACGCTACTATTACACAAATATACAGTCCAACAATGATTTCCAACAATTTCAAAATCAGAAAGGATTTGCAGGAAGGAATCAGGGATAATTGAAACACTATCTGGTTAGAACAAGTCCAACTGCAGCCTCTTCTGCCTGAGAGTCAGTGAATAGTGTTGCAGGTAGGATGTTAGAAAACTATAACGGAAAGGACATTAAGAAAACCCAGTGCTTTCACTTCCTGGCAGAGGATGGGGCTGTAGAAAAAGCAGCACACTGTATGGCATGATTAATTTGGGCTGCTGTAAAGAAAAAGACAGAAGGGGTGAAAATACATTATTGCCACAGGGAAGCCCACAATTGAACAGCACAGGTAGACTTGTTTGAATAGACATGCCTTTTGTGTTGTCTGTTTCATCAGAAAAGGAACAGATGAGGCATTTAGAGTTCTCTTTTTTCAGCAAATCATGATAAAGAGTAAGGGAAATGACCTTGGTGGAGATAGATGAGATCTGTTACCAGAGTGACAAAAGGAAAAACAGTAAGTCCAAAACAAGCAACAAGTATGCCAAAACAGACACACCGTAATTCATATAGCAAAAAAAGTGGAGGAGGAACAGCACAATAAAACTTGCAAGATTCTGTTATTGCAGCCATTCTCAATAAAAATAGCCCTAGTCTTCCTGCGCAATTGATTCTTGGTTGGTCCAGCCAGTTGCACTGATAATCAAAGTTCATTGGGATAGGAAGGAAGCAAGAAAGGAAGGAAGGAAGGAAGGAAGGAAGGAAGGAAGGAAGGAAGGAAGGAAGGAAGGAAGGGGGATACAATTTTTTTTTTACTACCAGTTCTGTGAGCTTGGCTTGGCGGGCGTGGCAGGGGAAGGATACTGTAAAATCTCCATTCCCTCCCCACCCCACTAACCTGCTTTCCAGCTCCATTCTCCTGTGCAGGGCAACAAAAGAAGACCCAGTCGATCAGCTGGGACTTGGGAGGCAGAGAATAGATGGGCGCAGGGCCAGTCAGAGGTGGTATTTGCTGATTCTCTGAATTACTCAAAATTTCCGCTACCGGTTCTCCAGAACCTGTCAGAACCTGCTGAATACCACCTCTGGAAGGATGGTGGGACTATTGAACAATGATCAGTCTCTGATGGTTCCAGTGGTTGGTGGATAGTTGAAGGAGCTGTGGATGAAAAGTGAAGGTTACGCAGCTGTCCCTTTGCTACATTCTATTAATGACTTATTGCAGATAGAAAAGACAATGTAAACAATTACTCAACAAGAAGAAAAAGAAAGCAATCTAGACCTTACAGAAATAGTTTCAGTTCGGGCTTGGAACACCACTTTATTATTTTATCGTCTATAACCCCAGTATTTGGGAGGCACCCTTTCATTCTTTATATGGAAAAATAACGCCTTGGTCCAACCAATTTGAACTGGAAGGTGATACAATTTCTAGCTACTGTAACATGCACAGAAATCAAACTCTTGATCAACCAATTCAAGCCAAGAAAAGCACCAGGAATGATCTTTTTACTGCTGAAATTATGTGCAAAAAAATCCAGAAGGGTAGATTCCAGTCTTAGTTTGTCTCTTCTCTGCCACTGACAGCTTTGCAATAATTCCAAGGGATTTAGGCACAGCAATAATTGTTCCCATTTACCAAAGGGGAAAAGAAATCTACCAATTATATCTACTAATTATTGCCCCAGCAGTATTATAAACAAATTGTATTCTAAATGTTTAAACCCAGAATGACTATATCGGGATGGAATCTGAATGATTGTTGGCAGAGGAGCAAGCCAGTTTTAGAGCTAATCATTACACCTTGATTACAAATATGTATTATAACTATTTAGGAGGTAGAAGTAAATCCAGCTCCATGCTGTATGCAGGTTGTATCAACTTTAAATCTGCATTTGAGTCAATATTTAGAGTTAAACTGTGGTACACATACACAATAGGTAGATTGTTGTTATTACAGTACTGATATATAAGTTTCATGAAAACTCATCTGTAAAAATTTGATTTTTCTTTACAAGGCCATCTCACAAAATCAATCCCCTTAGAGAGTGGAGTCAGAGAGGGCTGCATTCTGGGCCCGTCATTGTTCAATCTTTATATAAATAAATTCCCTATTGGTTTACCAGTGCACTTCTGATTCCCTTTCCCCCCGAAAGTTAGTACACAGGCAAAAATTTTAGAGGACAAGAGGTGCCTTATTTATTGCAGATGCCCAAAAGCTATTTATAGCCAAAGCATGTACCTAGTTTTGATATAGAGCACAAGCTTGACCCTTATGACAGTGATTCAAAATGAGAAATTGTCCAATCCAAATTCTTCAGAAATAACCCAGAAGTACTGTACCACTCTGACTCTGATGTTGCTCCTGCTGCAAGATGTGATCAATTAAAATTGAATATAAAATCTGATGAATCTTCTACATGCATTGACTAAAGTTATTCCCCCTACTGTGACACCCCATCCCCCACCAGCAGACAATTTTAGTGCTAGATATTTGCTAGACAACTAGTACTGCTTTTTCAAATAGCTTTTTCCATGAGGCTTGCCTTCTCTTAAAGATTCTCAGTCATCTAGGATTCTAGGTCATGGATGTCCAGAAAGTTTTTTCAAAAGGCAAATGGACTTCCTTTGTTTTTCCTTGAAGATGTTTAGCTTCTGATCCAAGAAGCTTCTTCAGTTCTGACTGAAAAAGTCAGAAGAAGCTTGTTGGATGAGAAACAAAATGTCTTCAAGGATAAAACAAAGTCCAGTTGCCTTAAAAAAAACACCTTTGAGACTTCTCTTGGGTTATGAACAAACCAAGAGAATTCTGACACAATTTGTTCTGGAGCTGGATAGACAACAAGAACTCAGGAATATTCTCCTGAAGAGACAATCTTATATTTTCAGATCAGTGAAATTCTTAAGCTATATCACCATATCTAAGTTGAGAACAACCTTCACACTGCATTAATTTTTGTCCAGAAGCACACCACTAGGGAATGAAATATCTGCCCCATCTTTCTGAGTGAGGGAATGATATTATACCACAGAGCACTGTTAATAATTGTGCAAAATGAATGCAACACAGTGAATGCAATATATGAAAAGCCAGGGTAATGTCTATGGTTCCCAAGTGCTACTTCGGTCTGCAATGTTTTGACTTGGTGCTCTTAAATGGTACAGAAGCAGTAGGTTGCTTGATGTATTTCTTGACAAATCTGACATAGGAGTACAGCTGAATGTCCCAAAGGCGCTTTTTCAGGAGGCAACTGGAGTTTCTTGTTTTTGCTTTGAAGCTGTTTTGCTTCTCATCCAAGAAGTTTCTTCAGCTCTGACTGGATGGTAGGGAATGGAAGGATTTATATTCCTTGCAAACAGCTGGTCATTTGCATCCTTTTAGAGGTCGTTGAAGCACTTGGAGGTTTATCTGTGTCCTCAGGGTCACCTCCAAGTGAGTCACACAGATAAACCTCCAATCACACAGATATGTTGTTGGTGGGTTTTTTGAAACCTACTACTTCTGAAATTCAAAGTTTACTACTGTATATACGTATGTATGTATGCATGTATGTATACAGGTAGATGTGTAAACAGACAGACAGCACATACATACATACATACATACATACATACATACATACATATGTTGGAAGTTAAAACCCACCCCTCTCCTAGGAAAATGAAATATTTTAGGAAATATTAAAAAAGCAGAATATTTCCCCTAAAAAGAGTAGAAATTCAGAAGCAGAAGCTCACCCCCACCTTTGTAAGGATGGATTTTGGCATTGACAGTTTTGGATGGTTCCTGTCATGTGGCTCATGGGGTGGATTCTTGCTTGCTGATTTTCCTCCTGTTCCTCCCTTCCCCTAGAATTGACATCAGGTGAGGGAACTAGAGAACAAGTGCGATGTTCCTGAGAGAACCTGGATCTAGTTGATCAATGTGCCTGCTCCAGAAGTCCATCCTCTGTTGCACCTGTAAGAACGAGGGCCTGTGATTTGAGTTATCTCAGCAGGAATCCACAAAGGTTCACCCATAAGGTTCTTAGCATACACAGAATCACCCACACTGAATGTACAAACTTTGGAAGTGGAATCTAGTGGTGTGTTGGTGCATAAGTGGGATGAAGGCGGTCAAGGGAAGACCTAAGTTTCCTACCCATCAACAACTCTGCGGAGGATAAGTTATTAGATGGGTTAGGAGTGATGTGCTGAACACTAAGAAGTTTTTCAACTTTCTCAGTGATGTTCCCAGGACCCAGTTGCTGAAGCTTCTCCTTGATAAAATGTACCATGTGTTCAGCAGCCGTAGTGGCGAAGGGTGCCCAGGGGCAGTAAGGGCATGTCTGATACCCTGTTGTGCTAAATAGGATTCAAAGAGGTTGGATGTAAATTGAGGGCCATTGTCAGAGACAAGAACATCAGGTAACCCGGGGTTACAAAAAGTTTTGAGCTGCTTAATGACAGCATCCATTGTGGTGGATGCCATGGGGATTACCTCTAGCCATTTGGAATATGCATCTACTATAATAAGGAAAGTGTGCCCTCTGGTACAACCAGCAAAATCAATGTGAATCCTGGACCATGGGCCCCTAGGACATTCCCATTCCTGTGTGGGGCGAGAGGTGGGCAGCCTGACTACCTGACAGTTGGGACAAGATGCAACCCAGTTTTCAACCATTTTTCAATACCTGGCCACCATACATAACTCCTGGCCAATCCCTTCATCCTTACAATACCGGATGACCCTCATGTAACATTTCCAAAACCTCTCTTTGCAGTTTTGCAGGAATAACCACCCTGTTACCGCACAAATACATCCTCTTAATACAGATAATTCAGTTTGCCTGGACTTAAAGGTTGAGCCAGGTGAGGTAGATCTTGAAGAGGCCAACCTTTCTTAATCCAGCCTATAACAGGAGCCAACGTGTCTTTGGCAGTCTCTCTGGTAATTTCAGCAGCATGAACTGGAAGCTTGGCAGCAGTTTCTAGGAAAAGGTGTGTGTTTCAGGTTCAAAGTCCTCCTTGTGGCAGGAAGTGG
>CM019149.1:211236403-211283561 GCA_009733165.1 Naja naja
GCTTGGGGGTGTTCAGCACAGCCATCTCGCTTCTTCTGCTTGTCTTCCTCGTGATCGCCTCTTCTTCAGGGAATCCACCTTCGCCGCCAGTGTTAAGTTTGCATGAAGAGTCAGACGCGAAGAGCTTCAGTGAAGAGTTTATTAAGTGACTACAGCTGGAATGGACCCAACTTGGCTGGGCTACAGCTGCTTCTTATAGGCAGCAGACGTAGTTGCCAGCCAATCAGAGTCCAGGGTTTTCGCGCACTTTTAAACCAATCCTATTTGACATTTTACAAGAACAATTCAATCTAAACCAATGACATTCAAACCTACATACATAACATGGGCCATTTAGGCCTAGGCCAGAGTATTCTACATAATAAAGGCCTCTGCCATTCCACCACCTGGCCTAGGAAGATTGCATCAGCCAGCACTCAGGTGAAGCCATGTGGTCCAGACAAAGCCTACAAACTTAGCTAAGACCCCTGCCCCTGGGATTCTGACAGTCAGTGGGATACATTTCTTGCACAGGAATGGGAAACACTATGATGGGGCCCAACAGAGGGTATATAAGGGACTCTCAGCATCTAACTCCTTCTTTCTTTTCCTTCATCCGACATCTTGTAGCACGTGATCATCCTTTTCACTTTGGAGCTCCAAGCCATGTGATCCTGTCCATCATTAAACCATCTTTCCAAACAGCCTCCATGTTTCCAGTGTCTTTTTCCCCACTTGGAACTGAACCCAGAAGGATATTTCTTTTAACACATACATACATACATACATACATACATACATACATACATACATACAAACATGCATACATACAGACGCAGAGAGACTTGTCCTAACTTAAGTTTTTACAGAGGTTTCTGACCTCCTGCTAGACACTCAGTCATCTCAGAGAAAAGGATTTGCATATATGAGTTGCACTTTCCATGACCATACAGGCAGCCTAGCTCTTTGTTAAGTTATAGCAAGCCTGCCCTCTGTAGATAAATTTCTCATACACAGAGACATCAGGTCATGTAAACAGAACGTTTCTGAGTAGCTGGCTCAGCCTGTTAGCAAATCCTCCAACCTCCAAGCTACGGAAACTTTTAGATACATGATATTTGGAAAGAGAAAGAGAAAATGGGGATATCAAGGGAATGTTTTGTAGGACGTTCTTGTTCAAAACTTCATTCATCTGAGTCTTCATCTCTACTCTCCCCAGCAGTCAGTCATGAATTGCCATAAACGTATCTGGCCACCTATTTTATGAACGTGCTGGTGTCAAGCCTTCAAAATTAAGACAACCCCCCAAAACCTAAATGTCTGTCCACTCCTCTCCTATCATGTCAAAGTATAGCTCTCCAAGGTTGAATATGGATCTTCTAGAACCTAGCATGCATATATTAGTATTTATCATTTGCGATGGTGGCAAATATGTTTAGCTCAGGTGTATCTATCATTTCTGCTGCTGGTTCTTTTGTTGTTTATCCACATATGTATAGACTAGGCAGATTTCTCCACACACACACCCTTTTTTTCCAACAGCAGAACTTTAGGCATGCCACTTTTATTAAGCAGCACATACAGTGTTATTTTTTAGCATCTTTAGATGACAAGAAAAGGACCAAGAATTAACTATAATTAGGTGGATCAGAATTGAGATGTGGTAATACTGAAAGATGAGAGCTGAGCTTCAGAAAAAGAGTCAGACTGACAGATACGAATGCAGACATTTTATCACATGCAGAGCTTAATCTTCTGTCACGATTTTAAGGGTTTCTCTTTTATTTATAGTATTTTAATATGTTAACTGCATATAAACATTTTTTTTAAAGATGCTGGGCTGAGAATGGAGATTTTACAGTATCCTTCCCCTGCCACCAAGCCACGCCCACCAAGCCACGCCCACAGAACTGGTAGTAAAAAAAATTGAATCCCACCACTGGAGCACTGCCGCCTAGAGTTGGACATGACTGGACAGAGGAAACCTTTACGTTTATTGCAAAAAGACTGCCAAGTAACCATTGATATTAATTATGAGATAATTTTGGTACCAGGACTTTGAACTTGAGATGAGTTTCCCAAAACACAATATTAGGCAAACCTACCCACCCTCATCTCCTACCACTCTAAGCATAAATTATTTGAAGGGGAGGGAGGAATTTCTCCTTTCAGCTACACCAGGGGTCCCCAAACTTGGCAACTTTAAGACCTGTGGACTTCAACTCCCAGAATTCTCCAGCCAGCTACATTTACGGAGAAAGGAAGAGTAATGCAGTTATAATGTTTGATGTACACTTGTTTTAACTGTAATTAACCTGATCTACCAATACCCATGCAAAAGTATTTACTTGTGATTATTATGCCAGTACGTAGACAGAAAAACATAATGAAGTGATTTTTAAAAAATGATTATTTTACTATTTTTACCACACTGCAATGGAGATAAGAAACCAAGTTACGTTTATTGAAGTTCAGAACTGAAGAGAAAAAAGGGGAGAGAGAATTGGAGTGGGTTGCTAGGATGTATATAAATCAAACCATTGAAAACATAAAGAAAACAAGTTATTACTCTAAAATGGAAGCCAGTAGCTGACTTTGGACCAATTGCTTTTTTCTCAGTTCAAGCGACCTCCCAGAGTTGTTGTAGGGAAAATAGGAGGAAGCTGCCTTGATTTGATTTGATCTGATCTGATAAATAAATAAGTAACATTTGGGAGGCACAAACATAACAGTATATAACTATGATAGCTAGCACTGGTATGAAAAATTATTTGGTTGAATTGTTTGCGTTTCAGGGCAGCATGATTGCTTTCATCTCTGTTGGCACTTGTGATGGGAGTGTAGCCCTGTGAGAGATTGCAATTAGAAAGATTTGGCAATGACAGCCATCAAAAAAAAGAAGTGCATGTTTTGAAAATAAAAGGGCACTGAGAAAGAGGAGAAATCAGCTCCTCCCATTGGAAAAATAAGAGCTCAGGCAGGATTACATTTTTAGCTGGAGGGAAATAAATGAGTATAGAAGAAATCATTTCTCACTGCTAGGAGATATTTATTTTTACACCACTGCCCTGTATCTGTAACCACTGTTAGATTTGCTGCTATTTTAATAGTCCTTCTCTAGTGGGGGATTTGTTCACTGGTAATGCTCAAGGATGTATTTCAATAAAAAGTGATTTAACTATCTTAATGCTGGCTTTTTATTTTGCTGCAGCTAGTGGGATCTTGTGCTCACCATGTTTCATGTCTACTGAGGGGCAAATGACCTGGGTTTGGTAATTTGTTAACTAACATAATTACTTTATATTTTAATTTGATTTATTTTCTTTTTTAAAATGATGTTCATATTTATTAGCTTTTAACATTCCTAAACTGATGAAGAAGCTCCAGATGAGAAAAGTTTGTTAGTACAACTTGGGGTTTGGTTGATCTGTTTTGTGAACTCCAAAGAACCTTTTTCTTTACAATTATGCCCTTTCTGACATCAGATGTCATTTTAATGAACATGTGTGATATTATGGGATGCAAATATGTGACATGTTTGACTACATGTAACTGATTTCCTATGCAAAGGGGAGGTTACTTTTATTCTGTCCAATCAACTTTCCTCTTTGTTGTGTTAACAATAAAAAGGAGGGAAACTGGGGCTTGAGGCTCTCTCTTCTTCTTTTTCATAGAGAGACCCCACTTTATCAGAGTACCCTAATAGCATCTGCTTTTAAATGCTCTTCTAAGTCTTATTGGGAAGGTAAACTGAGGCAGAACCTAGAGCCAGGTTGGCTTTCACTACAAAACTGTATGTATCTTAAATTTTGGGGGTTTCAGAGTTTGTTTCTGGCCATAGTTCAGAAAGAGTTTTTGACAACTGATTTTTGACATTTGCTGGAAAGGGTGCGGGGAAAGGGTTAAAATTGCCTATTGTGTTCCTCCATTTGATACCCTGTTTGAAATGAGTCTGATTTGCTCCAGCTGAAAAGTAGAAAAAGGACAGATGGTTGCAAACACCAAAACATAAGTCTCAGAAGCTACAAAGCGCTCTGATTCAGCCTCCCAGGAAAGTGAAGGTGGTGGTTAGAATAATATTTTCTTTCTTTCCCTCTTTCTGTAGCGAGGCTGCCAGAAAGCTGCCAAATATTTTAATTGATCACTTGGTGAAGGCTCTTGAATTTAAACCAGGCCTTCTCAATGCTAGGCCGAGCCATCCACATCACTCCAAGGCTTCATGTTGCTATTTTTGCAATAGAGTCCATGTACGGGGCACCTGGGTGCAGAGGGAGCCCTTCTCCTGGGTGAACTTTGCATTACAGTGGCAGCTGCTGCACATCTTTTTCCACACTGGTACAGAGGCTCATTCTCCTTACTAGCTCTCTTTTGACAGACATCCATTTATTTCAACCCTGAGTTTGCAGAAAATGTGAGATTTGAGGGAATAATAAATGGTCCCTTGCTCATTTACTGCCTACCACTGGTGAGAAAAAAAGCAAAAAGATTTTGCTTGCTGCAAATGGAAGTGATGGACAAAACATATTTGACATGATTAGGGCACAGGGAAATATGTACAGAGGTGTCTCTCAGTCAATGATTGATTACCCTAATCTTAATTGTAATCCCATTTGGCATGGGGTAAAATGCAAGACTGCCAAAATAAAGAGATGTAATTAATTGGTGTGTGAAACTCATCTGTTGGCAGAAATTTTTGGTGAATAAAATAGGAACAAGAATCAATGCCTACCTGCCCACCCCCACCCCACCCCCAAAAATAACTGCTTGGGAAAAAAATCTTCTACAATTTTGAAGTTGCTTTTGTGAAAGGCATTTTCTGAATATCAATCATTATCACTTTTGGGCTTCTGTTCCTTTTTTTGCCTGCCAAACAGTTTGCCAGTGGATTGTTTTATAGGATGAGCAAAGACAGTTTTGTTATGGATTATTTGGATATAGAGATGTTCCAACTACATCCTCAGTCATCGGCCCTTTATTCTGCTTGTATGATTTATCTACTTATTGTTGGGAGAGTCAATAAGTGCTGTATTTATGTGTGATTTCAGCAAAAAGCTTTCCTTCTAAGTCTGCTGTTTTTTTATTATTATTTTAGCACCTTATTGGTGGGCCTCTGTAGGCGTCTAATAAATGAAACAGTGGGGCTAAATATTAGAATGAAAGAATGAATAATAGGATCAGGAGAATCCATTTAAACTCCCATGCTAAAATGCACTCACATACAAAGGAAGTTAGTGTTTCAGGGACTAAATCACATTTCCTTAATTCCTCTTATGTCCTCATTGTTCAGGCAAGCAATAGATCTTGAGCTTGCCTTCCTATGATGAATGAGCGTAGCCAGAATTACCCCTTCACCACTAACATACGAAAAGAAAGAGGTGCCTGATCTATCAGTGGGAACAATGGAAACACATTTGCCATTGTGATTCAAGATTCTTTCAGCTGGTATATTTCTTTTCTCTTCCCCCTGATTCTTAAAAAAAAAGCCACACACATTTTCCTTCACCAAGACAAATCCACTGTGTTATTGTCTCCATTCTGTTTTTCAAATGACGGTCTGAGGATCTTCTTTGGTTTTCGAATAAAAACTTTGGCAATATTTCTTGTCTTTGCAAAAAACACCATCAAATTGAAATCAGTTATAGATTCTGAAAACATTTCTCCTGGGCACTAATTGGCCATCTCTTATATTGGTTTGGAATGATCAAAGTTGAAGGCCACAAGTTGTCCACCCTTACCTTGTAGTTTAATTATATTCTTATGCTCCATTTTGAAGCATCATTTAAATGATAAAATATACCAGTTTGAAAAGCATCCAAGCAACTTTATATGGACATTTACTTTTCCCTTCTCCAAATATAAAAATATGGAAGAGGTACGTGGCTTTTGTCTCAGGCCTAGAGTGTTTGTAGATCCCAGTTTGCTCTTTTATGAAGTGAAATTTGTCCGGATGTGTATTTTTCCCCCATTGTTTTCCATCTTCTAAAGGTAGCTGTTCAGAACAGTTTTGGAGCTGGACAGCCTTTAAATTTAATAACTGAATATGTTACAAAAGGAAACACTACTGATGGGTTATGTATGTCACTGAGGCTAGTCTTTTGTACATAGTTCTGCTTTTCTGTATTGATGACATTCCAGCTACTTTTCAAAACATCATTTAGTTTTTTCATCCAAATTCTAAATATACAATAACATCCTGTGAAACCATCCTTCGGTCTTCACCTCAATCTATAAAACCTGAGGGCACATAATTTTAACTTCCCTTTCAGTAGGAGCTGCAGTCATTTATTTGGCAAATTCATATATTGAAAGAATGGCATATTGTCTAATGAAATGTCTCCAAAGCTGCAGCTTTTTCAGGTCTGTAAAAAAAGTATTGATTAGTGTGATGTAGCAACCATGGTGAAGGCCTGTCAGTTAAGTCCACTCCCAGCCACAGAAGCTCACTCCTGTAAGTGTTTTCTTTAGTCTCTGCCCCCAATCCAATACACCTCACATAGATGTTCAGCTCTTCTCATATGGCAATGTTTATTCATGAGCCCTAGTGGTGCAATGGCTAAAGTGCAGTATTGCAGACAAACTCTGCTCACTCCACCTGGAGTAAAATGTAAAGAGCTAGATTATTGTGGGCAATATGCTGACTCTGCAAACCACTTAGAGAGGGCTGTAAAGCACTAGGAAGTGGTATATAAACCTAAATGCTATTGCTATATCTTTGGGGTGAATAGAAGGAATAGAATGAATGCTATCTTGAACTCCTGTGAATCTACCTCCTTTAGTCCCAAAATACAATATCTCCAGTGAACAATATCCTGTGCTTTATTTATTTATTTATTTATTTATTTATTTATTTATTTATTTGGACTTGTATGTAGAGGACTTGGGGTGGCTCACAATTAAAAGACAACAATAAATATTTAAAAAGAAATTAAACCAAACAAGCCCAATCACTACAAACAGTTTAAATTAACCCCCCAAGGGTCAGTCCAGCCCAGCCTGTTCAAACTGGTCTTCAAATCACGGCGAAAGAAAGATCAGGAGCCAAACGGAGCTCCAAAGGAGTTGGTCTGTTATGTATGTAGGTTTGAATGTTATTGGTTTATTTGAACTGTTCTTGTAAAATGTCAAATGGTATTGGTTTAAATAGTGGAAGAAACCCTGCACTCCCATTGGCTGGCAGCTATGGCTGCAGGCTATAAGAAGCAGCCGTAGCCAAGCCAGGAATGGGTCCATTCGAGCTGTAGTCACTAATAAACTCTTTGCTGGAACTCCTCGCGTTGACTCTTCATGCAAACTTAACACTGGGACGAAGGTGGGATTTCCCTGAAGAGAAGACGACGCGATGAACAAGCAACTGAGAGAGATGGCTGCGCTGAACACCCCCAGCACCATTCGATCCGGCGACGGAAGACTGGGAATCGTATGCGGATCGTTTCCACATGTTCCTGGAGGGAACGATCTCGCCGCATCCCCGAGAGACGGAAGAGGGCGGTCTTTCTCACGCACGGTCCGGCAGTCTTCAAAATGGCGAAGGGTTGGGGAGCAGCAGAGCTGAAGGTAATGGAATGGCCCGATTTAGAGAAACTTTTAAGAGCCCATTACGCCCCACAAGTATCGTGCCTCATTAAGAGACACGAATTTTACCGTCGGGATCAAGGGGATAGCGAGAATGTTAATGACTTCGTGGCAAGTTTAAGGGACATTGGGGTGCTTGTGACTTTACCAACTTAGAAGAGGCCATGCGTGATCGGTTTGTTTTAGGCCTAAAAGATAAGGTCTTACAAAGCAAACTTTTAATGAAACCTAAGATCACGTTTAAAGAGGCCATTGAAGAAGCTGTTTCAGCGAAGCCACCAAGTCCTCAGCTGGCCATGAAAAGATTAACAAGGCCTCAAGCCAGGCCTCAAGCCATTCTGATGGGGAAAATCCACAACAGCTCATTGAACAAATAGACTCTGATTCTGATGGCAGTGAGACAGAGGAGGGATTTTTAAACTCAGAATGGAGAAGAAAAGAAAAGACTCTGGGAAAAACAGGCAAGGGTTCTATTGCAGAGGCTGTGGGGGGCCACCCCCGACTGAATGCAAGTTCTTTGACTCCATTTGCCTACGTGAGAAACGGGTCACATAGCCAGAGTCTGCAAATCATCCAGAACTCCACCAGTTAGGAAGAAATTCCTGATAGAGACTTTAAGCCCAACAATTTCCTTGAAAAATGGGGCGAAATTTAGAAGCAAATGGCAAGAATGAAACTCACCAAACAATCACTATTGGTCATTCTTCACCCTTAAATAGCAGAAAAGTACACGTGAAGGTGTTTATTGAAGGAAGGCCTTGCCAAATGGAAGTGGACTCAGGCTCTTATTTATCTATGGTGTCATGGGACACTATCCACAGACTTTTCCCAAAATTCAGAAAAGCATTTCCAGAAGCAAGCACTGACTCTCAAAGACTACCAAGGGAACAAGATTCCAGTAGTTGGAGCGAGAGATTTCAACGTGCAGTTTAAAGGCCACACCAAACGTTTGCCCCTGACCATCGTGGACAAGGATCGCCCAAGTTTGCTGGGACTTGAGTGGTTCAAGCCACTTGGCATCGAGGTGACTGGCATCCATCACGTGAGCAGTTCTGACTGGGAAGAGTCCTTGAAGTCTGAGTTTCCAGAGGTCTTCAGCGAAGGACTGGGCAAGTATATGGGGACCCCTATTGCTTTCAGCCTAGACCCCAAGGTGCCCCAATTCGTTTAAAGCCCAGGAGGGTCCCATTTGCTTTAAAGGAAAAATTGATGCACAATTAGATAAGCTCATTGCTCAAGGGGTTTTAGAGCCTACTGACCACTCCAGATGGGAAACACCCATAGTCACACCAGTTAAGGCTGATGGGTCAGTGAGAATCTGTGGTGACTACAAGGGGACACTTAACCATGTGCTGCAGCAGAGCGCATATCCTGTACCAGTTGTGCATCATCTGCTCCATTCCCTTGGCAGGGGTACAGTATTTGCTAAACTGGACTTAGCTCAGGCATATCAACAATTAACAGTTGATGATGCCACTGCAGAGGCACAAACAATTGTGACTCATAGAGGTGCCTTCAAATGTAAAAGACTACAATTTGGAGTAAGCGTGGCACCTGGCATTTTTCAAAGCCTTATGGAAAGAATGTTGCAAGGACTGCCAGGGGTAGTGCCTTATTTTGATGATGTATTAATCTCTGCTGAAAATGACACTCAGCTTCAAGAAAGACTCAGAGAAGTCCTTACCAGATTCAGAAAAGCGGGTTTAAAAGTCAAGGAAGACAAATGTACACTCAAAACAGACAGAGTTGAGTTCCTGGGGTATATGATTGACAAGCATGGCATCCATCCTACTGATGCCAAGGTTAAAGCAATCAAGGAAGCCCCTAAACCTCGATGCAAGGCAGATTTGCAAGCCTTCCTTGGACTTATTAACTTTTACCACATGTTTCTACCTCACAAAGCATCTATTGCTGAGCCCTTACATCTCCTGCTTGATAAGAAAGCTGTTTGGATCTGGGGGCGGAAGGAACAGTCAGCATTTAACAGTATTAAGAGACTAATCACGTCTGATGCTGTGTTGATACAATTCTCTGAGAATTTGCCTGTTGTTCTGACTTGTGATGCATCCCCTTTGGAGTGGGGGGTTTGAGTCACAGGCTTCCCAATGGAAGGGAAGCCCCAATTGCATTTTACTCTCGCACTTTGTCCAAAGCAGAGAGGAATTATAGCCAATTGGACAAGGAGGCTTTAGCAGTTGTTGCAGCTGTTAAGAAATTTCATGAATATCTGTATGGCAGGTCATTCACCATTGTTACAGATCACAAACCTTTATTAGGCATTGTGGCAGGAGACAAACCTACACCTAATATCCTGTCACCAAGAATGCTGAGGTGGACTGAATTTCTTGCAGCCTATTCATACAAACTGATTCACAGGCCTGGCAAGGACATTGGACATGCTGATGCACTGAGTCGTTGCCCACTACCTTGCCACAAGGAGGACTTTGAACTTGAAACTCACACCTTTTTCCTGGAGACCGTGGCTAAGCTTCCAGTCCATGCTGCTGAGATTGCCAGAGAAACTACCAAAGATGCTGTATTAGCACCTGTTATGGGCTGGATTAAGAAAGGTTGGCCTCTTCAAGATCTACCTCACCTTGCCCAACCTTTTAAGTCCAGGCAAACTGAATTATCTGTATTAAGAGGATGTATTTTGTGGGGTAACAGGGTGGTTATTCCTGCAAAACTGCAAAGGGAGGTTTTGGAAATGTTACATGAGGGTCATCCTGGGATTGTAAGGATGAAAGGTTTGGCCAGGAGTTATGTATGATGGCCAGGTATTGACAAAATGGTTGAAAACTGGGTAGCATCTTGTCCCAATTGCCAGGTAGTCAGGCCTGCCCCACCTCACGCCCCACACAGGAATGGGAATGTCCTAGGGGCCATGGTCTAGAATCCACATTGATTTTGCAGGCCCTACAAGAGGGCACACTTTTCTAGTGCTAGTAGATGCATACTCTAAATGGCTAGAGGTAATTCCCATGACATCCACTACAACTGAGGCTGTCATCAAGCAGCTCAGAAAATTATTTGTCACCCATGGGTTACCAGATGTCCTTGTTTCTGACAATGGCCCTCAATTCACATCTAACATTTTGAATCCTTTCTAGCTCAACAGGGCATCAGACATGCCCTCACTGCCCCTGGGCACCCTTCGCCAATGGCCGGGCTGAGCATGGTACGCTTCACCAAAGAGAAGCTTCAGCAGCTGGGTCCTGGGGACATCACTGAGAAGCTTGAAAACTTCTTAGTGTTCAACACATCACTCCTAGCCCATCAAATAACTTGTCCCCAGCAGAGTTGTTGATGGGCAGGAAACTTAGGTCTTCCCTTGACCGCCTTCATCCCACTTACGCACCCAACGCACCACTGGATTCCACTTCCAAAGTTCGTTCTTTTAGTGTGGAGATTCTGTCTATGCTAGGAACCTTATAGGTGAACCTTTGTGGATTCCTGCTGAAATAACTCACATCACGGGCCCTCGTTCTTACAGGGTACAAACAGAGGATGGTCTCCTCTGGAGCAGGCACATTGACCAACTTAGATCCAGGTTCCCTCAGGAACATCGACCCTGTCCCTCTCTAGGTCCCTCACCTGATGTTCCTTCTAGGGGAAGGAGGGAACAGGAGGAAAATCAGCAAACAGGAATCAACCCCATGTGTAACGAGCCATTACAGGAACCATCCCGAACCCTGTCACAAAGCCAAGATCCATCCTTAGAAGTGGAAGATTGCACATCACTACCTGACTTGGGTGCTGACATTGGAATGGAGATGGGTTGGGAGGAGAGACCAGATTCTAACAGTCTAACAGGGTCTTCTTCCTCAGGAAGTCCCAACAGGGAAATGTCAGTAGACACATTTCCCTTCTCACTGGGTGAGAACGTTAAAGCTTCTGAACCACGAAGGTCTCAACGTACACGTAAGAGCCCCACCTATTTAAAGGAATACATTAGATAGGTTGGGGTTTGGTATGGACTGAACCTATTGGGGAGGGGTGTTATGTATGTAGGTTTGAATGTTATTGGTTTATTTGAACTGTTCTTGTAAAATGTCAAATGGTATTGGTTTAAATAGTGCGGGAAGAAACCCTGCACTCCCATTGGCTGGCAGCTACCTGCAGGCTATAAGAAGCAGCCGTAGCCAAGCCAGAACGGGTCCATTCGAGCTGTAGTCACTAATAAACTTCTTTGCTGGAACTCCTCGCGTCTGACTCTTCATGCAAACTTAACAGGTTCCACAAGGCGGGAGCTGCAACAGATTAGGCCCTTCCCCGAGGCACCGCCAGCCGACATTGTCTTGCCGATGGCACCCCGAGGAGTCCCCATCTGTGCGCGCACACAGGGCGATCGGTATTTGTATATCTTCCTGGCAAATGGAAATATTTTTTTAATTCCACCCTTCCAGAGATATGTTTTAATTTTTCCATGACTTGAGTGAAAAAAGTATATATAAAAGATTGCTTAATCAGCAGCCACATACTTCACAGCAGTAAGATAATGTTTCACAGGCAATAAAGGGTTGAAATGAAAACATTTGTATGAATTTATCAGCAAAGCTTTCCTAGTCATGAATATGCAGAATTGCATTTTTGATTCCGTGCTGGAGGATACCTTTGGGGGTAAATGATGTTGATTTGGAATGTGTTTGTGTATTCTGAGTTGGAGAAACTTACATTCCATTCAAAGGAGGCAAATGAGCTTCCTAGAAGTTCTTAGCTTCAGCAAAGCATTGTTTAAAATGTCCCTTCAAAACACTGAAAAAATGAAGCAGCCCCCTACTTCCAAATGAAAGAATGAAATAGCCATGCTGCTTTTCTCTGATTGACAAATGGGGTTTCTGCACATGTGCAGGAGTCAAATTCAATTAAGGCTGTGTAAAACATACTTTGATTGCTACTTGAACTTAGAATATATATCTATATCTATATCTACATATCTATATAAAATTTTATGGCATTTTAAAAACAGATTAATACATAGAAAAATAAGCTAGTGTTAAACATTTATTAATGAAAGCAATGATTTTTGCATTGCTTTCAATTATTATATTTTATTAATCAAATGGATATTCTATAAAAGGCTTATAAACTTCACTTTTGTAGTTCTGAATATGAGGGTAAACTATATCAGCATTTGAAATCTGACCAACTAGTTGCATACAAGCAAAAACCGTTTTTTCTTGAAATGTTAATGTTAGAAATATTTTTTTTCAAATATTGCAGT
The DNA here is from genome assembly GCA_009733165.1 of Naja naja. NCBI lineage: Eukaryota > Metazoa > Chordata > Lepidosauria > Squamata > Elapidae > Naja > Naja naja. The sequence goes on from CM019149.1 coordinate 211,249,179, forward strand.
CTCCCATAATTTAAGCAATAATGTATAATGTATTTCTAATATAGGCACATTTATGGTTTAACCATATGACTTAATTATGTTTAAAAATGTAAGTTAAGACATTTTCTTTCAAAATATTCATGTAGTTTCTGGAACATTGCAAAGTTGCACTGTTGAAAATAATGTCACAACATTTAGAAAGGTACAAAACAAGAGTGTGGTTACATTCATTTGAATTTTGCACATGTGTCTCTAGAGGTATGAAGCAGTGTTGGGAAGGACAGAATGACAAAAGCAAGCCTTGCCATTTTTAATATCTGCACACACACACACACACACACACACAACTAAAAGGCACAAAGCTTTCAGCACAATAATTTGAAAGCAGACAGTTCTGTGGATGCTCTGGATGTAAGGTTCAGTGGGATTCACATAAATAACACCCCTCAGGATACCTAGCTCAAACATTTATACCACTTGCACGTATTAAATTCTGGCGAGAGTTCAAAATCTAATGAATGAATGAACTGCCCCAAAGTTTCCCTTATAGGATGAGCATCTTACATTAAGCGTAGCATGCTTTGGTATGTTGATTTTATTTCCTAACTGTGATTTAGTAGGAAGTAGCAAAGTTGCTCTATTCTGAGAGGCATGATATATATTGTAAGCCTGTAAACCTAGGAAGGCAGAAAATGGCCAGTATCATAATCATAAACAGCTCAAGTGAGTTAAATGATGTGTCACTGGAAAACACCATTTCCCGTTAAGAAATCAATATTGTAATTTAACTGTTTTAAATTGGTTTTATTTGCAGTCCCTTCGAGCTGGGGATCATGGGGTTGAAGGCACTGATTTCTGGGGAAGAGAGATGCAAGCTACAAGTTTCTGATTATTTATTTTCTAGCACAACTTGTAGATGATTTAAGTTCAAATTTTGTACATTTAAACATATGTGTGGAAGTAGAAGTGATATTTCCATTGCTGGATGGAAACATTAAAAATTAAAAATAAGTATGGCCTTTATTTTGTAAGAATCTTTAATGTTCTCAAAGCTCTAGAAAGAGTGAGGCTTCTCGTTAACATACATATGTGCTGTTAAAGACATAATTAACTCTCAGCTCACTGCAATGTATGCACAATTTTTTCATTAGGCAGGCATGGCTCATGAAACTCTACTAAAAGAGATAATCAGGTTTTCCCAAAGATTTAGTAGAGTTACAGTCATTTACTGATGTGATAGTGGAACTGTAAATAGTCATTTACTTTCCAGAAAGTATTCATAGATGCTACAAAGCATTATAGAAGAAGGTTGTAAACTTAGAAATTCCAAGATTCTTAAATTCTTCATACATTGATAAATTGTACCTTTCCTACTTCCCTCCTAGACTCTTAGTCTTCCACACTGTAAATCTGAAATGGGGAAGCTTGGTCAATGACATCTGTTGTAAGATCAAGAACATTGCAAAAATGTTATTATTTTCCTGAGATACTGGAGGATATGTATGCAAATGGTGATCATAGCCATCACAGTCAAGAAAATCAAGGTGCATATGAGGTACCTGATTCATGTAAACTAGGTTTGGAAATATTTTGCTGCTTGAAAATTATGTCTGATTTTTTATTTTTTAACAGCCAAGAGGCACATCAAACAATGCCCACAGTATTAAAGTAAACCAAAGCCCACAACATAGAAGAAATAGTTGTGCATTATTTGCTATTAATCTGTCATTGCAAATCTTCCAGTGGAAATTTGTTGCCAAGAAATGGGGACTCTGGAACATATAAAATACTTATGGAGACTGGATTTGGCTCATCCATCTTTGATATAAATAGCACTTTGACTTCAGTAATACCTTTATGTAATCTTTGCAATTTTGTCCACTCCAAATCCAATGGCTAAAAACCCTCATGTGCAAACCTTCCAAATTATTCCGTTTTTTAAAAATTACCTTTATTGTCAGAGTACAACATGTGTACAATGAGATTGGCTGAGCCTCCCTTCGTGCACACCCCCCCAACACAACTCACAGTGAGGACAGAAGTCCCTAACCCAGTCCCAATCTTATTACACTATGTGACCTTGTTGCACAACACGCCGGCCCTACAAGTCTATCATACTATGTTGACATGAAGTTATTTTTCGTTCAGGAGTCTGACAACACACTAGTAGAAACTGTTCTTCAGCCTGTTGGTGCGGCTGGCTATGCTTCTATATCTCCTACCTGATGGTAGGAGAGTGAAGAAATGCTGACCGGGATGTGAGTCGTCTGAGAATTTTCCTCACTCTTCTAAGGCAACGAGCCCTAGTGATGTCATCTAGTGGTATCAGGGAAGAGCCCACAATGTTTTGTGCTGTGCTCACCACTCTGTAATGCTGATGGGAGTTACTGTGAAAATCTGTATCCATGTTCTTTGTCAGTGTCAGGATTCCAAGTAATGACCCCATTTCAAAACAGAACTCCGAAGGCAGATTCTCAAGGAACAGTTTTTATTTAGGAGACATCATCTTGGCGTTAACTGGTGGAAAGCCAATTCTGAATTTTCCCGGGTTTTCCATCACAATAAAACCAAAAGTTTCATTTTCCCACAAAACAATAAATCACATTGTCCCATCAGGGCACTGACTGATTACCTGGCAACTCCTTCCTCCAGCCAGCCAGCAGTTGGAATGTCCTTGATCCAGGAATGAACTAGTTTGTTTTAGTTACAAGCCTGCCCCCTTCAGCTCCAAGTGTTGTCAAGCCTGAAGTCACATGAAAGAACCCCTAATAGAAAACTACAGAAAAGGAAAAAAAAAGGGGGAACCCCACAGCCAGAACAACTTCGGGGTTTTATTTATTTATGATGGGATTTATATGCTGCCCTATCTCCCGAAGGACCCAGGACGGCTCACAACTGTGACCTGTAAGAAGACATAGAGTACAAAAATTAAAATTATTAAAAAATATTAAATAAAATCCCAACAATAATTAAAAAACCCACAACAAGCAATAAAACCAGTAAAAGCCCCCCCCCCCCCTCAGTCCAGGTCGGCCTGCTGGAAGAACCATGTCTTCAGGTCACGATGGAAGGATTGAAGGTCAGGGGACATCCGCAGCGCCCTCCACAGGGTGGGCGCTCCCACAGAGAAGGGTCTCCCCCTGGGGGCCACCAGCCGACACTGTCTGGCTGACGGCACCCTAAGAAGGCCCTGTCTGTGAGAGCGCACTGGGCACTGGGAAATCGCTGCTGGCAGTAGATGGTTCTGCAAATACCCCGGCCCTAAGCCATGTAGAGCTTTATAGGCAATTACCAGCACCTTGAATCTCACCCGGGGGAAACTGGTAACCAATGCAGCTCACGCAGGAGGGGTGTAATATGGGAGTATTGGGATACTCCCATCACAACCCGCGCGGCCGCATTCTGCAGCACAAAAAGCATGGCCATACTGTTTATTTTCATATTATTTTGTGGGGGGGACACATTATTTTGCCCCTTCCAGTCTCACTTTATGACTGACCACTATAGGCACTATAGGAAGTATTGTTGGCTACGATGGCCATGAGCACAGAACTGGATTAATACCCAATATTAGTTTAGAGTGTAGTTTATTTATTATTGATTGTATCTTGTTCCTTCGCCCAGCCCTATTTTCTTTATTTGTCATTGGTCAGCTGGACTGCATCCATGTTAACTGGACTTGATACTTTGACCAGATGTGTCATTTCAAACACCCACCTCACTTGTCACCACCCCACATTAAGGAAAGTTGTTGATCATTTTGATATCACTTAGTGAAAAAGGCAACTCACTTCTCTTAACCTATCCTGCAGTGGTGGGATTCAAAAAAATTTACTACCAGTTCTATGAGCATGGCTTGGTGGGCATGGTGTGGCTTGGTGGGCATGGCAAGGGAAGGATACTGCAAAATCACCATTCCCTCCCCACCCCACTAACCTGCTTTCCAGCTCCGTTCTCCTGTGCAAGGCAACAAAAGAAGACCCAGCCGATCAGCTGGGACTCAGGAGGCAGAGAATAGATGGGGGTAGCACCAGTCAGAGGTGGTATTGGCCAGTTCTCCGAACTACTTAAAATTTCTGCCACTGGTTCTCCAGAACTGGTCAGAACCTGCTCAATACCACCTCTGCCTTCCTGTCTTAAAACTGTTAAGGACAGAGCTACTTGCCAGCCTCACTACATGATAGAATAGGCTTTCATAAAGGAGACAGCAAATGTCATGCCAACATCCTTTTCTGCTGGTTCAAAGGTTCTTAGGTGGTCCTTAAATAGCTGTGTCCTATATCTGTTCAGAAGTGACACATGTTACCCCTAGTGGGAATAACCGAAATGCAGCCTAAATACTTTAATTTTTTTTTCTGGTCAAAATTCTCAGAATGCGAGGAGAACCATAGCATGACTTTCCACTTATAAATCACATTGAAGATTATTTTTTTGGTTCAACTGAGGTTGGAATCATTGGAATATAATTTAAGATTTGACCATACACCTCCGGACTGCAAAAAAATGAAAACTGAGCAACAGAGAACAAACTGGTTACATTAATCAAGGGTCTACTGTATTGGAAACTGAACATATAGAAAACTCTAAAGTAATAAGCGGTCTTTTTATTAAGGATTTGTGAAACACTCTTCATTTTTTAAAAGTTTGACACACAATGAATGTGAGACATTTGAGTCAACAAAAGAGTTATAATTTGGGGAAAGATTGTTCCTATAATAATTAAAAGTTATAATATTCCAATAAAAGGCAAGACAATCTTCCCAGTAGGATTTTGAATATATTCAGTAAGTGAATAGTAATAACACTAGGTAATTGGGTTTTAATTGCAGCAATGCATTTGGGTAACAATTCTCATACCTTTTAATTGAAGAAAAGGGAATTTCCCTTCCAGATTGCTGAATCTCTCTGCCTACAATTTTGTTAAATTCCAACCTTAAGTGCCTCCCTCTCTTGATAGACATAAATACAACGTGGGATCTTAGTAAGGTTGATTAGGGCAGAAGGACTCACTAGGATGCCCATCCCCCGCTCTTGCTATTAGTCAAGTATGAAGAATGACATTGTCATTCTCCTATAACCATCACACCTCCAAATAAATCATTGGATGAATAATCTATTTCCTATCAGCAACCACAGTTAAACTTTTAGTAAGTCAAGGATTGCAGCGAATGAGGAGGTAGAACAAAATGGATGGGAATATATTGCATTTATAAGGGAGATTTTTTCCTGATCCTTCCTTTTGGGAAATGGGGAGAAATGTTTCCTTTCTTTTATTTTCAATTGTTAAAGTTTTTCTGGGTAATGTAGAAAATTGTCCTGAATTTTTTAAATTGTAAATCACTATTCAATTGAGTATTTGGAGGCTAAATCCTATAGGAGTAATTAAAGGAACTTGGAGTGTTTAGTCTGGAGCAGTATTTCTCCATCTCAGTCATCTTAATATATGTAGACTTCAACTGCTAGATGGCTGGGAGAATTCTGGGAATTGAAGTTCATTCATCTTAATAGCAATAGCATTTAGGCTGATATACTGCTTGTAGCACTTTACAGTACTTTTTGTGTGGTTTACAATCTGGGTCCCCATTTTACCAAATTTGGAAGGATGGAAGGCTGAGTCAACCTTAAGCCATATCAGGATCAAACTCCAGGTTGTGGGCAGAATTTGCCTACAATACTGCACTTTAACCACAGTGCCACCAGGGCAGTGATCTAGAAAGAAGACTAAGGGAAGATATCATCTCATCTTATCTCATCATATCATGTCATGTCATGTCATGTCATCACACTGTATCACATCACATGATAGCAGTCTTTCAAGACTTGAAGGGACATCACAGGGCAGAATGGTGAATTAATTATCCAGAGCACTTGAGGATAAGACAAAAACCAATGGATTCCCCAATAAAGAGGAATTTCTTGACTACTGAGTAATGGAATAACCTACTTCTTGAAGTCATGAGTAATCTATCACTACATTCTATCATAAAAATATAGACAGCCATTAATCTAGGATGCTAAGAGTGTTTCTGCAGGGGGTGGACAACATGACCTCCACTGATCCCTGGATTTTATTATTCAATATTAAAAGAAATTGTTTTCAATATTTTTATAAAGAAAAAGGGAATGATAATATTCTCACAGTTGAAATGTGGTCCTGCTTATTTTTTCATTTAGATTTTTTATGCATGTATGGTAATAAATATACTGTATTTCATGATAAAGTGGGCAAAATAGATGTGAACTCCCTTTCCTTTATTTTACAATAATATCTCCAGTGACTTAGAGCCTTTCAAACTTCAGTGAAGTCCAAAAGACAACATAACATGAAGATGGAGGTCTTTCTTTATGATTGAGAAGTATAGACAAGCAGAAAACTTTCAGAGCAATAACAAAATGTGTAGCAGCAATAACAACAATCCAACACCAGTAGTACTTGTCTCAGCTTTAACCAGTATAAGGAGCATTAAAAACTATCCAAGAGAAGTTTGAAAGAAATAGTGTCCTAACATCCTGAGGAAAAAAAATGAAGAAGCACAACCTGTTTTTACAAGGGAAGGAACATTCTGACAAATTTCATGGTTGATTTTGTTACAGCCTTGGTTTCAAGCCCCTGAAACTGTAACCAGCATGAAACAAACTCACCCAATGTTTAAATAAAGGAGCAATAATTCAGAGCACATACAGCAGTTTAACTCCAGTTCTTAAGGCTATTTGAATGACTTTGCATCTAAAGCAGGATTTCCTCTAATATTGTAATACTCATTTTTCTTAATGTATACCCGTTTCCCTAAACAATACAGTTTTATTCCAGACTGCATGCAGGTTCAGGAAGAGAACATTGGTAAATCTGCATTTGAAAAGTTCTAGCAAATGATTTCTCCACTTCCCCTTTGTTGTTGTTAGTTGTGAAGTCGTGTCTGACTCATCGCAACCCAATGGACAACGTTCTTCCAGGCCCTCCTGTCCTCTACCATCTCCCAGAGTCCATTTAAGCCCACGTCTACTGCTTCAGTGACTCCATCCAGCCACCTCTTCCTCTGTCTTCCCCTTCTTCTTTTGCCCTCAATCGTTACTAGCATTAGGCTCTTCTGCAGTGAGTCCTTCCTTCTCATTAGGTGGCCAAATTATTTGAGTTTCATCTTCAAGATCTGGCCACTGCTCCTAGGGCAGTGTTATTCAACAATCTATGAAGCTGGCCTGAATAAAATGGTGGTTTCTTGTAGTGGTCCCATTAATGTGGAATACCCTACCATCGAGTCTTTCATTTTTAAATGAGTCTTAAATATTTTTGCTTCCCCCCCTTTTCTACTGTTCCATTTTCATCTTTTTAAAATAAGTAAATTAAATAAACAAAGACACCCCCCCCAAAGTTACTTTAAAACATGCTTTTAAAATGAATGGGTGACCATGTTTCCATGTCCATAACATATAACAAAACCCTATCTATTTCAGCTGATCATGAAAAATTAAGCAAAAAAAAAGTATGAAACAGTCAAACTTTTTCTGTACTCTTGGTATGTCCCTGTAATCATCAGGAATTGAGCTGAGTCTTAAGGGAAGCTTTACTTAAATGAAGTAAATTTTTACTTGTGATTTAATTAGAATGCAGAGACATTCAGAAGAGATCTGAATTTTCCTGCAAGCATTTTTCTCTCTCCCACATCTAGATGTAAATTCTTTTGTGATTAATCAGTTATACTACCACTCTTCCTCCAGAAAAATTCTGGAAATTCAAGCCGATGTATCTGAACGAAACGAAGTAGCTGTTCTGTTATTATATAATTGCAGAGCATTTCAAATGCTTTCAGCGTGAAAGCAGAATGCATTCATAATTTCATTATTTGGTTGGTTTGTCTCCTGAAGGACTTTTCCAAACTATTTCAGAATAAGTGGCTTGAAATTTGTTCTCAGATATAATTTATTAGTTTATTGAAATATAAAATACAAAAAAATGAAAATAATGGGAAAGTAGGAGAGAAAAAATGTAGGGTAAAAGGGAAAGAAAAAGAAAAGCATTGCCTTCCAACTCTTTTTAGTGCAGTGGAGTAAGGTGATAGCAATAGTACTTAGACCTATATACTTCCCCATAGTGCTTTACAATATTTTACAATGTCAGCTTATTGTCCCCAACAATCTGGGTCCTCTTTTAGCAACTACGGAAGGATAGAAGGCTGAGTCAACCTTGAACCAGTCAGGATCGAACTGTGAGTGGAGTCAGCTTGCAATACTGCATTCTAACCACTGCACCATCACAGCTCCTATAATAACACATAATCTCAACTTTTAACTTTTACACAGTAATATGTACTAGCCATTTTTATAACAGCAAACCTATCCAGTCAGCAAAACCCAAAATCAAAGTTTCATTTCCCCACCACCTCAAGCACAAAGTCCAGAAGTGGTCTCCAAGTAGAAACAAAGTTAGTTGCATTTTTTTCTTAATTAAAGAAGTCAATTTAGCCATCTCAGCTAACTCCATCAGCTTTTGCAGCCAGTCATCCATTGTAGGAAAGTGGTCTGACATTTGTGCATGTGTGTGTGTGTGTAAATCAAAATATGATACAGTGATCAAAATTGTGTGATTCAGGGTTAATCCCATAATGGAAATTTAATTTTCTGCGTTAAGCAGGGTTTATGACATCCTGAAAAAAAGAAGGCAAGGCAATGTGCAACATCAGGCAGAAGATATTTCCTACTTTGCAAATTTTGGAATATAGTTTAGACCTTTGCAAGCTGGTTACCTACCTCATACTTCACAAAAACATAGAACCTACGTACCAATCTCTCTACTGCCTTTTGTTCTTTAAATGTCTGTCTTTCTTCCTTCCTTCCTTCCTTCCTTCCTTCCTTGCCTTTCAGTCATGTGATCACCTTTTGTTACCTTCTGACAAGGGAAGTCAACACGGAAGCCAGATTCACTTAGCAACCATGTTACTAACTTAATTACTGCAGCAGTGGTGGGTTTCAAAAATGTTTCCTACTGATTCGATGTGAGTGCATGCTTTGCATTTACAACTCACCTTCTGCTGCAAGCCCTGTGTGTAAAACAGCTGACGTGCGGCATTTGGCTCTGCTGCACAACGCAGCTGAGGCTGAAAAGCAGGAAATAAAGGTCAGTATAGAGCCGGGGCAGGTGGGAAGGCCCAGCAGCTGATCATCGGAGCAAACTGATTCACTCACAGATGGTTCTCGGAGCTACCGGTTTGGCTGAACCAGGCCGAACCGGTAGAATGCCACCACTGCATTGCAGTGATTCACTTAGCAATTGTGGCAAGAAGGGTTGTAAATGGGGCAAAACTCACTTAACAAATGTCTCACTTAACAATATAAATTTGGGGATAATTGTGGTGGTAAGTTGAGGATAACTGAATGAGCAAACCTCCTCAATGCATTTCTTTCATGCTGGAACTGACTTTTGTATTCAGTGCACATTTGTTCAGCCTCTATTCATTCTTGATACTATCTGTTCTTTTAATACAAACGTTTTTTTAACCTAAGCATACCCTTATACAAGGCCGTGTTTGCCACTTTAACAAATATTTATTGCTTGTAACAAACCTCATACTATGAGCTACCTTTTCACCAGCATTTGTAAGTCTTAACATTTCTTCATCTATTTTTCTAGCTTTATAAAATATACTACTAAACTGCACAAATTTATCTAGTTTATGTTTCAGCTGTTATTTATAATGTACAACCATTCACTCTCTTTACTCTGTCAAATGCAACTACCATGGTCTTTGATAAATTAATTTTTCAATCCACAGTCTTCAAATATCGTTCACATTATGTAATGTTTGGTACAAATCATCCTATTTTTCAGCCAGCAACACATTATTGTCTGCATACAAGGGTGCATGTACATTCATGCCCCCAACCAATACTCCTATAATATCACTACAAACATATCTTACATTACACATTTATCCATAAATGCATTAAACAAGAGGAAAACATAAATCTTAGTCTCTGTACAGTACTGAGCCACTCACTTATCATTCCATTTATTCCGATACATGCTTTACTGTCAGCATTTACCACCCCTGCTGCATTTAGCAATTACCTCCAATCTCTTTGTGCAAACTTCCTTTCCCACATTCATACATTTTTAAGTTATTTGTTGAGAAGCAAAAAGCAGATCTTCAGACTACCTGCTCAGCATAAAAGTACACTTGTTACCCATCACCCGAGTAGTTAAAGCACCCTCAGATGCTCCACAGCTTCATACTGTCACATGTAATAGTTTCTGTCTGTAGGAGGGTTTGAATTTAAAATTCTAATTATTAACATCTCATCTCTCTGATAACCTTTTATGATTCCATCAATGTTTTCTTTTTCTTCTGCCAAGCGGTCTAAGCAGAAAAAAAAAGTCTGTCATGTCAACTTCTCATATTTTGCTTATTTTAACTTCTTTTGATGTTTCAATCAGAATTCTTTCCCTTCTTGCCATACTAACAAATTAATTCCGTTATGGGTTTTTTTTTCTTCCACTCTTGAATTTTTTTCCATTTGTCTACATCAGGAGTGTCAAACTCAATGTCATTGAGGGCCACATCAGGGCTGTGGTTGATCTCAGGGGGGCGGGGCGTGCATGGCTGACTGAGTGGGTGTGGCCAACTGGGTGGGTGTGGCCAGCTTCACACCACACCACTTTACCCACTGAAAAGAAGAAACATACCAAACTGCTGGTATGTTTCTTCTTTGCAGTGGGTAGACGGGGCCGAAGCCATGCTGGTCCAATGTTTCCTCTTTGCATTGGGTAGACCGGGCTGAAGCAACGTGGGCCAGTCCCTTACATTTTCCAGGACAACCCTGCAGGTGGGATCCAACCACATTGCAGGCTGGATCTGACCCACGGGCCTTGTGTTTGACAACCCTGGTCTACAGGAACAATAGCAACCTTTTTTCATTTGTCAGGCACAGACACCATTTTTATACTCATAATAAACAAGGGGAATATGGACCTTTTTTTGGAGCAGAGGTAGCCCAGGCTGAGTCTCCATAATTACTGGTGGGGTTATCCAGGTTTTGGTGGATCAGTACCCAGAAACCAACTACTAAATACATCCCTAGATATACAGTCACTAAGCAAGCCACATTGTTCTGCTGCCTGTTGTGGCAATGAGAAAACTAGATAGCATGGATTTACTGTATCCCTAATTTCATAGGCTCACAACACACTTATGTTTTTTTTTCTTTAATTTAATTTGTTGCTTTGTGTCCTTTACCATTTAACTTATTCTGTTCCATAAATATGAGAAAAATTAGGACTTCAAAAAAGCATTCTACAGCCATTGCTTTTCCATATTAAAAAATAAATGCAACTAGTTCACATAATTGGAAGGAAGTGATTTTGTTTGAATGAGCAATCAGTTGTGATTGGATATTTTTCTCAGAACACGTTTCCACATTAGTACAGATATTAACTTGGATAGAAAAAAAGGTAAAAAGTAACCACAGTTTGCCATTACTCAATAAACCCATGACAGTCGGAGCTGCTTGTCGAAGTTGACATGATAGTCTCTTTTTCTGCTTAGCTACTTGGCAGAAGAAAAAGAATTCATTGGTGGAATCATAAAAGGTTATCAGAGAGATGTTAATAATTAGAATTTTAAATTCAAACCCTCCTACAGACAGAAACTATTACAAGTGACAGTATGGAGTCTGGAGCACCTGTTGGTGCTTAACTACTCGGCTGATGGGTAACAAGTAGTAGAAAAAAAGTTATCTAATTACATGCAAAGCTTCCATATAGCATTCTAAGATGTTGAATTTTCAAAGGAATTGCTGAAACATGGAACTACACCGTAATGAAAAGGATGATTAATCTTCTTCCTCCATTTGCCAGCTTTAATTAGAAAAAAACAAATGAGCATCTTTAGATTGAAATCCACCCACAGCATAAGCTTAAAATCACCTGTCTATTTCAAGTTTTATTTGCAAATTTAATTGAAATGATTGTGATTGTAAGCTGCCCGGAGTTACCCTGTGATAAGATGGGCAGCCAATACATTTTATAAATAAATAAATGGAAAACTTTAGCCTCTGTGTGAGAGGGTGGGTGTATTGCTGCAGTGTTTATTGAGTTATTCTGGGCTCTCCCACTGTAATGGTTGGTGGAGATGGCCTTTAGAGACAGGAGGAAGTGCTACAGAGTGGACACCGAGCATCTAAAAGCTAACTCAGCCCACAAAAGCAGGGTATCCATGGAAATGTTTCAGAAAGGACCCTCCCTAGCTTTCAGGAGAGTAAAAGAAAAGGGAAGGAAGGAAATAGTTTTAGTCTTGCAAGATTCTGCTAATGTAAAGTTACAAAAAAGATAATGGATACTACTCCTGGTTGTGCTTCTTGTCTACTTTGAATGGCTAACATCCATTTGCAACTTAGATAGATATAAATTAGGTGCCCGGAATTTATTGGTTCATCTGACTGTATTCTAGGATAACACTACATGAGTAATACTATAGAAGTAAAGATGTAGTACTAGGCTGAGCCTGATGGGGGGATCAAATATGTCCCTGCACATCGCAAAAGATCTAAGTCCAGCCCAGCTTAAATGCCTCTCTTATCTCCCACTTATTTCTCTTGACCATTAGTTGGTTGGATTATCGTAGAGAGCTTAAGCTTGCAATAAATCTTTATACTCATTTGAATTGCATGAATCTCCTGATTTCCCAGGTGCTTAACAATTACAAATAAACAGAAAGTATAATTATATTACGTTTGACATTTCAGCTGATTCCAGAATACAATATAAGCAGGGCATATATTTGTTATATTTTCTATAAGGAAAATGGCCAATTATAGTTTTGTTTTCATGTGTTTATTTGCTTCTCATTCCATTCTTTCTAGTCCTGAAATTTCAGTGGAAATAATTTAAAGCAAACCAATGTTGTATAGTAAAAGTTTTGGGTTAAAATATAAAAGAGTTCAGTCCCTACTTCACTTTGGTCTTTTCCCAAAGTGAGTCTGGATTTAAAAGGACCTAAGCAGAACTGACAAAATGGTGTAATTGCAATCCAAATAATGTAAGGGGCTGTGGTGGCACAGTGGTTAGAATGCAGTACTGCAGGCTACTTCTGCAGATTGCCAGCTAACAGCAGTTTGGCAGTTCAATTCTCACCGGCTCAAGGTTGACTCAGCCTTCCATCCTTCCAAGATCAGTAAAATGAGGACCCAGATTGTTGGTGGCAATATGCTGGTTCTGTAAACCACTTAGAGAGGGCTGTAAAGCACTGTAAGCACTATGTAAGTCAAAGTGTTATTACTATTGCTATTGCTATTGAACAACTTTGTCTCTGAGACCAGAAAAATTCATCTGAAGGACTTGAAGGAGATTGCAGATGTCATCTCAGGAGTCCTTTCTGTGATGTTTGATCATTTCATTTCTGATCATGGAAGATGGGCTTTGTGCTGAAGAATACTTTGGAATAGATTATTAAACCATTGGTTTGGATGTATTTGAAAAAGAATGTATTACTTGAAGGAGTAGCATATGTTCATCAAGAATAAATCATGCCAAACTCCTTTAATCTTTTTGAGAAAGTGACAGTTTAGTTGACCAGGAGAATGTGCTGATATAGTATACCTTGATCTTTTGATCTTTTGACAGTATCCTAGAAAATTTTAGTACAGAACATTAGAAAAGTGAGCCTGACTGTGTTACCATTATATGAAGAATTATTCCAGGTGAAGATGGAAGGAAGTTACTTGGATAGCTTTTCTCAACTTTTTTACCCTAGAGGAATTGTTGAAATAATTTTCAGGTCTCAAGAAACTCCTGCATAAGAATTATAACATCTATAGCCAGCTTTGGGTAGCATTCAAAGTTCAAAAATGATTTTTATGTTTTATCTTAACGATTTCTTGCAATACCTCTAACAAGTACTTCTGTCAGACCAGCAGCCGACTTGTGGCAGGTAAAAAATCCAATATTCTCAGTACCAGCACTGTGTGCCTTGCAAAGTTCAAAAAGATATTTTGGTTTGTTATCTCTGACAGAACCTCTAGCAAAGAGGCAGGCTAACAATTGAATTACAGTCTGTAAAAATTACAACCCTAGCTAGCATTGTGTTGCATGAAATTTTAAGCAAGAAAAGCAAATGAAATTATTGACTGCCTAAACAGTATAGTGTCACAATAAAAAGAAATATTTGCTTTTCTTTTATCTGTGTAGATTAGACTGAATGTAGATGGTTTTGGGTATGCCAGATTTTAGGAATTGTATTGAGAACCTGGAATGTATCCAAAGGAAAGCAATCAGGATGATAAGGGGTTCAGAAGAAAAATGCATGTGGAATAGAGTCATTGAGAGTGTTTAAACTGGGAAAAAATAGACTGTGTGGTGATATGTTAGCTTTTTTTCTACAGTAGTATCTAAAATATTATGTATAGGTTAGGGCAGAATTGTTCAAAGTTGTTTCAAAACTCCAGACAAGAAACAATCATAAATTACAAGGAAGTAGATCTTGGTTTGATGTCAAGAAACATTTCCTAAGGTTGAGAGCTGTTCAGCAGTAGAACAGAGTTCCTTGTCAAATGGAGGACTTGCTCTCGCTGGAGATTATTTAAATAGAGGCAGATCAGTGGTGGTATTTGACCGGTTCTGCCCAGTTCTAGAGAGCCGGTAGGAGTGATGAGCAGTGGAGACCGAACCGGTTCTCTCCGCTGCTCTGCTGGCTCTGCTGTTGGGCCCACCCACCCACCTGGGCTCCCATACTCACCTTTATCTGCTGAATTTGAAGCGCAGCTGCTTTGTGTGGCACAGAATAGCATTGCGCGGCACCTGCTGAAGAAACGGGGATTGTGCAGGCTTGCAGGAGGCAAGCTAGAATGCCTCTGCACCTGCACAAACGCTTCTGAGCCTGCGCAAAGTGTGCATTTGGCACGCACATGCACGCAAAGTGCATGCATGCACACAAAGCGTGCCCACCAAGCCACACCCACCAAACTGGTGGCAACAATATTTGAATCCCACCACTGAGGCAGATGGCTTTTTTTCCAAGGTCCATCTCACAGTTGTGAGACTACCTGGTAATGTCTCACTCAAGTCCTAAGCAGGTTCAGACCAGCTTTAATTCCAAACTCAGACAGGATTGATCAGATGTTTCTATCTGTTGAGACAAATAATATATATCCATTAAAATGAGCACATATATGTGTTCAGAGTTCCACCCATAAGTGCTAAGAGCTAAGATGAGTAGATCACATGAATTCATGGAACAGGCTTTTAGTAATGTTGAATTTGGACTTTTTCTTCATTGAATAGTAGAGGCACAGAAATGTAGGGCTTCAGAAGAAGTCCTTTAGAAGATGTGTTAAAAAAGTAAACAAACAAAAACAGCCCCAGAGGTTTTGTAACACTGACATTCATCCTAAAATATTTTTGTGAAATAAAAAAAAATTCTGAATAGTATCTCCTAATTGTGCTGCTTCTTTAAAGACACATTAATTGCCTCTTGATAAATGCAGTGAACATTATCAATGACTTTTTTTGTCATTCTCATGAGTTCCACCAGGGTTTCACACAAGGATGATCCTAATCTTCTCTCCCAAATGTCATATTAGTACACTAGTACAACCTAATGGGAATTCTGAATCTGATGTTAATAAATAGCAGTGCTACAATGCAATGGTGGGATTCAAAATTTTTACTACCGGTTCTGTGGGCATGGCTTGGTGGGCATGGTGTGGCTTGGTGGGCATGGCAGGGGAAGGATACTGCAAAATCCCCATTCCCTCCCCACCCCACTAATCTGCTTTCTAGCTCCGTTCTCCTGTGCAGGGCAACAAAAGAAGATCCAGCCGATCAGCTGGGACTCGGGAGGCAGAGAATATAATGGGGGTGAGCCAGTCAGAGGTGTTATTTGCCGATTCTCCAAACTACTCAAAATTTCCACTACCGGTTCTCCAGAACTGGTCAGAACCTGCTGAATACCACCTCTGCTACAATGTGTGTGGCTCTGCTTTAAGGAAATGTGTGTAAAACTGATAATACTTCCTTCTGTTCTTCTAAGGAGGAAGGTAGTAAATCGCACTGCATTGAACATAGTTAAAAACTCAGCCTAGCAAAAGTAAAACAACAGTTTCATTTGTTGAAAAATTATACCATTTTGGTTAACAAGCTGTCATTTTATTGCCCTTGTCTTTTCTTCCACATTGCTTTAAAAATCCACATACTTTTGTTACAAGCACCCAGCATGTCTCTGCTTCAGATAAAACATCCTGGTAATATTGACAAAATTAGAGCAAATGACATCATAAAGGCAGTGATAGAAGGAGATAGAGGTCACTGAATAGAAAAGGGTTGAATAAATGTAGATATATGTGCAGTAAGTGCCAAAAATTGTTGACCTGCTTTGTGATTGTCTCAGAATTGGATGGATTCTCATAGCATCTATAGGTGTACCTCTATAGGTGATACGGTATATGAAATGCAGAGTGAGGGGATCCTCACTCCTTATCAGATGTTTGAGAAAATGGGAGATTTTTTTTTGCCCTTTCATTAATTGGTTCTGCTATTACTTCTGGGACTTCGTTTGGCCCCTGACCTCCGCTCCTTCCATCGCGACCTGAAGACTTGGCTGTTTCAGCAGGACGGCCTGGACTGAAATGAGTTGGGGTGAGATTTTTTAAGGGGTTTTAATTGTATTTTATGGGTTTTAGATTTATTGGACTTGTGATCTAATTTTTAAAATTAATTTATTGTATTGTGATTTTAT
The DNA here is from genome assembly GCA_009733165.1 of Naja naja. Taxonomy (NCBI): domain Eukaryota; kingdom Metazoa; phylum Chordata; class Lepidosauria; order Squamata; family Elapidae; genus Naja; species Naja naja. Next base: position 211,265,879 of record CM019149.1, read on the forward strand.
ACTGTGAGCCGCCCTGAGTCCCTAGGGAGAGAGGGCGGCATACAAGTCTAAAAAATATAAATATAAATATAAGTATAAATATAACATCTCTCTTACTACAACTTAAAGAACAGGATTATATCAAGAAAAGAAAACACCGCCTTCTTCTGCTTGACTCTTCTTTAAGTAGTTGAGGGTTTCTAGCATATTCCCTTTGTTCCCTTTTCCAAGAACAACATAACTAATTCCTTCAATCTTTTCTTCTAGGCCAGTGATGGCGAACCTTTTTGGGCTCCTGTGCCAAAAAATTTGTGTGCACTTGTGCGCACAGGCTCACATGCCAGCACCTAGAAGGCAATGCACGCACACACACCCACACACCCTGTGAAATACAGAAAGTGACAAAACGGGCCTATTATTCAGCCTGCAAAGCTTGCAGAGGCCTTCCTCAAGCCTTTGAGAGGCCGAAAAAGGCCTCAAACCAGCTGAAAATCAGCTGTGAGGCACGTGCATGTGCAGTGAGGTAAGTTTGCCTGCGGCTCGTGTGCCGGCACAAATGGCTGTGCGTGCCACCTGTGGCATGAGTGCCATAGGTTCGCCATCATGGTCCTAGGCTATTTTTTCACACTCTGAAATATCTTCACTCTTTTGGTCAATTTATTTCCTTGCTTCCCCCCCCACACCCCTTTTAAAAAACATTAAAAAATAGCAAATGTTGATATTAGATTCCTTTTTCTAAAGTTGATTTGTTTTCAGTAGATTGATTTCCTTTTTTCTTGATTATGGTGTGCAATTAGAATTTTAGAAAATGCAGAAAATTTAGTAAAAATGCAGTAGATATTTATTTTTTCCATACATGATTTGCTTCAAACTTCAGAAGTTTATTTCTGGCTTTTGAAGTATATTGTTCCTAAAAAATTATCCAATGGACTAAATGTTGCACTGGAAAATTGGTGAAAATTCCTTCCTCTCCCTCCTATATCTGTTTACCCATTTCCTTTATTTCATCATCAGATCTTGAGCATGTTAGAAGACCTAATATAGGTTTCCTAAATATTTTATAAAGCAGTTATTCCTCTGTCAACAAGGCAGTCAGATGTTAATGGGACATCTGTTACAGCTAATTCCAATAACTATTTATTTTATTTATTTATTTTATTGGACTTATATGCCGCCCCATCTCCGAAGACTCGGGGCGGCTCACAGTTAAAACATACAATACAATAATTATTTTAAAAAGAACCTTCAGCAACCTTTCTGCGTGTGAAGAATGAACCTGAGAAGTTTTTAAAAAATACAATCTTCTTGTTCCAGTGCATAGTGTAATAAATGAAATTTCAATTAGATTGGTGTGGGGCACTTTATTATTTAGTTATTTATTTAGTTATTTGGTTATTTCCTGCCTTTATTATTTTTTATAAATAACTCAGGATGGAAAACCCACACAATACTCCTTCCTCCTCTTACTTTCCCCAAAACAACAACCTTGTCAGGTGTATTGGGCTGAGGGAGAGTCATTGTCCCAAAGTCACCCAGCCAGCTTTCATGCCTGAGGTTGGGCTAGCTAGAACTTTCAGTCTCTTGGTTTCTGGCCTGCTGCCTTCACCATTAAACCAAACTGGCTCTCATATAATTTTAATTTACATGGAAAATTCATTCCCCACAATCATATTTCCTGTGTATTTAGGGATAGCACTGCATTATATTTATTTTGGCTACTTCTTGAGTCCATTTTTAAAGAATCAGAAACTTGAGTGACTTTTTTATTTTAATTTTAATTAAATGTAAAAATAGTTTTAACCTACAAGAAAATACACTTCTCTTTTTCCTTTTTCTAATTTCCCTAATATTTGCTTTTGTATTCTTCTTGTATGTCATATTATAAATTAATAAAGCTATAAAAGTAAAAAAAAGAAAGAAAATATATGAAAAATGAAATAGCTTTATGACTGTATTACTGCATTTATTTAACAATGAACAATGAAACCTAACCTGTTACAGCCTGATGCTTTAATCATTACACCAAAATGGCTCTCTGTTTTGAACTACAGCTCACTTATAACTATAGTAATACTGTCTAAATAAGGAATTACAAGTGGAATATGCTCATTGTGTATCAATGTATATATACATTTCTCCAAATTTATTTCCTTCTTCAAGATTTATTTTATTTTTTATTTGATTTGTTAATCGCTTACAAGATAGTGAGAATGAGACCCAAGCTTTTTAAAAACATTCTAACAATCCATAAAACCAAAATACATTAACTGGGCATAAGATATACCATTATTCCAAATTTCCTTTATGTTGGTCAAATGTTTTTACACACATACAATGAATTGTCAATTTATTCTCTTGAAGGCCTCCTCCAACATAGTCAGTGCCTTTTGAAGTTTCAGAGATTACAAGGATATCAGGACTAAACATTATAGATTACAAACATTTTAATTGTATGTATTTTCATTCAGGCTTTTTAATATATTGTATGCCTTTTGTAAATTTTCAAGAATTGTTTAAGTTATCACTATTTAATTGTTGGTTAAGAATTATAATTATAATATGAACCCAAGTTTTTTTAAAAATTTAAATAAGAATTACTCCAAAGTATCAAGTTCTTTTTGAGAAGAAAAATCTTTTTTTTAAATTTTCTGTTCTATAAAGCTCAGATATGTCTAATGGCTGTTGGTGCTGGAAAAGTAATTGAATTCCTAATATAATGCAATCAAGACTTTGCCAAAATTGGAAGGATGCTAAATAATAACTCTCAGGCTGGGTGTGCAATTGTACAGCTTAAATATTGTTTCCACTCCAATTCATGATGAGATTAACCAATAAAGTCAATTATATTGCTTAAAATCAGGAAAATTAAAATCACTATTATTGTAGAAAAGGGCTCCTGGGTATTTGTTCAATTAAAAATTATCTACTAACTAGCCAATATTTTTTAATATATTAATGGAACCAACACAGTGTGCTGTTTAGACCACATTGGTCACTGCTTTTACTTTCCTTGCCTGCTAGAGAGGAATAAAGCAGGGTGGATCCTTGCTTATTGCATTTTATAGGGCAATGAAAAACCACAACTTGTTCCTTGTACTTGCTGTGCTCACTAACCAAGCCTATACATTTCTCTCAACCTGAGTGTGCATCCCTTCCCCCAGTCTGGGGCTCAGTATGCTGTGGAGGATCAGTTCCCTTGAACCCACATCAAGGAACAGATGAGGTACACCCAAGGGAGAGAGGGAAGTCTTCTAGACTTGCTGCAGCATTGACTAGACCAGGGGTGTCAGACTCAATTTCATTGAGGGCCCCATCAGAGTTGTGTTTGACCTTGGGGGTATGTGGGGTGTGTGGCCAGGGGAGCATGGCCAGCTCGACGTTACTCATGTTGGGGGTGCTTGTGGTGGCCCAAGTGCTCTGCCATAGAAAATGGGCTCCCGAGCTCCGTTTTCAACTCTGATGGCCTCCTGCAACCCTCTGCCAGCGAAAATGGAACTCTGTTTTCACTGGCACAGGCACCACGGGCTGTTCCTTTGCTGTTTCCAAGGCAGCCCTGCGGGCCAGATCTAAGCACCCCTAGCTGGATTTGGTCTGCAGGCCTTGAGTTTGACACACCTGAGCTAGATCAATGTTCCTCAGCCTTGGCAACTTGAAGATGTGTGGACTTCAATTTCCAGAATTCTCCAGCCTGCATGCATCTTCAATCTGCCAAGGTTGACAAACTCTGGACTAGACTACATTGGTCACTGCTCTTACTTTCCTTGCCTGCTAGAGGGGAATGAAACAGGGTGGATCCTTGGTTATTGCATTTTGTAGGGCAATTTCTCTGTTCTGCGCAGAGTTTCTTGTCACTCTCCTTTCTTCTACATGACAAGTAGAGGTCTCCTTCACCACTCAATATATTCCTGCTGGATATAGGTGACTGCTGTTTGCATGGATGGGGATGAACCAATACTCTGGTCTCTGATTTTGTTCCATTCCACAGATTTCTGCACTCATTTTCCTCTGTTTCTCATGACACTGCTTTCCTCTTTCTTTCCCCTCCTTTCCCCTAACCATCTTAGTTCCATTTGTCTACAAGGAACAGAGTTGACTTGATTTATTTGTAAAGGTAGAACCTTTTGCATATATTATGTTGATAAATGCTGGTAGCCTTTTTATCAGTGTGAGAAATTAGGGTCAGATAGGAAATATCACTTTTTTTTATTATTCATAATTATATCCCGCCCTTCTCCGGAGACTCAGGGCGGCTTACAATTGTTGGGATACAACTCAATGCACTCAGCAATAGCCTTCCTTCCATTGTATATGCTTGCTTATTACTAAGCAGCATTTTTACAAAGTCAGCTTATTGCCTGCAACAATCTTGGGTCCTCAGTTTACCTACCCCGAGAGGATGGAAGGCTGAGTCAACCTTGAGCCTGGTGGGATTCGAGCCTGCAATAATTACAGGCATCTGGAACTAAGTGCTAGGTGTTTAACAGCCTGCACCACCAAGGCCCTGTACTAACAATCCACAAAAAATCTTTACCGAGTCCTACTTAAATCTGGTTCCCAACAAAAAACATAGAGAATCATACCTCTGTAGTGGTATGTCCATTTTCCTTGCAGAGTTCCGGAAACAGAAATTCTAGGACATGCTTAGTCTTCTCTCAAAATTTGTGGGAGAAATTAAGATAGTTCTTGTCATCATAATTAACAACCTTTTAGTACCTAAAATATGATATGAATTGTGAATGTCATTATGTGCCTATCTGCTAGAACAATGACCTGGAATATTTGTTCAGTTCAGTTGAGATAAGACAGAATAAAAGATTTTACTACTATTATTATGTTATGTTAATATCTGTAGTGGACGTGAGCAGTTTAGTTCAACAATCACTGACACATTACTTGTGCATAAAAAGAAAAGGCACAAAATATTATTTAATAAACTAAATAAATAAAATACTAGAATAGTAAATTGGATTTCACAAATTTCTTCATGAATACTTGTACTTAATAAATATTGGCAGTACAATCTCATCATTTTCAAGCTAGTTCAAGGAGTGCAGATTGTGCAGCTACTTATCCAGTGTTACAGAACACAAGTTTGGCTCTTGCTGATTCTGCTTCTTTCCCTTGTTTCTCTGCCCAGCTGCTGTTAAGTTAGCAAAAATGTCTATACATTGCATGGCACTTTAAAAGTCAGGTATCAGTGACATGTTCTGATGTTGCTTACTACAGAAGTGCATGAATAGAGTCATTTTATAGTTTAGTCAGTAGGTAGCAATCATGAATGTCCTATTGTGTTTGCGGTCCTTTTGGTAGTTATAATAAAATTCTTGTCTTGCTTATTTTATGCTAAAATTTTCATTACAGGGCCAGTAATCTTCCTCCTGCTCTTTTATTTTCTGCCTCCTAAGGACTTTCAAACAATAGGATTATCCATCATCTGTCATTCAGTTTAGTAATTTTACAGTCCTATTCTGAATCCTGATGTGGTGACACAAACAGAAGCACAGGAGAGGGACTTTTTGTAAAATTGTGTCCTCATCCTCGTTAGCTGTTTGTAGGGAGCCATGGAGATGACTTTGAGGAAAATATTCAGAAGCCCTTACAGAAACAAAAGCTGCACAAACATGAATCCTGGGAAAGGGGAAAGTATTAGAAAGCAATTCGGATTGGCTCTCACCCCCTGGGTTATAAAAGGGAGGAAAGGAAAAAGAATCAGGCTTGCAAGATTCTGCTCCATAATTGTAGCCTTCTGGTGGAGAAAGTCTCCTTTAAGAGAGTGATAAGGATTTTTTTTTTAGATTGAAGAACAAGCAGACAATCTTTCCTGGTGGACTGAGTGCTCTCCACTCACAGATAACTGGTCATCTGATATCTTGCAAGATAGAACATATCTCATGAGATTTCAGGTTCCTCCTCTTTGAATGTATTTATTTAGTTAGTTACAGGACATACATGGCTGCCTATCTCACATAATGATTCTAGGCAGCTCATAACAATCGAAGATAAACAGAAGTATCCTTACCAGCTCAACTCCCAAATATCCCAATACTGGAGGAAGAACAAGGTCTTCATGGTCTGTCTGGAAAGCTAAAAGGTTAGAGATCGCTTTCATCTCAAGTGGGAGGTAATTCCAACGGGCTGGGGCAGCCACCAAAAAGGCAGAGTGAAAATATTTAAAGGCATGTATCTGGAATAGGTCTATCCCAGGGCTGTCAAAGTCGCGGCCTGTGGGTCGGATGCGTCACATGCTGGCCATTTAGCGAAGGGGAAAAAGTCACGTTACGTCATGTGCAATGCTGTGACAATGCGAGTTTGACACCTCTGATCTATCCTAACTAATCTGGTGGGGTGAGCAGATACTGTCTCATGGAAACAATTGAAAAGACTCGAGAATCTTGAAAATCTGATGTTCTCACGTGACAGTGTAGCTATTGAAAGTCCTAATGTTCTTTGTCCTGTTGTAAGTGTGATATTACATGATATGCAGTAGCTCTAAAAGACCAGAAATGCAGAACTATATATTATAATATATTTAGTACTTCCTTCTTTTGGCCTTGTAACTTCCAACCAAGCTAAGAACATCAAGGGGCCTTGAATATTTCTGCAATGATTTCCAAAAACTCCTGCAACTGTATTCACTCTTCCATCAGCTGAAGTGGAGAAACTGCAATTAAAGAATTCCTGTAGACTTTAGCAAATGTTAACAATATGGCCAGGGATGCTAGAAACTATGCAAATTAAGGGTGAAATGGTTTAACAGGGATGTATAAAAAGAAAATAATAGCTTTTAATGTTCTTTCAAGGTTGTCTTTTAACAGTTTATATTAAGTTTCCTGCAATCACATAGGAATCTTGAATCAGACTCATTCATATTAATTAGTTTATTTTATTTATTTAAGCATTTTATCTTGTCTGTTTATTTCAAGAATGTTATAGAATAAACGAGAGGGGGAAAAATCAACAATAAATGAAAACAATATATGCATGTTATTGAAACACCAGATACTGAGGGAGAATATTTTTTTTCAAGCAGCAGAAGCCCCAGAGGAAGACTGTAGAGATCTGAATACCTTCTATAGCATAAATCTAAAAATGTGTGCAAATTAAGAATATTCCCTTCCTCCCTGGTGCAGAAAAACTGTACCATGCGGAGCTCCCTGAAGAAAATATTCAGAATTATTCCAAAGATGACCAACATAATAGATCTCCATCAAATGCTCCCTTGCTAATATGAGGATGATAAGCACAGATCAAATCTTACAGATAAAACTCTCTCATCACTCTAGGTGCAATCTTATGGGTCCCCTAGTGAAAGTAGTTAATTAAAAATGTAGAATCCTTATTATCTTGCCATTTAAATTTATGCTTGCAGTTGTCTTAATGAATTTGCTTACATAAGGAAAGCATGCCAGAATGATTAATGCTTGGTGTGGTGAATTTTCATTGATGAAGAAAATGTCCATGCTTTAATGTATTACTTAGTTTCTTGGAACACTGAGCTTTGTTGTAAAATGAGCAGATGCACACCTAATAAGAAATTATAAGTCAGAGATCATAAGAAATGGGAGAAGCTACTAGGGACAGAATCACCTCTAATTCACTGCATTGGGTCACAGAAGATTTAGTTCATGACTAGCTGAAAATATAACTGTAAAGAGAATCATAGTTATCCCACTGCAACAATGGAAATTCTGTTTGTGATTTAACTGCATATACTTATTACTCTGGACATCAAAAGACTTGAATATCCAAGAGGAAAAACATATTTTGCTTTTCACTGAAAGAAAAGAGAAAATGAAAGTGCTTTATTATGATTATGCTGAACAAACTGTAGGATAAATTTGTTTCTATCCTAATTTATGTAGCTGATGCAGTTAAATTGTCAGGATAAGGGAATTGAAGGCCTCTATGAAAAGAAACTACAAAGAGGAGAAATTAAAAATAAAAATAAGAAAAGGCAAAAATCCTGATCTATGGTAGGAAACCTAAAAGTACCTACAGATAGGCATCCAATCTAGCAAATGACGTGCTTTAAAAATGTGCGGATAGTTTTTATATCCCTCTGCACACTGAAACTGTACCTATAACTAGCCCCAGCTCTGTCTGCTACTGACACAATGTGTTTGCCTGAGTAGCCTGGATGAGATGCCACTTTCAAAAGAAATATATCAAAAATACCCCTCTGGGTCAGGAGTGTCAAACTCACATTGTCATGGTGTCGTCACGTGACATATTGGGACTTTACCCCCTTTGCAAAACCGGGTGTGGGTGTGGTCAGCATGTGATGCATCCAGCCTGCGGGCTGGAAATTTGACAGCCCTACTCCGGGTGAAGACACAATCCCAGTAGTGCCAGTATATATTGAAAGTGGTATGAAATGTTGAGAGTTATGGATCAACAACATCCAAAGCACTTCATCAACCCTGCTTCAAGTAGTGTATATTTGGCTACTTTCTATGTTACAGAAAAAAAATGCAGAAATGAACTCATGAATTATGACATCTGAATAATAAGAAAGCTACCTGAGAGCAATAACTCATAATTATTTAGGTATCTTAGAAACAATTTGGAAGTCAGACAGGATATGTATAGAAGGAAAAAGTGCTGAATTGGTATAGGATGATAATCAAAGGGAGAACTTCTTGATTGTTTTGCTTCTGTCTTCTCCTACCTGTTTTTTGTTCTTTTTTGCTGATGAGGAAAGTTCCTTTCTTCTCCTATGATTATAGCCCCTAGATCAGGGGCATCAAACATTATCATATTTCCCTTTGCTAAACTGGCGTGGGCATGGCCAGTGCATGATGCATCCGGCCCATGGGCAAAAAAATATTAGACTTGATATTTGTTGGGAAATTGTGAAAATACTCTGGAAGAAAGCATTAGCCAGTCACTTCTATATTGCTGCTGAGCAATATGTGGTGTGCCTTGAATTCTAAAAAATAAAAGTAGTATATAAATCAGACAACAAAAGAAGAAGACCATAAGTGTTTATCAAAAGCAAGAGCAGTCTGTTATTTCAGGAGAAACAAAATACCACCCAAAGAGTTCTCAAGGCTGGTTTCCTTCTGACCAACAGCCCCTTGATTAAATCTTACCTTGTTCACATTAACTTAGCCTGACATTAGACATAGGCAATGTTCATGGGTATAAATAATTTCATTAGAATTAGAGGCAGATAAGTAGTGAAAATAGCTGCAAGGTTATAGCAACAGCAATAGCACTTAGACTTATATACTTCATAGTGCTTTATAGCCCTCTCTAAATGGTTTATAGAGTCAGCATATTGCCCCAACAATCTGGGTCCTCATTTTACTGACCTCAGATGGAAGGCTCAAGTCAACCTTGAGCCTGGTGAGATTCAATCTGCCAAATTGCAGGCAACCGGCAGTCAGCAGAAGTAGTCTGCAGTGCTGCACTCTAACCACTGCGCCGCCACGGCTCTTAATATCGCAGGATCTGAATCAAATCTCCCTTCCATTGCAGTCTTTCTATTTTCCTTCATCGTGGTTGTTTTTTCACCTCATTGTGTACACAGATTTGCTAAATTGAAAAAGAAAACTAGACAATAAAAGTTATTTTTTCCTTCAAAACATAAATGCAGCAACTTATCTTATAAATGAAGTATTAAAAAAGCTACGAGATCCTACCTTCAAACTAGAAAATTGTTCTGCGAATGACAAAACAGCATTAAAAGATAGCAGTAGGAATCTCAGTGCTAATAAACAGTCTTGTGCATAATAGAAAACATTTTAAAATTCATAACTCATTAAAGAGGGGATTGGTGAGGGCCTTCTCATCTGTATAAGATAGGTGGTAGGAAAAAGAAGACTGCATTTGAATGCTATTAATCTTGTGCCATGGATAAATTATTATAGCACATTCCATCATTGTCATACTGAAAACGCGCAATGTTTTATCTTCAGTCTTATCCCCGCATTGGGAGGCAGGCATCATCCCACAGTTTGCAAACCTAGGAAAGATAATGATTATACCATTTGGGCATTGCCAGGGCCTGAATAATTGGAGCAGTCTATAAATATTGTTAAATAAATAAAGTGGAAAAGTTCCAAGTATCGCTAATGTTAGAAAGTGCCAGAAACTGAATTTCTTCATATATGTTCCAAAAATGGAGAGGGAAATAGCAGGGTTTGCAAATCCAATTAAATGCTTAACTCCTTCTTCTAGTAGATGGTGCAGCTATTTCTTTATAATTTAATTGCTGTTCTGCAAACTACTGAGGTCCTGTCCGTGTTTTGCATAAATCCATAAAAGGAAATCCCATCTTATTCTAGTGTCCATATACTCCAGCGGTGTCAAACTGGTGGCCCACGAGCCAGATGCGTCAATGCAGGCCACGCCCATCTCAGCTCCGCAAAGGCAAAAGAAACATCATGATACATCACATGACATCAGGTGACGTGATTGAGTTTGATACCTGTGACATACTCAGACCTGCTTATAAACACTTTCACACATTACACATGGGGTCTGAAAAGGATCTTGAAGTGCAATTCTCCTGAAAGCCTATTCAAGCTTAACCCTGATTGGGACTGCAGGATTATGGACTGAATTTGTATTCAACTAAATTTGTTTGTGATTCCTCTTTGGATTCTTATACTGAACTTGAAGCCTTCTTCTTTCTTAAGCAAAATCTCTACAATCCGGATTAAGATCATGAGTTTCTACACAGAAAGGCTTCCTCATGGTAGATACTGTTGAATGGGTCGATGACTCTGAAAATTGGACATTTCCAGTCCATCCCTGAAGAGGTATACTCATTTTGAGCAGCTCAGGTGATGAGCTGCTCCCCTTTTATAACCCTTGAAGAGAGTTTTCTACAGTCAGGATATTAAAGACATACATGCAAACATCATGACTCTGTTATTTTATCCAGATTTATCTAAAGGAGCATGTTTGCTTAGACCTTTTTGATCAGGGGTAAACCTGATGCATCAGCTGTTCCCCAATAAATTCTATTCTATACAAGTACTTCTTTAACTAACCACAATGGTAAATCCAGGAAGAATCAAGCATATATGTTATATCATTTGTTTACAGAGCTTATGTGCTTTATGTGTATGTATACATTCACACACAAATATATGCATACTTCATATACACAAGAAATGCTTCTCTTTCAGATAAAGGTATGAATCCAGAAACAAACTTCTCAACAGCAAACATACCTCATAGTCTCTCTCTCTCCCTCTCCTCTCTTTCTCAATACTTTTTAGATTTTGCATTTTGTTTTGGAGTCATCCTCACTGCATCAAGTATATAGGTCAAATACACAAGGTGAAAAATTTTTCCTGTCTGCTTTTTCATTTATTATCTTGTTTATGGTAGAAGACCTGGTATACTAATTACCTCACTAATTACCATGCTATTAAAAAATCTACACAGGAACCTGATGACCTAGAAGTTTGCTGTCTTGCTTCAATGATTAAACTATTCCACCCTGCTAAACACCATATTTTATGTTCTTGTCTAGTATTTATTGCCTATCCTCACTCAGCAGATTTGAACATTTCCTTCAGGAAGGTTGCAGCTTAATTATGGTTGTGATTTATAAATCATTTTTCTGCATTACAAGTTTCCTTTCGTATGCTTGACTGGCCTTATATGGTCACGAATCATTCTCTGTCACACTGCAAAGTGGAAAGAAGTCATAACTTTTTAACAATGCTTTAGAAGAGTGATTTGTTCTTCAGGAGTAATCCAGCTCTCAACTTTCTAACTCATGTAGGATTGCTGCTTAGGGCTATTCTGTGCAACCAACCATAATAATAATATATAGAACTTGAATGCTGCCAAATTCTCAATGGCTCTGGGTGGCTCATAACAATCAAAGAAATTACAATAAAATCAATAAAACCTAAAAGATAAAAATAAAAGATGACAAGTGTGATGAAGTGAGGGCTCTCACTCTCCTGTGCCAAAAAAACTGGGTAAAGAGCCAGATTTTCAAAGCTCTTCTAAGCAACAGCAAAGAAGGGAGAAACCTCGTTCCAGAGGGCAAATACTGCTACAGCAAAAGGGCACTTTGGGGGTGCCAGTAGATGACATTGTTTAATCAAAAGAAACCCAGAGTGCACTAATCCTGCAGAATTAAAATGGCTGGTCACATATTATGGGAGACAGATGATCTCTCAAAGAACCAGGGTCTATGTCTTGTAGGACTTATAAAAAAACAAACCAGCACCTTGAATCACACTGGAAAACAAACCAGAAACCAATGCAGCTTGTGGATCAGGAGAAGCATCCTGGGCAGTCTTCAATCACAGTCTCATTTAGGGCACATTGCAGTAGGCAAGCCCCAAGGTAACAAGAGCATGAGTGAGTATCCACCCAGTTTAGTAAAGAGAACAAGTGGTGCATCAGATGGAGTTGTGGAAAAACTTCCTGGCCACTGTTCATACTTTCAATTCAAGCAGAAGCTGAAGATCCCAGATTGTGTCTCAATCTTGAAGAAGAAATGCTACCATATCCACAGTCAAAGACAAAATACCCCCAGATCTCAGTAGCTCAAACACCCCAGTCACTCAGACTTGGTAGGATGGAGTTAGAGATGGCTCCTCCACATCCAAGCCTCCATGTACTCTGACAGGACCTTGCATGGCCTAGAGTCAAAATATATAGTTGGGTATCCATAAGCATACTAATGATGCTGAACCTCAAACTGGGAGATGACTTCACCCAGTGGTTTCATTGTAGATGTTTGAAAAGGAGAGAAGACAGCATAGGCATAGGGAATAAACTCAGATCACACAAGGCCTGAAATTCCTCAGCCTGCTGGGCCTAGTCTGGGTTTAGATAATTAATGGATGTCTTAAGCCAATAGTTTGGTCTAATAGTTAAGGCATCTGGTTAGAAACCAGGAGACTATGTGCTCTAATCCTGCTTTAGGCATGACAGCTGGCTGGATGACTTTGGGCCAGTCACTCTACTCAGGTCCAGTTCACCTCACAAGTTGTTGTTGTGGAGACAATAGGGAGAGAAAGGAGTACTAGTATATTTGTCACTTTAAATTATTTATATAAAAACAATAAAGATGGGATAAAAACATGCCCCCCCTCAAAAGGGGGAAAAAGTCTTGCAGGATCTGATATAATCCAAGGTTTGGAAGAAAAAGGTCAAGTCAAATGTAACTAATAAGCTGTTCTGCAGCTCCCTGGAATAAAGCATTATTCTTCTGTGAAGCAGACAAAATTTATGTTTGCTACTTTGATATGTTGCTCCCCTTTGTTTTATAGTATGATATACTGTAGAAAAGTGTATACAGAGGATTTATTTATAGGAAATAAGTTCATCTAGTTTACTTTAATGTGGTTGTTCTATCGTGAGAGCATTTGCTACTCTGGCAGGAAAAGGGTTAATTTCTTTCTGTTTAGGTAGCTTATAGGTAGGTTTGGCAACCTTGACCTTTGCTGGACAAAGTAGGTGCAGCATGTTCCCTTCAGAGGTGACATTCTGCAGGTTCTGACCAGTTCTGGAGAATCAGTAGCAGAAATTTTGAGTAGTTCAGAGAACCAGCAAATACCACCTCTGACTGGCCCTGCCCCCATCTATTCTTTGCCTCCCGAGTCCCAGCTGATCGGCTGGATCTTCTTTTGTTGCCCTGCACAGGAGAACGGAGCTGGAAAGCAGGTTAGTGGGGTGGGGAGGGAATGGGATTTTGTAGTATCCTTCCCCTGCCACGCCCACCAAGCCATGCCCTCCAAGCCATGCCCACCAAGCCATGCCATGCCCACCAAACCACACCCACAGAACCGGTAGTAAAAAAAATTGAATCCCACCACTGGTTCCCTTCCTAAGGAAGTGTTCAGGGATTATTACTTACTTCCCCTTTCCTGTCTCATCACTTCCTGTTAGAAGCATGGATGAGAAAGAGAAGGAAAGTGAAGCCAATTCCAGCTTCCATTCACAGAAGCCATTCACAGTTTTTCAGCTGCAATCCCAACCCATCTGGAGGCATCCAGGTGAGCAATGGCAATTTCTAATAAACCAATTTACCTTTTCCTGAGATGCGGCTAGAGACTTTTGCTTTGAATGAGGGTGGATTTGTTGGAGCCCTGACATTTTAAACAGATGGTTGTCCAATGTCTTCTTAAAAGCCTCCAGTGTTGGAGCACCCACAACTTCTGGAGATAAACCGTTGCATTGATTAATTGTTCTCACTGTTGGGAAATTTCTCCTTTATTCTAGGTTGGTTCTCTCCAATTGCTCTGAGATTAATGAATAGCTTTGTTGACTTGTTTGGTTTGTCAATATTTTCTTTAGGGGATCTCATACAACATATCTCCTGATGGACAAGTTCCAAGTTATTGTGTAACTTTAAATGTATATATTTTAACTGAAAAGTTAATTTCAGTTTCTGTTAGGTTTCTTGTACATGATCCATCATCTTTTTAGATCTCTTTAAAATGGATCTCTTCCTCTAATAATATGAGATAGATTTTGACAATGTGTTTTTTAAAAAGAACATCAGTTTTCTATCAAGTGCTTCCATCACTTGTTTATTTTTATCCTCTAAGCAAAATTTAAATTCAGCTTCAAACTAGACAAGATGTTGAATGTGTATTCAACATTTTCCTTTTTTAACTTTTAAAATTGGAACTGGTGAGCTTTTCTGCTGGACAAAATAGGATATAGCCAAGAAATATCCCCTGTAGAGTACGCTATCATTCACATCCAATCTATTAGATTGATAACTTGCCACTCCTTTGGGAGTTGGAAGCTGGTACTTCTCAAATAGTTTTTTTTTCCAGAATAACAATCTTATAAGACAGTTTGAGCTAAAGGAAGGCAACTCAGCCTTCCATCCTCTCAGGGTAGGTAAATTGAGGACCCAAGATTGTTGGGGGCAATTAGCTGACCTTGTAAAAATGCCGCTTAGTAATAAGCAGGCATATACAATAGAATGAAGCTATTGCTGAGCACACTGGGTTGTATCCCAAAAATTGTAAGCCACCCTGGGTCTCCGGAGAAGGGCGGCATATAAATGTAATTTAAAAAAAACTAACCCAAAATGAGCTTCTATGGCTGAAACTAGACTTTTGGCTGTCTCTCCATCCTAGCTGAATGCAGTAAATAACATACAACATCTTTATTGCTTGTTTGTTTTAAAAATTGAAATATATTATACATCGGCAATAAGCATTTGTTTCATTTGCATACACTGTCTATCAGCCAAAAGCTCTTACAAATAATCATATATCCTCTGGTATAATAACAGATGCTATGCAAGATCATTTAAGTAATAACAACTTGTTACCAGTTGAACAGAAGGCAAATTGATGAAAACAAGTGACACAAATGACTGTTTTTTGATCAATAAAATGGTTGTGGAAATTGTAAAAGAAGAGGGTGTTGCATGTTGCTTGAAAAAGATGCTTGACTTATTATTAAAGAATTGGATATTAGATTACTTGGAAATTACTAGAGTGAGTGATAGCATTTTTAAACATGTTTAAAAAATAGAGAAATGTAGCTGGTAGTGAACGGTGAATAAAGTGCTAAATTAATATACACAGAAAAATATTTCAGTGAAATTCACTCTTACCATGATTATTTGTAATATGTTTTATTCTATTGTAAACAATTTGAATGGAAAGTGAAAATAAGAAAACCAGAGGTAGAGGCTGCTTGGTACCAAATGAAAAGAACTCTGTTACTAATGGGAAATAACAAGTAACTATGCTACTAACTGTGTTACTAATAGAAAATAAGAAAAAGAATAAGTAGTTGGAGTATGAAAATGAAAAAGTCGTAAATGAGAAAAAAATGAGAATGGGTTAAAATATTGCCTAATACTTATGGAAAGTATGGGAAGTCCAGCATGAATAAAGTCTGGAAAAGTAAAGGTATCAGCCTCCCAACCAAATACAGATGAGTCAACACAATAATTTTTCCAAATGCTACTCATGGCTGCAAAAATCCAAGATAGGAAAAAGGTGGAGGACTTTGAACTGTGGTACTGGAGATGACTATCACACATCCCACAGTCTGCAAAAACACGAAAAGGTCCTAGAATAAACCTCACAAAAATTTAATTTAATTTAATTTAATTTAATTTAATTTAATTTAATTTAATTTAATTTAATTTAATTTAATTTAATTTAATTTAATTTAATTTAATTTAATTTAATTTAATTTAATTTAATTTAATTTAATTTAATTTAATTTAATAATTGGACTTGTATGCCGCCCCCTCTCCGAAAGGACTCGGGTGGCTCACAGCTAAAAATATAGACAATAAATATATTAAAAACAAATTAAACACTACAAGCCCAAATAAAATCAATTTAACCCCCGAGAGGTCAGTCCAGCACTTGAATCCAAGATTGCCAAACAAAAGCTCTCATACTTTGGCCATGTCATGTGAACTGACTCACTTGAAAAGTCAATCATATTGGAAGATCTGCGGAAAAAGGAGAAGGGGCCACCCTAGCTCCCATTGGCTGAACACTATAAAGCAGGGGTGTCAAACTCAAGGCCTGCGGGCCAAATCTGGTCCACGGGGTGCTTAGATCTGGTCCGCAAGGCTGCCCTGGAAACAGTGAAGGACTGGCCTCTGTCGGCCCTTCTGGGCTCTGTTTTCACTGGCAGAGGGCTGCAGGACATTAAGCTGGCCATGCCCATCCTGGCTATGCTTGCCCCAAGCATGCTCACTTGGCCCCCCAAAGTCAAACACAACCCTGATGCAACCTTCAACAAAATTGAGTTTGACACCCCTTCTATAAAGGATGGCACTGGGATGATCATGGTAGATCTGTAGGAGCAATGTGAGACAAGAGGGGCATGGAGAGTAGAGTGACATGACTGAATGGCTGATGGAGAAAAAAAACGTATAGAAAGAAAAAGATAATTGCAAATTAAATACAAGTAGCCCTTGACTTATAGCCAGAATGGAACCCAGAATTCCTGTCATATGTCATAACCATCATAAGTCAAGGCACCAACATGACTGACATGATTTTGTGCCATTTGTGTGGCAGTTGCTAAACAAACGCAATGGTCCCAAAGTGAACGCCACAGTGATTAAGCAAAAATGGCTGCATTATAAAGAGTGTTCCTCTCTCTCTTTGTTACACGACAGGGAGAGATGGATAAATCAGGAAAAACAAAAGTAAGTTAAAGTTCAGTGGAGAGGAATATTTTTAAAAGTAGAAGTGTTTAAATTAGAAGAAACATAGTCAAAAAAATGAATGTGGAGTGGACTAACGAGCAAGAAAGACGTATGTTGTGGTTTGATCATGTGGACCGAGTGAAAAAGAATCGAAGAGCAAAAGAAATAGTGATGTGAATGAGAGGGAAGGAAAAAAATGAAGCAAGTTGTAAGTTAGATGAAGCTGATAATATTCTTGAAAAAAGATGGAGCACTTTGAAAAAGAAAAGGTAGTGTGGAAGTCAGCACATGGAACCAAGGAAGAGTTTCAAGAAAATTATGGAAAGATATTTAAATACACCATATTTATAGTGTAAATGAGATTTAATTACTTTTTTCCCCCTTACCTCATATCTTAATTTATTTGGCTTTTGGTTTTCCTTTACTCCTTTTCTTCACTATGCATAATGTTGATTACCCTCAAATAAGAGTACACATTCATCCAAAGTAATCTTTGTTGTTACCTAAATATGATTAAAATAATGAAAAATGCAAATAGGCTTGTGATTCCTTTTCCTAGTGTCTTTTTTTCATTTATGG
>CM019149.1:211284561-211314365 GCA_009733165.1 Naja naja
TGGCAGGTCATTTACCATTGTTACAGATCACAAACCTTTATTAGGCATTGTGGCAGGAGACAAACCTACCTACTATCCTGTCACCAAGAATGCTGAGGTGGACTGAATTTCTTGCAGCCTATTCATACAAACTGATTCACAGGCCTGGCAAGGACATTGGACATGCTGATGCACTGAGTCGTTGCCCACTGCCTTGCCACAGGAGGACTTTGAACTGAAACACACACCTTTTTCTAGAGACTGTTGCTAAGCTTCCAGTCCATGCTGAGATTGCCAGAGAGACTGCCAAAGACACTGTGTTGGCTCCTGTTATAGGCTGGATTAAGAAAGGTTGGCCTCTTCAAGATCTACCTCACCTTGCCCAACTTTTAAGTCCAGGCAAACTGAATTATCTGTATTAAGAGGATGTATTTTGTGGGGTAACAGGGTGGTTATTCCTGCAAAACTGCAAAGAGAGTTTTGGAAATGTTACATGAGGGTCATCCTGGTTAAGGATGAAGGGATTGGCCAGGAGTTATGTATGGTGGCCAGGTATTGACAAAATGGTTGAAAACTGGGTTGCATCTTGTCCCAATTGCCAGGTAGTCAGGCCTGCTCCTCCGCCCCACACAGGAATGGGAATGTCCTAGGGGCCGTGGTCTAGGATCCACATTGATTTTGCAGGCCCTACTAGAGGCACACTTTTCTGGTTATAGTAGATGCATATTCCAAATGGCTGAGGTAATTCCCATGACATCCACCACAACTGATGCTGTCATCAAGCAGCTCAGAAAACTGTTTGTAACCCATGGGTTAGATGTCCTTGTCTCTGACAATGGCCCTCAATTCACATCTAACATTTTTGAATCCTTTCTAGCACAACAGGGTATCAGACATGCCCTCACTGCCCCTGGGCACCCTTGCTAATGGCGGGCTGAAGCATGGTACGCTTTACCAAAGAAGCTTCAGCAGCTGGGTCCTGGGGACATCACTGAGAAGCTTGAAAAACTTCTTAGTGTTCAGCACATCACTCTAGCCCATCAAATAACTTATCCCCAGCAGAGTTGTTGATGGGTAGGAAACTTAGGTCTTCCCTTGACCTTCATCCCACTTACACCCAGCACCACTGGATTCCACTTCCAAAGTTCGTACTTTCAGTGTGGGAGATTCTGTATATGCTAAGAACCTTATAGGTGAACCTCTGTGGATTCCTGCTGAAATAACTCATATCACTGGCCCTCGTTCTTACAGAGTACAAACAGAGGATGGACTCCTCTAGAGCAGGCACATTGACCAACTTAGATCCAGGTTCCCTCAGGAACATCACCCGTGTCTCTCTCTGGGTCCCTCACCTGATGTCAATTCTAGGGGAGGAACAGGAGGAAAATCAGCAAGCAAGAATCAACCCCATGTGTAATGAGCCATTATGACAGGAACCATCCCGAACCCTGTCACAATGCCAAGATCCATCCTTAGAAGTGGAAGATTGCACATCACTACCTGACTTGGGTGCTGACATTGGAATGGAGATGGGTTGGGAGGAGAGACCAGATTCTAACAGTTTAACAGGGTCTCCTTTCACAGGAAGTCCCAACAGGGAAATGTCAGCAGACACATTTCCCTCTCACTGGGTGAGAATTAAAACTTCTGAACCACGAAGGTCTCAACGTACCGTAAGAGCCCCACCTATTTAAAGGAATACATTAGATAGGTTGGGGTTTGGTATGGACTGAACCTAGTGGGGAGGGTGTTATGTATGTAGGTTTGAATGTTATTGGTTTATTTGAACTGTTCTTGTAAAATGTCAAATGGTATTGGTTTAAACAGTGCGGGAAGAAACCCTGCACTCCCATTGGCTGGCAACTACGGCTGCAGGCTATAAGAGGCAGCCATAGCCCAGCCAACTCAGGTCCATTCGAGCTTTAGTCACTGAATAAACTCTTTGCTGGAACTCTTCGCGTCTGACTCTTCATGCAGACTTAACAGATAGCTGTTCCTAGGCTGGCGTAAAAAATAAGCTGTGGCTTTTTAAAACTTTAATTGATTTTTTCCGCTATTTGCCAGACTGCATTTTTAATATTTCTTTCGTTTTGCTATACATATTTTACAGGATGTCCAGAGAACATGCATTCTCATTTCTACTGCATGTTCTCCAATTGCTCTGTGAAAGATATATGACTAAATGGAAGAAATATTAAATACAATTGAAATTCATTTAAGACTTAGGAGTATTATTCTGTACATCACAGATAGAATTATGTGCTTTGCATTTTAAGCATTTATAAGTATTGCCCATTTTCAAAAATGATCATTAATTCTCTAATCTCTAAAAATGTTTTAAGACCCAGTTAGTAATGCAGAAACATTCATAATTTGAGCAGAAGTAATTTGATAAAAGCAAAACTGAAATAAAAGGAAAGAGAAATTATATTTAAATACTAAAAAGGGACTGAGGCCATAACCTCACAGGGCTGAGGAGAATTTAGTGAGAATAGGAAAGTTGTTAGATAGAAAATAAGCTAATGTTAGTTCTGGGCCAAACTGTTCACTCATCTTCAATTTTTTCATGGGTGAATGGTGAGGATGATTTTAAAAGTCAGTGAATAGACCAGTGCAAAGATACTGCATTGCATTTTCCCCTTTATTAGAGAATGATTATGAGATTACTCCACATTGGTGAGTTGCCTATAGAATGTTGATCCACTGACCCACTAAAATTGAACGGAATTAAAGAGATCATAGGTAGATTAAATCACACTAACTTTTGCAGGTCTATTTAACGGATTATAAAAACTGAATGCAACTAATAATCCAAGCTGGTATAAAAGTCTTGCTCTTCTTCACACAGAGATTTTATTTCAACTATTTTTCTTAGAATTTCTTTCATTCATGCACTTTTATTTTGGGAAATAAGTAAAATAGAAAGGGAGGGTTTTTTTCCCAGAAAATACAGGTAGTCCTCAATTTATGGATGCAATTGAGCCCAAAATTTCTGTTGCTAAGTGAGACAACTGTTAAATGAGATTTGGCCCATTTGATGACATTTCTTGCCACAATTGTTAAGTGAATCTCTGCAGTTGTTAAGTTAGTAACATGGTTGTTAAGCAAATCTGGCTTCCCCTATTGACTTTGTTTGTCAGAACGTCGCAAAATGGGATCACATGAGCCTGGGATCACATGACATCGGGACACTGCAACAGTCATAAATATAAGTCAGTTGCCAAGCATCCAAATTTTGATCACGTGACTATGGGGAGGCTGCAATAGTCATAAGTGTGAAAATGGTCATGAGTCACTTTTTTCAGCAACATTGTAACTTTGAACGGTCACTAAACAAATGATTGTAAGTCAAGAACTAACTGTATTTTTCTTCAAATAATTATCTGTGGAAAGAACATATTTATCTTGTTGAAATCGCAGCTTTAATCATGTAATGTTAGTCATGGAAGTAAATGTATGTATTTATTTATTTATTTGTTTGGACTTGTATGCCGCCCTATCTCCTGAAGGACTCAGGATGGCTCACATCATAAAAAAGCACACAATACAAAAGATTAAAATTATTTAAAAAATTATTAAACCCGATTCAAGCCAAACAAATTATTTAAAACCTAAAAGACGCTAACATTTAAAAAGCTAAAAAAAAACCTCAGTCCAGGCCGGCTTGTTCGAATAACCATGTCTTTAGGCCATGGCGGAAGGCGGAGGTCGGGGGCCAATCATAGCTCCAGCGGCAGCTGCTTCCATAGAGTGGGTACTCCCACAGAGAAGGCCCTACCCCTGGGGGCTGCCAGCTGACATTGTCTGGCCAATGGCACCCCTAGGAGGCCCTGTCTGTGGGCGCGCACCGGGCGATGGGCATTCGATGCTGGCAAGAGACGTTCCCACAAGTACCCTGGCCCCAAGCCATATAGGGCTTTATAGGTAAGTACCAGCACCTTGAATCTCACCCAGAGGGCAACCGGCAACCAATGCAACTTGCGCAGGAGGGGTGTAATATGGGAGTATCGGGATACCCCCATATTACAACCCGCGTGGCCACATAGATCATGAAGTAACCTAATTCCATCTAAATTTTAGAAAAGTGATTCAGTTAAAAGATAATTGTATATAATTAGAAGATATCTCTGTTGGTTTTCACAATCATATTTGAGGAATCAAGCAAGCAAGAACATGATCAATCAGTAATTCTTTGCATGCACTTGAGAAATCCATTCTGTAATAGTTTTATTATTTTTGACCACATGTTGTGTGATTTGCTAAATAGAAGAACAGGAAAGGAAAAAAAAATGAAAAACACGTTCCAACATTTGGTGAATAATGCAAATCCTTTCGCATTATCTACCATGTTTATTTTTTGCTATATAGATATACTATATACTGTATATTCTGTGTAATAACTGTTCGACGTAAGCTCCAGAAAAAACTCAATCCAGTCAAGGATTCAAACAAAGTGTTAGAAAAATTAGAGTCCATTTTCTCTTGCCTGGGAAAAAGTGAACAAAATGCAAACGTTTAATTTTTTAGTATGAAATTTGCAAGCACAGATTAAGTTTGCCAGATTTCATGGACAGAGAGAAGAACACAGTGGTTTTCCTAGTGATGCTTGTTTAAAATCTGATTATTTTTAATATACTTCTGGGACAGAATGTTTTTAATTTTCCTCTGACCCCCTTGCCTTCAATAGTTTTCCTTACCAACATTGGTGGGGTTATCCAAGGATAAAATGTTTGTAAGCAGTCATGTTAATTCATTTGGAAGTATTGAAATTGATATTTTATTTATTTATTTATTTATTTGTATTTGAACTTGTATGCCGCCCCATCTCGAAGACTTGGGGCGGCTCACAACTAAAAACACAGAACAATAAATATTTAAAAAACCATTAAACCAATGACAAGCCCAAATATTAAAACATTACAAAATAAACATTAAAACCTTCCCTCCCCCAGGGAGGGGTCACAGCCCGGGTTGGTCAAATAACCAGGTCTTTAATTCACGGCGGAAGGTGTGGAGATCAGGGGCCAGACGTAGCTCCAAAGGCAGTTGATTCCAGAGGTCAGGGTCGCGACAGAAAAGGCTCGTCATCGGGGAATCACCAGCTGGCATTGACCCGCCGACGGGACCCCGAGGAGTCCTTGCCTATGAGCTCGCACAGGGCGGCCGGCATTTGATATTGGAAGAAGACGCTCCCTCAGATATTGAGGACCCATGTCATTTAGGACTTTGTATGTCAAAACTAAAACCTTGAATCTCACCCGGAGCGCAACCGGTAGCCAATGCAGGCAGCGGGAGGGGGGTAACATGGGAGAACTGGTAACTCCCATCACCACCAGCGCGCGCATTCTGCACCAGCTGCAATCTCCGGATGGTATGCAAGGGCAGTCCTAAATAGAGAGTGTTGCAGTAGTCTAGAGGTGACAAGGGCATGAGTAACTGTGCTCAGGGCGTCCCGGTCCAGAAAAGGGCGAAGTTGTCGAACAAGACAGAGCTGGGCAAAGGCCCCCCCTGGCGACGGCCCCCACCTGCTCCTCCAACCGGAGCTGTACATCCAGGAGGACCCCCAGATTCCGTGCCCTATCCACAGGGGGCAACACCTCTCCCCCTATGGCCAAAGATGGACAATCTTGACTGGGTCGAGACGCCGATATGCACAGCCACTCGGTCTTGGCCGGGTTAAGTCGAAGCATGTTCCTACTCATCCAGATCCGTACCGCATCCAAACACGGGACATCAGAGAGAGGGCATCGCTGATCTGGTTTGGGGTGGAAATGTACAGCTGAGTATCATCAGCGTACTGATGGAATCTCACCCCAAAACCACGGATGATCTCACCCAGCGGTTTCATGTAGATGTTGAATAAGAGAGGGGAAAGGACTGACCCCTGTGGGACCCCACAAGAGAGAGCCCTTGGGGTCGACCCAACCCCTCCCATCAACACCAATTGCGATCGCCCCGAGAGGTAGGAGGAGAACCACTGAAGGACAGTGCCCCCCACTCCCAACCCCCTGAGGCGATGCAAAAGGATACCATGGTCGATGGTATCGAAAGTCGCTGAGAGGTCCAATAGGACCAGGACAGAGGAAAAACCCCTGTCCCGGGCCCTCCAGAGATCATCCATCAGCACGACCAATGCCGTCTCCATGCTGTAGCCGGGTCGGAAGCCCGATTGATACGGATCCAGGTAGTCCACTTCATCCAGGAAGAGCAGAACCTGCTGAGCCACCACACTCTCAACAACCTTCGCCAAAAAGCAAAGGTTGGAGACCGGACGAAAGTTGTCTAACACGATCGGGTCCAGGGCAGGCTTCTTCAGGAGGGGTCTCACCACCACCTCCTTCAAGGCGGAGGGAAAGACACCCTCCCTCAATGAAGCATTGACAACTGCCCAGAGCCAACCGCAGGTGGCCTCCCTGGCGGCATAAGTCAGCCAGGAGGGACACGGGTCCAACAAACATGTGGTGGAGCTCAGCCGCTGCATAATCCTGTCCACTTCATCCTCGGAAACAGGATTGAACTCATCCCAGATAACAGTGGCCAGACTACCTGCACCTCGTTCCTCAAACCACTGCAAATCAGAGGACAACCCGTCCCGAATGCGAGCGATCTTATCCAACAGATATTGACCAAACTCCTCAGCCCTACCCCGCAACGGGTCCGGCCCCCCCTCAAGACGAAGGAGGGAACGGGTAACCCAAAACAGGGCGGCTGGGCGGTTATCTGCGGACGCTATGAGAGTGGAGAGATAAGACCTTCTCGCCTCTCCCATAGCCACCAGGTAAGTCCTAATATAGGCTCTTAGCTGGGCACGATCGGATTGGGAACGGGTAGACCTCCACCTGCTCTCTAAACCCCTACGACGATGTTTCATCTCCTGGAGCTCCTCAGTATACCAAGGGGCAAACCAGGATCCACGACGTGTAAGGGGACGCATGGGGACAACCCTGTTGCAGGCTTCTGATGCAGCCCATTGCCAGGCCGTTTCCAGATCCTTGGCAGAGCTGTGGGCAAGGGAAGAGGGAAAAAACCCCAGTTCTGCCTGGAACCTTTCAGGGTCCATCAGGTGCCTGGGGCGGAACTACCTAAGTGGCTCCTCATCCCAGCAGTGGGGGGCGGCCTGTTGGAAGACCAGCCGTAGGAGATAGTGATCAGACCATGGAACGGGCAAGACTGTAAGAGTAGCTTGCCCTCTGTCACTCCGCCACCGTTCAGAGACAAAAACTAGATCAAGAGTATTTCCCCCCTCATGAGTCGGGCCTTGAATCAACCGGGTCAGGCCCATGGCCTCCATAGAAGCCATGAAATCCTGGGCCAAACCCAACACCCCACCCAGGGAAGGCAAATTGAAGTCCCCCAAGACCATAAGGTCCGGGAACTCCACCGCCACCCCCGAGAGGAGATCGAGAAGCCCAGGTAGGGCCGCTGCCACACAGCTGGGGGAAAGGTATGTAAGCAGCAGGCCCACCCGACCAGTAGGCCCCAACCTCATGAGGAAGGTTTCACTCCCGCCTATCTCTGCAACAGAGACCTCCCTTGGAAACAGGGTCCCCCGAATAACCACGGCCACCCCACCACCCTTTCCCTGGGCCCGTGGCCGGTGCAAGACCTGAAAACCTGGTGGGCACAGTTCAACCAGAGGAACACCTCCCTCCAGGCCCAACCAGGTCTCGGTGATACAGGCCAGGTCCGCAGCCTCCTCCTCAATGATTTCCCGGAGGAGGGAGGACTTATTAGCCATGGACCTGGCATTAAAATACACCAGCCTAAGCCCAGGGGTCCCAGTTCCGCTGCCCCCTAGGGAGGAGGCCATAGGGTCGGAGCGCGCGACCAGCCTTAAATGTCGGGTGCTCGCTCCCATCACCTGATATGGCCCTATGCCTCGACATCCTCTCCCAATCCCGACCACCCTGGGAATCGCGGCCCCCACCTCAGGGTCTGGAGCCCCGCCGGTCCCCAACCCCCACCCCCTCCCGCATCCTGGGCTGCAAAGAGACCCCCCCGTCCCCACCCCACCCCTATCCCTTTAAAACACTGAATTAAAATTTTTTAAAGTCGACCCTTAAATCCCAATTTAAAATTTAAACCCTTGGTCGCAGCATGCCACCTCTCGGGATCCCAAGATCCGTCATCAAGGTAAGCTGTCAACAACCCACTGGGCCAGCTCAAGGACAAGGGTGCAGTCCTGAGGGCCCATAATTCCGATCGTGAGTAAGCCCCCATAACAATGAATTACAAAAGTCATAAAGGATTAGGGTTAAGCATGGCATCAAATATAACCGGGTGTAGATGTTATAAGATGTAAAAAACCGAATGGAGAAAGAGGTCCAGGCAACAGCGTCCAAGAGGTCCAGCACCACAAACGGGCCTCTCACATCCGCTTAGGGGCCGAAGATGGTACTAAGTGACCAACCGCTCTCTCACCACGGTGGTTAAAACAGTCTTGAAGCTGAAGGGTCCGATGTTAAATCCCTCTACCCTCTCACAGTAGAGGGATGATCCACCCATTGCCCTCACACAGCAATGGGGCCACCTGAAAACCAAAATCCTGAAAAGAAAGGGTCCAGATAGAATTAAGGACCATGACCGCTCTCTGGAGAAGATAGTCACACCCACAAAATACAGCAGGAGGGACCAGGCGGCCGGGCTGGCGATGGAACCAGCAGCAGTAGGTCAGGATAACACAGTGCGGTATGTTGGGCGAGGAGTCCAGAGGAGTGCGTAGATGTTAGCTTCATCATGGTCAGGGTCCAGGGCCGTAAAAAATGGCCAACCGCGGGGGAATGTCTACTCTGACCCCTACTAGGCCAACAGCCATCCAACCGACCTGACCAACGCCTGGTGGAACCAGTACTCTCAACTAGGACCAGTCCAGCCACCGGAGGAGGGAGGTCAGCAAAACCGTCCAAGGGCTTGGGCCACTGCAAACGCCCCCTAAAAAGTCCGAGGGCGCATTGGCTGGCCCAGGAATCCAAGGGCTCATTGGTTGGCCCAGGGGTCCATAGCAGCGGCATCCAACTTCACCGCCACCAGCACCACAGACATGGCCACTGCAGCCTCCGTGGCCTCCATGGCCTCTGCGGCCCCCATAAATATCCAGGCCACCGGGCTGCAAAGCTCACCGCCACAGCCGATGGAACTTGATGCAGAATTGTAATTGAAAAACCCATTGACTCTGCCAATGTGCTGTACAGAATTTGCTATCATGAGATGTAGGTGGGATCATCAACTTGGACAACTGTATAAGTTTAGATAAATATACGAGAGATAAAAGAAGTCAGAGTGTTGGGCCCAAATGAAAGAGATTCAGTCCAACTCCAATCTCTGTCATGGAAGGTGTCTTTGCCCCAGCAATTTTCTTCCAAACTAATTTACATTATATGACTCTTTGGAGGAAACTGCTGAATACATTTCCTTAAACTCCTGGAGGAAAGGCAGGATATAAACCTAAATTAGGAAACTTCACTTTTCATCAAATAAATTAGCCACTAGGTGTGGTTAATAGCCCATTTCATCTTCAGGAAGAGAAGGAAAAGACAATAAAAGAGTTGTTAACCTAATCCTATGTAGCTTTTTCTCTGGTAATATCACACTACTAACTAGAGCGTACAAAACATTTGCCACACCAATACTTGAATACAGCTCATCAGTCTGGAACCCATATCACGTATCTGATATTAACACAGTTGAGAAAGTCCAGAAATACTTCACAAGAAGAGTTCTCCACTCCTCTACTCGTTGCAGAATACCTTATGCCACCAGACTTGAAATTCTAGACCTAGAAAACCTAGAACTACATTGCCTTTAGTCCAATCTAAATATAGTATATAAAATCATACATTGCAATGTCCTACCTGTCAATGAATACTTCAGCTTCAACCATAACAATACAAGAGCACACAATAGATACAAACTCAAGGTAAACTGCACCAAACCCGACTGCAGGAAATACGACTTCAGCAACAGAGTGGTCAATGTCTGGAATACTCTACCTGTCTCTGTGGTTTCTTCCCCAAACCCCCAAAACTTTAACCTTAGACTTTCTACTATTGACCTTTCCTAAGAGGTCTGTAGGGGGTGTGCATAAGCACACCAACGTGCCTACCGTCCCTGTCCTATTGTTTCTTTTATTGTTTTTTATTGTTTCTTTTATTTTTCTTATATATATTCATTTCATGTATTCATAACTATGTTTACCCTTATGCTTATTATCTTGTAAGCGATTGACAAATCACATAAATAAACAAACAAACAAACAAACAAATAAATAAATACTGGCTGACAGAGAAACCACAGAACCACAGTGGTTTTCCAAGTGATGCTTGTTTAAAATCTGATTATTTTTAATATACTTCTGGAACAGAATGATTTTAATTTTCCTCTGACCATAGCCCCCTTGCCTTCAATAGTTTTTCTTACCAACAGATACATTGGTGGGGCTTTGTCCAAGGATATATAGGCCTCTCTCCACTTTTCAGGAAATTTGATTGACATCAGTGATATCAAAATTATTTATTTATTTATCAAACTTGAATGCTGCCCATCTCATCAAAGGCGACTTTAGGCAGCTAACAGGGAGAGAGACTTGTTGCAAGCCTCTCACTAATTATCCATCATGCACTGAGTCCAATATCTCTTCTCCTTTAGTAAATGATTGAATATCTTTGTTGCGTCGCTTATCGCTGTTGCAATATTGTCATTTGTAGTGCTGAAAAAAAGCAGATTGGGATTGAGGTTTTGTGGAGGCTAGAAAATTAAAATGGAACAGATGGAGAAAAATCTGCTCTGCTAAATGAAAATCTGTTCCTAACTTTCCAGTCTGCTTTAGGAACTGGGCTTCAGTTGAATCAGATGAACAGACTTGCTTATTTATTCTGAAAAGTAAATAAAGTACTCTCTGAAGCATGTTCTGAAAACTGTGGAAAGAAATTGGTGTTTGCCTTCAGTTTCCAGGAAAAACAAAACATATAACAAACAATGGGTTCACTTAACAACTATTGCTTAATGACCATACTGTTCACTTTATACTTTTGCTTAATGACCATTGCAAAAAATCATGCAAAATCTCAGGGTAACCTGCTTAATGGCTTTTGACCATAATTGTGGGCTCAATTACAGTCATACATTAAGGACTTACCTGTAAAATGATTTAATTCAATTTTTATGGCGTTAATCTTTTGGCCATGTAACTTCATTGCTGCTTAAAACTGCCATCAATGTTCAAACCCTACAGAAACACAAAACAGATGGGAGAAAATTTAGATTTGTTGCTTTTGTATAATGGTCATTTGGGTTTCTGCAGCTCAATGCTGTTGGCCCTATTAAATATACTTCTATTTCATTCTAACTCAAGCAATCAAGTTTCTTGATTTGATGTGGGCTGTCACTCTAGAAATGCATATTTCTTAAATATGGAGAGGAAGTTTACCATTCTTTGATTTAAAATAGAAACTTCAGTGACTCATAATATGGTCTTGAAAATGAGAGCATATTAAAAAATACCAATTTACTTAATTTAGGTTTAAATTCTTCTGGGAAAAGCCCCTGGGATTAGAAAATTCTTTAGTGAGTACTATTTTTAAAGGAATAATGCCAACCTGCATTATAAGGAACCACACTTTATAAGAAAGACAGATATGACTGACAGCATAACGTGTATTTTTCTTTGATGAAAGTCTTAACTAAAAAGGCAGAGAGATTATGTGAATTCATTTTTCCAGTACCTAGAAATATTCTTTTTCATTAACTATTTGATTCAGGGATTTGGACATTTCAACTGCAGTTTCATCCTCTGAAAGAATGTTTATGCTCCAAATTAAACCTCATGAAATGTGACACAATATTTAGATTGCATTTATTTAAGTCATTTAAGTCAACAAAAAAAACCTTTAAATATCCACAAAATAATATAGAATAGAATTCTTTATTGGTCAAGTGATGATTTGATTGGACACAAAGAATTTGTCTTGGTGCAAATGCTCTCAGTGTACATAAAAGAAAAGATACATTCATCAAGAGCCAAGAATCATCAGGTACAACACTTAATGATAGTCATAGGGTACAAATAGGCAATCAAATCATTCTAGGAAACAGTCAATATAAATCGTAAGGATAGAAGCGACAAAGTTACAGTCATACAGTCACAAGTGGGAGGGGATTTCTTATAATAATAATAATACAAACAGCCATCGTTTACTAATTACAAGTAGACAATATCAATTTAAGTCATCTAGCCTAGTAGAAGGCAGTTTCCATTGTACAGGTAGTCCTCGACTTACAACCATTCATTTAGTGATCGTTCAAAATGACGACATTGAAGAAAATGATATGACCATTTTGCACACTTACGATTGTTGCAGCATTCCCACGATCAAAACTCAAGACGCTTGACAACTGGCATGTCATTTATGAGGGTTGCAGTGTCCTAGAGTCACGTGATCACTTTTTGCGACCTTCTGACAAGCAAGGTCATTGGGGAAGCCAGATCCACTTAACAACTGTGCTACTAACTTTATAACTGCAATGACTCACTTAACAACTGTGGCAAGAAATGTTCTAAAATGGAGAAAAACTCACCAACTGTCTTGCTTAACAGTGGGAATTTGGGGATTAATTTTGGCCATAAGCCGAGGACTATCTATATATAGAATGAAGCCACATTATTCTTAATGAGAATTACTTCAGGATTGGTATAATGTACTGCATGGGGTTTGACTTCAGGATGGGGCACAACATCATCCTATGATTCTATAGTAAAGACTATATACCTTATTTAGCGATTCTGTTTCATTCTTCCACAGGCTTACCCAGATGAAACCCGCTGTTATTAGAGAAAGTGATTTGAGTTCCTGGAGGGTAAGACTCTAACTTCAGCTATTGATTATTATAGCAGCTCTTTGCAACTTTAACAGAAACAGGGATATATGTAAAGTAGATATATGTTAAGAAATATAGGAAAGATAAAACCATGCCTGTGTTTTTTTTTTTTAATTACATTTATATGCCGCCCTTCTCCGGAGACTAAGCGGCATTTTTACAAAGTCAGCTGTTTACCCCACTGCCCCTTTTAGTTAGTAGATTTTGAAATATTAACGGTTCATACCACTGAAGTAACACTTCCAACATTTGTTATTTTTTTAATTTTTATTCAAACTGACCCAATTCAGTTCCAATGAAACATCCACAAATAATTGTAACAGCTGAGGTGTTTGCATAGCTTGCAAAATTATGAAAAAGTGCTTTGTTATATGGTGGGGGACAAGTCCCTACCTCCTGAAAGCATGCAAGCCTGAAAAAATGTTATTTGGCATTTTTATCTACCTATCAAGTCCTGTGATACACAAATGTTGTCATTCGATGGTGTTAAAGATATTGTTGCAGGATGTAAGCTGTCTTTTGCAATTAATTATTAATAATTTTGTTTGTTTGTTTAATTTTATTGGATGTCCAATTCCTGCATTCCTTTGCGTAGCGACTCCAGACTAGAAGCTACTATATTCCACAAACAATCCATTTTTACTTTCAAATTAGACAATCTGTAATGAATTAAATGAAAAATTGTTGAATGAGGTAGCCTCAGATAATCCAACTATGATCCAGTTCTCTTTATCCATTCTCCATAGAGAAGTAATGGAACCGAAATTAATATTATGATTTGCCATCTTGCTTCTTATAGGTGTCCTGTGAATGCATCTTTGTTTATGGAGCTGCACCCTATTCTTGTTGAACTTAGTTGCCTATGATATCTACCCTCCACAAAATGAGAACATTATTCATCCACACACACCCCATGAATAATCTTTATTGAGTTCTGAAGGTGCTCTAAAGATTCATAAGGCATAAGTGTAGATTTAGAAATTAGGTTGTCTTCATCTGATTAAATTCAATCTGATTTATGTGAGGAAGGGGGAATGATCCTGGAAAATGTGATATGCCTGTTTGTTTGATTGATCCTTCCTTTAATTTATTTCAAAAAGGAATGTTGATTTATTCACTTGAAACATATACTAAACTCCTTGAAATGTCTTTGGTTTTTCCTCAGACTTGTGATCATGTGCCATCATTTTTCATGCTGATGGTTTCCTGTTCTTTCTTTAACCCAAGGAAGATTTTTAAAAAAAAATTAAGTGAATGAAAAGTTTAGGAAATAGTTCAACCGGCAACCCATGGATTACAACCCATGGGTTACAATCTAAAAGTTACTGATCATTATATTTTTAAAATGGAGTTTCTGTGCCTGGCTATCAGCATAATAGTTGCAGAATCAGTCTCATAAACAAGGAAAATTATTATGACTTTTGGGGCCAATTTCTGAGATGTTTTTTAAGTTGTATGAATGAGCCACAATGTATCATTCCTAGAAGAAACTAACTTTGTAAGTGATCAATTCTTAATTCAAAATTCTGCTGGAGATGGGTGGTTAAGAAGTAGAAAATATAAATTAATTTTAAAAATTGGTAATGCTATTTGTTAGTAATAAAGTAATGCCATTTATTGGGGAAATGTCTCTCAAAAATGTTGTATGAGACAAGAATGCAGAACTGTTTCTTATTTGGGGAACTATTGGCAAATGGAAACAAATGGATGTTTCATAAAATGCAGAAATTAAAGAACATGAAAGAAACATCAAGGTTAAAACCATAGGACAGTTAGTCTTGACTGAGCACCAATAACAAAATTGACCTTGACTTTGTCAGCACCATGGCAAAATGTAACAGACTTTCCCCAGAATTGCTAGCATGGGAACAGAAACTTGTAACTAATCAGCATTGAGGATTCTAAAAAACATAAAATAATGAAAATATGGAGAAATTGTTTGTGTGGCTGTCAGTGATTGGATGGATGCACTCTGCTTCTTTGAACGTAAGCAGTATATAAATATAGAGCAGTGGGGTGACCAACCTTGGCAACTTTAAGATTTGTGGGGAATTCTGGGAGCAACATCATCCTATGACTCCATAATAAAGACTATATATTTAGCGATTCTGTTTCATACTTCCACAGGCTCACCCAGAGAAAACCTGTGATGACCCAGAGCGTAACACAAACGTAACAAAATCCAAAATGTAAATAAATGTCCTTTAATGCCTCCAACTTGGCCCCACTGTTCAATAATACTCAGTTGGAGATAAAACATACTCAAAAATAGTCTTCAAATGAAAGCAATACAGTCCGAACTTAATGAGCAGATAGAGGCGAAATAACAAACCAAACAAACTACAATGATGAAATTAACACAACTGAACAGGAGAAGTATTTACCAAATTCAAGGAGATAATAAGGCACAGTCTGTTGGAAGGACACCAACCAAGATAACTTCAGACCAAAATAAAACATGCTTTGTTTCCAGTGCACAGGTCCAAATTCTTATTCAGTTCTCACAAATTAGTAATGCTATTTGTTAGTAATAAAGTAATGCCATTTATTGGTGAAATGTCTTTCAAAAATGGACTCTGTTCTCACACTGAAGTCCACAAGTCTTAAAATTGCCAAGATTGGATACAGAGTCTTCTGTGAAGTTCAATTGCAGATCTGCTGTCAAGAAGGGAATAGACCAGCAAGGCTACAAAAAGCCCATGCATATTCATTACCTCATCTGGTATTTGCCCTGAGTCATTTGATTAATTCTCTAAAAGACCTTTGATGAATCATTTGGAAACTCCTATTAGCTCCTCCTTTCCTCGTTCCTGCTTTCTTTAACTCAGAATAAAGGCAGAGAAATCTTTAAAAGTACCCTTTGATTAATTTAAGGTTCTACTATCTCTCTCTTTGCAGCCAGTTTCCCCAAAGAAGCAGCTCAAAGCACTTTGAGGGTTCTCCCATTGCATTAAAATGGACTAGTTTCTCAAATTGGATCTGCAGTCAATTCAAATTACATATTGTTCCCTTTGAATCTTAGAAGAGATTTTGCCTTATCTGTAGAAGGGGAAAAATTACTTTTCAAAAAATAGATTTTTAGCAGAGCTTTTTTTTTTTAAAAAAAATCCAGATCAATAAAGAATGAGACAAAGTTGCTGCAGATTCATGTAAAAAAAACCATAAAATGTGTCAAAAATGTAATCTCACTACAGGTGGAGAATTCTGCAATCAACTCTCGGGACTGGTGCTAATTTAACTTTCAGCACAGGGCTACTTGGGTATTTTCCCCTCTGACAGTCCCATAAAACTCCAAATTATAACAATCAAGTTATTCTGCATTCCCACATCTGATGTTGGGTGCAAGATGCACCTAATTGCAGGAACCAGCAATGAGGCATCAATGTTAAGAATCACTCTTTTTCCTAGTTTAATTTCTCGCAAAACTGCTGTCTGAATGTCTTTTCCAGCAGCTCAGTTCACTCTGCCCTCTGCATCTACTGCTTGAAAACAAATGGCACTGGAGAAGATCAAATGGCAAGCAATCCCCGAGAAATGTCCCTGATGGTGCAGGTAACTAGTAATTAGACTCCAGCATGTTCTGAATTAGCAATGAACCCATTGATTCAGAGGTTCAAACCAGGAAGCTAGTTACTTCACTGACCTGAAAGAAAAAGAGGTACTTTACTTCCAACATCACTAATTATTTATAGGAAAATCAGATTAGACACTCTGTTTTGTACTGAGTGCATTTTTCAAGGAAGGTGATGATGAAAACACTTTTACCTACATTGTTATTTTCTGGAGTTCTGTTTTGCTGGAGGTTTTCTGTACAGTGAGGTCAAATTAAATAATCAATTTAAGCACTGCACAGAGTAATAAACAAGGAGTGGGGGAAGCTTATTTTATTTTTTTCACCTAAATGCTGAATGCTTTTGCTAAGCAGCACCAACTTGGTGCTGGAGTGGGGATCATTGTGTGGGTGGACTCATTCCTCGGGAAACTGAAAGCCATTTTAAATGTAATGACAAAAACAGGAAAAAATGAAATGATGAAATGTTCATGTTTTTCCTCTG
The DNA here is from genome assembly GCA_009733165.1 of Naja naja. Taxonomy (NCBI): domain Eukaryota; kingdom Metazoa; phylum Chordata; class Lepidosauria; order Squamata; family Elapidae; genus Naja; species Naja naja. The sequence goes on from CM019149.1 coordinate 211,301,469, forward strand.
ACCCTCAATTCTCTTACAGTTTCCCTTGTGGAAAGATTTACAAGTTCCTACAAAGAAGACAGCTCCTTACATTACAGATTATGGATGACAAAATGTTGGTCCTGTAAATCAATGGCCCCCAACCTTTTGGGCACCAGGGATTGGTTTTGGGGGGGAGAGGTTTTTCTGCAGACCGGAGGGTTTTTTTTTTCCCACATGCTGCCTACATGCCACGGATGGGGTTTCACTTGTTTGCGTGGACTGGTTTCTGGCATGCCACGGACCGGGGCCAATCCATGGAATGGAGGTTGAGGACCCCTGCCATAGATGTTGCTGAACTACAAGTCCTGGCATCCCATATTTTCTGTCCCAAAACTAGAAGAGTGTGTGGGAATTTTAGCAGAGTTTCATCTGGGAGCTACAGCTTCTTCAATGCCCAGATCTATGCTGAAGTTTAATTTCAGAGATTGGAGAAAGAATTTCCCAAAGACTGTTTTGTCTTTCACATAATACATATTTCTGCTTCTGGCTTTTGGCCAGATCTTTAAGAACTTACTGAACATATTTCTACTGAAAAGGAATTCTTGAAACCAATAACTATTCTACTAAGGCAGTTTTTAAAAATGTTCTCCTTCAACATATATTCGTGCAACAGCACTGGAGGACAAGAAGGTGATGAAAAATATATTTTGGGGCAATTGGTGATGCAAAATTTATGTAGAATTGCATTATATCTGTTATGGAATTCTAGCATAGCTCAGGCAAAAGCAAGCTCCCAAATTGTTTATACCAGGGTCTCCAATCTTGGCAACTTTGCTGGCTGAGGAATTGTGGGAGTTGAAGTCCAGAAGTCTTAAAGTTGCCACGGTTGGAAACCCCTGGTCTGTACTGTTCATACTGGGTAGATATGGGAGGCTGTATAAGTTCTGGGTAAGCCTAGTAAAAAATTATTCCAGGTTTTTAACTGAGGAAGGTACAGTTACATTTCATTGATTTATTTAAACAGTGTATATGTCTGTACAACCCACAGCAATGAATGAATGCCTATTGAAGTTCTAAAGTTGTGAAATTCTAAAGTTTTTCTGTGGCACAGTGAAAAGGTTTATTTGGTATTTAAGGCAGCGAGGAAACAAGATTATTTAATAGGTCACTCAGGTTTTATCCATTGAGCATTGGCAGTCAAAACATATTCTTACCAGTTAACAGATTGTTGAAAGGTAGTTTTGAAGTCCAAGGTCCTTCAAAAGGATGAAAAGAAAGCCCCCACCCAAAAAAAACTGAATAAGAAAGCTAATACAATTCTAGCTGTGAAAAATCAACTTGAGGAAATCCCAACACAAGCTTCTGTCTTTGAAGAACCTGGTGCTATTTACTGCACAACCTTGAAGAACCTGATTCTATTGCACATTGCACAGCCCATCATAAACCCTTCTTGGACAGAATTTTTAAATCTGAATTTTTAAAAAAGCTTCAAAGCATTCTCCTTACAAGGGTAAGGACTTTTAAAAGTTTAGCTAATACTTTAAACTTCTGAAATCCCCTCCAGTCAGGGAATATTAAATAATCAATTGATTTTTGATTTCTCTAGTACACCAGAAAGAGAGACATCAATATGAGCAGCGGAATAAACAAAAATGTCCTATTATCAAATTAAATTAGCCAACATACAAAAATTACTTTTGGAGAGTGTAAACTGAGGAAAGTGATTGGAACAAATCCCTCCATATTCTTATCCTGGATGGGAAGGACGACAAGGGCAATTCATCTTTGAAACCTATTTTTTATGTCTCGCAATTTACCTTAACAACTTTTGTATTTCCTGGCAAGTGTCAATCCCTATCAAAGAGTGCTTTCAGATGTATTTATTTGTATGTCTAGCCCATTTTTCTTCTAGAAAGCTGTCAGGGCAATCTTCTTCATTTAACACTGTGAAGTTCAGGTGAGAGATAGTGAGACACAGATAGATAGGTAGAGCTGGGAGACAGATATTGTTTCAAATTTACCCAGTGATGGCTATAGTTGAGTAGCTGATTCCTTGAAGAAAATTATTTTTCTCACCTTTACAAATGTTGAATATTTCCATCATCAGGATATAATCAAGTTAGCAGATATCAATGCTTACACATATGACCATCATGTTATTTACTCTTGAAGTATGGTATATTTAAGGGAGCGGCTCCTGCCGATATCGAGCGCCACCCCCGCCCGGGGGGGCACGGGGCTCGGGGTCCCGTGGCACCGGCTGGCTGTCCCCGGCGACGAGCCTATTCTGTAGCGGTCCCCGACTTATGGAATGAACTGCCTCTGGACCTCCGTCTGGCCCCTGACCTCCGCACCTTCCGCCATGATTTAAAGACCTGGTTGTTCGACCAAATCGGGCTGTGATTACCTCACCAGGGCCATGGGATAATTTTAAGTATTTTAATTTGATTTTATTGGGCTTAAAATTGTTTAATTCTTTTTTAAATAATTATTGTATTGTATGTTTTAATTGTGAGCCGCCCCGAGTCTTCGGAGATGGGGCGGCATATAAGTCCAATAAATATATAAATATATATATGCAGAGAATCAGAGAAAGTAAAGAAAAGAAACATGACTATTATATTTACATCATTCATTACATCTCTCCACATCTTTCTATTCTTCAAGCCCTTTTTATTTGTGTCAGATCCATGTAACACTTCATATATTGCCTTTTGTTCTTTTAAGCCTCTCAGGGTTTTTTTAATTCCAGGATTCATCAATTCCATCCAAGCATAAACTTCTGAGGTCCTTCACTTGACTTGACTGTTTCACTCTTCTTTCACAAATTTAGTTTGCTGTTTAATCCTCATTCATTGTATCTATATGATCAAATCATCTCAAGGTATTTCATATTGGTCACTGTCTTTTGCATTGAATCCACATTATCTATCCATTCATTCTTGACCCTGTTACTCAGTGGTTCTCAACCTGTGGTCAACAGACCCCTCAGGGACAACAATGCTGTCATGGGGGCCTACAAAGGCTTGAAGAAATGTTATGGTTTAAATATTGGGTTAAGACTTGGAGGTCGAGGCCATGGTCCATGGCCACAAATGGTATTTAATGGTGAAGAAGAGGTTGAGAACCACTGCTATAACTTATTTCCCACAAAGTTAAGTATTCAATTCCTATTACATTCAATTTATATTTCTCCTGACCAATGCACTTCTATGTAACCCAGTGGGCAGGCATTTTACATGCAACCATTTTTGTTCTTTAGATAAACGTCAATTCCCCAAACAAAAGAGTATTTTACATTGTAAAATAATGTAAAACAAGAGTTTTTGTTTTTTAAATAAAATAGTATGCTTGCCTGCTGATAAAACTGTTAAAAATTAAATGGTTAATGAGTCAGTTAAAAATGTCAACATCAACAGCATACAATAAATAATAATTAACTTCTCTTGACTTCAGGATAACAATGATGTCATCTTTTTGCCCAATAATTTACTATATTTTCTATGGAAATAAGATGAGAATTCATTTGTTAAAGTTGTTATAATGCTGAAGAAGTTTTAGTTATATAACTCTTTGTAACCATCAATTTTTGTTTGAATATGTAATTATCAAAGTGACATCTTCTCAATAATTTTGATTCAAATTTAGGGAGTAATCCTTTTTGTCCTAGGAACATCAAAACTTTGAGAAATACTGTTGATGAACAACTTGAAAATCCCAGCCTTGATTTGAAGAGTACATTTGTAATATACAACTTGCGTCATTTTTTACTTGTTTTTTTTCTACTTGCTATTTTAATCTTATTTTTTCGTAAGTTGCACACAGGTTGATAAACAAAACAAAATGGCAATGAGGTCCACGGTCGATTGGTAGTTATCCAGTATTATGGAGTAATCCTATTATGTGGAAGTAAATCACATTCTGTTTATTATATACATTTTTGGATTGTAACCTTAAGCTACAAGATTTTTCAGACAATCTTATATTGATGATATAAAAAATAAAACCTTTCTAGTTAATCCATGCAAAACCTGCATTTCTGAATGATTATTTTTCCCTATTTACCACAATATGTAATATGATGGTATGCTGTGTATATGATGATATAAAGCACACATAAGCAGAGGCGTATTAGTTTAAAACATAATTTGTATTTATTTTTGGTTATAAAATCCTGGCCTTGCTATCTATTATTCCAGAGAGATGTTGTCTGTATTCTTCAGAGATTCAAACATTCCAATGAATTGAAATTTTAAGGACAAAAAGGGACAGTTATGACCTATGTGATGTGAGATGATATAATTTACATTTGATTCAATGTTTAATTAAATTTATATTTAAGTGATGTGCAATTAAATGTAAATGGACCCTGACCCCACCCATATCTTTGTTTTGACCTCTCTATTTCTGGGAAGATGACACTTGCATATCATCCAAATAAAACGAGTGAATCTGACAACGAAAAGGGTTGCCCACTCTAAAATCCTTCTCTTCCTCCTCATCAGGCAGATTTGATATTTTTTTAAATCTCTCTTTTACTCAGGCATATGCTGCTAGTGCTCTGGAGGTCATAGCAATGATTTCCAAGCAACGAATATCCAAAGGTTACATGAATGAATGACTTAGCAGCTCGGTGGTAGATGGTGCAGTTTAATTTTCTTCCTTCAGTGTATTAGACATAAAACACATCAATGGAAGAGTGGGCACTGATGACCTTTGCTTGCTTCCTTGTTCTGGTTCCACTAAAGTCTTTTATGTCGCAGTGACCAATCAGAGAAAGCCTTGGTAATAATTACTAAACCAATAGCTGAGGCATATACCCTGTCGAGTGGAGCAAAGGGCATGCTAGTGAGGTAAAGGAGGAGTTCTGGATCTGCATTGGTGCCCATTATGATGGAGAGGAAATATCAATCAAACAGGAAGCAGACGGGCATTACTCCTGGGTTTAAATACTTGGCCTCCGAAGGGGGAGGTGTGGTCTATTTGGTTTCATCACTTCAACCAAAATAAAAAAGTGGGTTGTTTTTTTTTTTACTAGAAAGTTACACCAAACATCAAATTCAAGGCTTCCTGTAATCTGCTTACTCCTCAAGAAATCAGAGTTGAGTTAGAGCCAAGTTTCAAAGACAAGGAGAAAGCAATGTGGACTATAAATACGGTATAATGAGGCAGAAAAACCGAATTGATACAGTGGAACCTTGCGTGATATTAGGTGTGGTGGTGTGTGAACACTTATCCTATCACAGTGAGATAAATTTCTTCTCTCTCCAATGCAATTCTTCTTGTTTAGGACACTGGACCACAATATATGACTCTGGCAAAAATAGAATTTTCTCAATATTGATATTACATCCTGACAAAAGTGTTTATCCATTGTAGAATAGTTTCCATTCTAAGGCTCTCTTTTAAAAGAGGCCAAATTACATAGATCGCATTTGTATGAGAGAGGTTGCAAAGACATTCATAGAGTGTTATTAAACTCAAGTTTGTTACATAGGGGAAATAAACCATAAAGGTAACTGGACTTTATAGGATTGTAGTAAAGCATAATCCAATTTCAATTGAATAGTCACAGTCTTGTATGAATATATAGGGCCTTGGTGGCTCAGGCTGTTAATTGCCTGCACTTAAGTTCCAGCTGCCTACAACTGCTGTAGGCTCAAATCCCACCAGGCCCAAGGTTGACTCAGCCTTCCATCCTCTTGGGGTAGGTAAATTGAGGACCCAAGATTGTTGGGGGCAATTAGCTGACCTTGTAAAAATGCCGCTTAGTAATAAGCAGGCATATACAATGGAATGAAGGTTATTGCTGAGCACACTGGGTTGTATCCCAAAAATTGTAAGCCGCCCTGAGTCTTCGGAGAAGGGCAGCATATAAATGTAATTAAAAAAAATATTTTTTTTATTGGTTTAAACCTCTTCATTCATTTATTTATTTGGTATTAGTTTATAATAATGGCTCATGAATCTCTTACTTTTGGAACTAAAAACTATGTCATGTAATTTGAATATTATAATTTAGAAAGGTGGTTAAAACATAGCTTTTCTCCCAGGTAGAGTTTTAGAATTAGGGCAGGATTATTTTGCTGTTCAGTTTTAGTGTATTCAATTGTGTATAACTTTACCAAATAAATCAATGCTATCTTTTTTATGCATGAGAAGAGGAAACTAAGTGAAACATACTAGTTTTACCATTGTTAATCTCATTGCTATTATTATCTCTAGCTTCCATACATGGAGATGGCTCCCTCCAGTGAAGAATTTTCATTTTTCTTTCAAGACTGATTTGAGACTATAATCACAAAGAGGACAAGCATTAAATGAGCTAGCACATCCATCCCATTGGCCTTCTTTGCATGGAATGTACATCAGGAGTTGGAAATCTTTGCATGCTGCTAAAATGTATAAACTTTTGCTGAGATTTGAAAGGGAAGAACAATTTAAAGGGTGCATGATAAAATGTTGGTTACAATAGATTATACAGAAGGACAAATGGGAGACAATGCAATTAAAAGGACTGAAATTCACATGGTGTTACACTTTAAAAGAGAACTTTTACACAATGAGGAACCATTTGTATGTGATACCAGATAAATTATCTAAGATGTATAATAGGCACTTTTAATCACTGTTATAAATCTGGAAGGGTTATTTTTACCATGCATGGCGGATTAAAAAATGGAAAAACAAATAGATAGATAGATAGATGATAGATAGATAGATAGATAGATAGATAGATAGATAGATAGATACATATAATGATAAAAATATTAATGATTAATATTCAGGTGAAACCTGCGTTGTTTTTATTGGCATTTTTTTGAAATCCAATTAGAAAAGAGTTATGGAAGATTGGTTTTGTATATGATTTTGTATTATATGCACGAAGATGGGAAAATGCTGAAATAACCACAACGGAGGAATGGATCATGAGGGCAAAAGAATTAGCAGAAATGGCAAAAATTGGCCTGTTTGATCAGAGGTAAGGCAACATGTGTTTTCATTAAAGACTGAATACTTCTTTTTTAATTGTTTGATGAAAACAAAAACTATTTATGGATTTGCTGATTAAAAAAGATAAATATGGGAAGAATAAAAATTATGTAGATTTAAAGAGGGAGGAGAGACAATACTTTTGTAACTGTTGTAAGGAAGATTGAAAGTACACACACACACACACACAAATATATAGATGTATTAATTCTTTTCATTTATTTTCACTTATTTCATGTTTATATTTTATTTAAACATTATTAAATGCTTAAATACAAATAAAACATTCAATAACATTCAATGATAATTATATATGTATACACATACCTACCTACCTATCCGCCATATGAAGAAAATCTTTAGCCGTCAGATATTTCTGAATTACAGCTTTCAGCTTGAAAGCTTTAATATAGAGAGCTGTAATGGCACAGTATTTGGAAGCTATAGACTGTGCATGTAAGATACAAAATGATAGAGAACACCTGTAGAAGTCAGATGGATTTTTTGTGTGCAAAACAACCAACCATCAATTAGGGCAACAAGACACAGCTCTTTCCCTTTGTCAAGTAGCACTGAAGAGGTGTTTCAGTCTTTGAAATTCCACATATACATAGACAGAGGGGTATAGGGATAAACCTTGATATTCTATGCTCATCTGGAATTCTATACTTTCCTTTGGGCATGCTAATAGATCACTTCTCTTTTTATGAGGGTTTTTGCTAATATCAGTTACTTTGAACTCCAGAAGCAAGAAGGATATTTGCTGTTATAGAAATGTCCCACAGGAAAAACCATTTTGAAAGCTGTGTGGCAAAATCAATACAGGGAAAATTTGAGGTTAAACAAAGGAGATTATATTACACTTGAATTCTCTTGAAAATGTCTTATCTGTGGTGAGCCCTGAATTTTAAAAGAAGCAACAGAGATCTTCTCAAAAAGGAAAATGAAGGAATTCAGATTGTGTTTGTGAAATGCTACATTTCTGTCTCATCTAATTGCATATTGTTGGATGCAGGCAATGGTGCTGGAGGCATTGTATAGTTTCTGCAAAACAGATTAAATTTCATCTGCTGTCCTTCAGATCTTTGCTGCTTAAACTCATTGCTTCAGCTGTCATGGCTAATCTGGTTAAAGGAACTGTGACTGAGGGAATTGCCATCCAAAACCTACTGAACTCATCATGTTGTTTTCCCTTGAATTAGACTGGGAATTGTTTACAGAGAATAAGAATTTTCAGTTGAGTTAAAATGACCATAGTCTTCCCCACTGGTAATGGAGTAAATAACAGGACTAGATTGATGGCTAGGCTGCTGCACATTGTCAGAGGAAGGAAGCATGGTGGGGCTGGCAAAAGACAGTAAAAAAATGGAAGTGGAACTGTTGCTTTCAGAAGCTGTGGGTGCTCCATTACTAGAGTTTTTTTTTAAGAAGAGACTGGATAGCCATTTGTCTGAAAGGGGTTGGACTAGAAGACCTTCAAACCCAAGGTCCCTTCCAGCTCTATTCTGATCAATAAAATGAGGTTGTCTAGAGCTATATGTATGAATGATGCTATTTGAGAGATAAAATAGGATAACTACTGAACAGAGGTGTAGAATGCATACAATGGCAAAATACATTGTCTTCCAGTCTGTGCTCACACATACTCTAAATATATAATATATACCAGAGAGAGAGAGAGAGAGAGATGTGATGAATATGTGAATGAATATGTCTCTCTATCCCCTCTCCTCCTCTCTCTCTCTCTGTGTGTGTTTGTTGGGTGAAAGCCAATGCCTTATAGTAGATCAAGAGCAAGATACCCTGATTCTATTCTGCTTTGGGAAGGAGGCCAATATTATGTATTGGACACAGGTAATGCAAAGCAAGCACATTCTACAGCCAGGTGGGACAGAAAATGAACAACAGTAATCACATATAGATACAGACATATGTCTATAAACATTTATTGAATATATGTCTCAATACACTGTGCATGCTTCCAAGTTTTTATTCACTTATCACATTTGTAGGCTGCCAAATCTTCATGATTCAGATCAGGTTACAGAATATTAAAATACAATAAAATCCACAAAATAACTAAACATTAAAACATAATGCTTCCCCCAGAAGAACAATTATGATAGTTATTGATTTTTATAAACATAATAAATTGACATCCACGTAATGGCAGTCACAAGTCTTTCCAAGAAAGCTTGGTTTTTAAAAGCTTCCAGAAGGCTGTCAACAAGGAAGCCAGCCTAAGTGTCTAGATGCCAAATCATATGCACTTTATACATCAAAACTAGCACCTAGTGTGATGCGAATAACAGTAAAGATTTCAGTGTAGAATGGAAGTACATGGGATAAAACTGAGCTGTGGTTATGTATGTGACATAATAACTCCCGTGCACCAAATCTGTTCTTACTGGTAGCAATAAAAGTATCTAACCTCAAAGTTATTAAAAAACAGATAGTGAAAATCTCAACTGACCAAAGCACTGGCAGAAATCAATCTCTGTGAACTTACACAACTTTAAATGAGAGAATAGTAAATGCTAAGGAGAAGGGAGGGAGGCAAGGAAGGAAGGAAGCTATATAAAGAGTATTAGAAGAAATATTAAACTTCAGCAGAATGAATAGAGAATGTATGTTGTTGCTAAGAATAAAAATAAAGGAAAGATACTCCATAACATATTTCAGGGGTCACAATGTATGATTTGTGGACTGCCTGTGGCCCACAAGTTATTGTCTTTGGCTTGATGGGCAAGGCCAGAGTGGTGGATTGTGTCTTGTTTGTGCACATAAAGGGATGAAGATTGCTAATTTTCACCATTTAGAAAATGCCATTATTTTCCCCTTATACAAAGATAAAATGTGCTTTCAACAATTAGCTATTTAGCCAAAGCTGTTCTGATTGATTAGCAAAGTGTATTTACAGCCTTCCAGTCCCTCTAAAGTAGAAGAAAATAGATGGCAATATCTACAGACAATAAATCTGTCATCTTGGGAAGAATAAATCAGTAATTTTACCTAAAGTAACCCACTCAGGTTCTTGGGGAGATCAAACATTGGAAACAGATATACTGAAGTCAATTTGAATCATTTATTTATTTATTTAATGCAATTTATTATAGCTGCTCATTCCAGCAGACTCAGTGCAACTATAAAACTCACATGGTTTAATTACACCAGAGTTGGTAATGCTTGTTTTTGGCACTTCACTTGAGTTCATGCTACCCTCAAGCTGGATTTCAAAAACTCTTTATAAACAATCTTGCAATTCATTTATAGGAATGGGGGAAGTAGGGAATAGTAGTTTATATGGAAGAAGAAAAAAGGTGGTGTATGAGAGAAAATGTTGGAAGAAAGCAGTGGTGGGATTAAAAAAAATTACTATCGGTTCTGTGGGCATGGCTTGGTGGGCGTGGCAGGGGAAGGATACTGTAAAATCTCCAGTCAGAGGTGGTATTTGCCAGTTCCCCAAATTACCCAAAATTCCCGCTACCAGTTCTCTAGAACTGATTAGAACCTGCTGAATATCACCTCTGGAAGAAAGGATTATAAATATGTACACCCACACAAAGTTAATGCTGGTTTTTAAGGTTCAAGTCATTAAAACTTGCAGGTTGCTGGTCTGTTTTTACATCAAAAGTGATTGAATGAATGAATGAATGGATGGATGAATGAATGAATTCTTCATTGGCCAAATGTGATTAGACACACAAGGAATGTCTTGGTGTATATGCTCTCAGTGTACATAAAAAGAAAAGATACATTCGTCAAGAATCATAAGGTACAACACTTAATGATAGTCATAGGGTACAAATAAGCAATCAAATCTTAATTTGATTTGGAAACTGTTAAGTTTGCATGAAGAGACAGATGCGGAGTGCTTCAAGCTCTTTGTTTATTAGTGACTACAGCTCCAGAACGAACCCACTTCGGCTGGACTGTGGCTGCTACTTATAGCCAGCAGCCACAGTTGCCAGCCAATCAGAGTGCAGGGTTTTCCCACACTTTTTAAACCAATCATTTCTTACATTTTACAAGAACAGTTCAAACTAAACCAATGACTTTAAACCTGCATACATAACACCCCTCCCCACTAGGTTCAGTCCATACTCAAATCCCAGCCTATCTAATGTATTCTTTTAAATAGGTGGGGCTCTTACGTGTACGTTGACACCTACGTGGTTCAGATGTTTTAAGGTTCTCACCTTGTGAGGGAGGAAATGTGTCTGCTGACATTTCCTTACTAGGACTTGTAGTAATGGTAGAACCTGTTTGGTTACTACAACCTGGTCTCTCCTCCCAATCCATCTCCAACCCAATGTCAGCACCTAAATCAGGTAATGATGTGCAATCTTCCATTTGAAAATGGTTGTTGGTATTGTGACAGGTTTTGGGATGGTTCCTGTCGTGTTAGCTCGTTACACATGGGGTTGATTCTTGCTTGTTCATTACACTCATGATCCTCCCTTCCCCTAGAAGAGGCAGTAGGTATGGGAACCAGAGAGGAGCAAAAGCGATGCTCCTGAGGCAATCTGGATCTTAACTGATCAATGTGCCTGCTCCAGAGGACACCATCTTCCGCTTGTACCCTGTAAGACCTGGGGCCTGTGATTTGGGTTATCTCAGCAGGAATCCATAATGGTTCACCCATAAGGTTCTTAGCATAAACAGAATCACCCACAGTGAAGGTGCGAATTTTGCTAGTGGAATCTAGTGGTGGTGCTGGGTGCGTAAGTAGGATTAAGGCGATCAAGGGAGACCTGAGTTTCCTACCCATCAACAATTCAGCTGGGGACAAATTAGTTGAGGGGTTGGGAGTGATATGCTGAACACTGAGAAGTTTTTCAACTCTCTCAGTGATATCCCCGGACCAATTGCTGAAGTTTTCCTTGGTAAATCGTACCATACGTTCAGCCTGGCCGTTAGCGAAGGATGCCCAGGGGCTGTCAGGGCATGTCTGATACCCTGTTGTGCTAGATATGATTCAAAAATGTTGGATGTAAATTGAGGGCCATTGTCAGAAACAAGCACATCAGGTAACCCATGAGTTACAAAAGCTTTTAAGCTGTTTGATGACAGCTTCAGTGGTGGTGGATGCCATAGGGATAACCTCTAGCCATTTGGAATATGCATCTACTATAATAAGGAAAGTGTGCCCTCTGGTAGGGCCAGTGAAATCAATGTGAATCCTGGACCATGGGCCCCTAGGACATTCCCATTCCTGCTTGGGGGTGAGAGGTGGGGCAGGCCTGACTACCTGACAGTTGGGACAAGATGCAACCCAGTTTTCAACCATTTTGTCAATACCTGGCCACCATACATAACTCCTGGCCAATCCCTTCATTCTGACAATACCTGGATGACCCTCATGTAACATTTTCAAACCTCTTTTGCAGTTTTGCAGGAATAACCACCCTGTTACCCCACAAAATATCCTCTAATACAGATAATTCAGTTTGCCTGGATTAAAAGGTTGGGCAAGTTGAGGTAGATCTTGAAGAGGCCAACCTTTCTTAATCCAGCCTATAACAGGAGCCAATAACGTGTCTTTGGCAGTCTGTCTGGCAATTTCAGCAGCATGTACTGGAAGCTTGGCAACAGTTTCTAGGCAAAAGGGTGTAAGTCTCAGGAGCAAAGTCCTCAGTGTGAGAAAGGAAGTGGGCAGCGACTCAAAGCATCTGCTGCCCAATGTATTTGCCAGGCCTGTGGATGAGTTTGTATGAATAAGCAGCAAGAAATTCAGTCCACCTCGCATTCTTGGTGACAGGATAGGGCGTAGGTTTGTCTCCTGCCACAATGCCTAACAGAGGTTTGTGATCTGTGACAATGGTAAATGTTCTCCCATATAAATACTCATGGAATTTCTTGACAGCTGCAACAATTGCCAAGGCTTCCTTGTCCAGTTGGCTGTCCAGTTCCTCTCTGCTTTGGTCAAGGGGCCTTGTGGCT
>CM019149.1:211315365-211520049 GCA_009733165.1 Naja naja
TTCTTCCTGACAAAGTGCACTTTAAACAAATTCCTTAATTGAATATATTATTATCATTTTAAAAGCTTGAAAACGGCACTGATGATCTAAAAGAAGCAAAGATATCAGGAAACATAGTCAGCACAATATAAAATGAAATTATGAACTGCAATAAAGTCTGCACATGCAAGTAAAATATTCAAATTTAGAAGTCCTATAAAATTTATTTATTTATTTATTTATTTATTTATTCGACTTATATGCGGCCCCCTCTCCCAAGGGACTCGGGGCGGCTCACACTAAAATACAATACAACAATAAATTACTTAAAACTATATTATAAGGTTATAAGCCGAATAAGCAATTTAAAACCCCCATATTAAAACAAAACCCCAAGGAGTCAGCATAGCCCAGATTGTAAAAACAGCCAGGTTTTTAACTCGTGGCGGAAGGTCGGAGAGATCAGGAGCCAACCGGAGCTCCAGCGGAAGAAGTTTCCATAAAGCGGGGGCCCCGCAGATAGGCCCTCCTCCCGGGTTCCAGCCAGCGACATTGGGTCACAGATGGGACCCTGAGGAGACCCCGCCTGTGGGCCCGTACAGGGCGGTTGGTACTTGATGCTGGGAGGAGTGGTTCTCGTAAGTATCCTGGACCCATGCCATGCAGGATCTTGAATGTTAAAACCAGCACCTTGAATCTCACTCGGAGGGCAGCGGAAGCCAATGCAGATCACGCAGGAGGGGTGTGACATGGGTATCGGGGGGGGCTCCCATCACTACCCGCGCGTCCGGCGCATTCTGCACCAGCTGAAGCCTCCGAGTGGTATGCAAGGGCAGCCCTAAATAGAGAGCGTTACAGTAGTCCAGTTGGGAGACCACGAGCGCTTGAGTGACCGTGTGCAGAGCATCCCGGTCCAGATATGGGCGCAACTGGCGAACCAGCTGGACCTGGGCAAAGGCCCCCCTGGCCACAGCTCCCACCTGCTCCTCCAACTTGAGCCACGAGTCCAGGAGAACCCCAGGGTTCTGTGCCCTGTCCACGGGGGGCAACACCTCCTCCCCCATGACCAACGGTGGTATATCAAAACTGGACCGGGATGCCGGGATGCACAACCACTCTGTCTTGGCTGGATTGAGTCGAAGCATGTTCCTGTCCATCCTGTCCATCCAAATTAAAACATGAACCTTATGCATACAGAAGGCCAAATGTGGGGTGTGGTACAAATCCATGCATTTAATGGATCTAGGGCAGGGGTGTCAAACTCATATCATCATGGTGGTATCACGTGACGTATCGTGAATTTTTTTCCCCCTTTACTAAACCAGGCATGGGCATGGCCACGGGCTGCGAGTTTGACATCCGTGATCTAGGGTAACTTTTAAAGCTATGACTAGGTAATAAAATCCTTTAAAATCATGAACAGAGTATCTAGAATGGATGGACAATCTGTTGTATGTACCACCAATAATTATTAATCTTCACAACTAGTGCTCAGGAAAGTTTGTTTTAGCTATTTCATCTGCTATTTTCCTTCTTCTTTTGAAATATGGATTGAAGGTCTAAGATAATATTTAATTGTTGTGAGCTAAGGATGGTCATCAGACAATGCTGGCTCCCTTAGCTAGGAAATGAGGATGAGTATCACCCCTAGAATTGGGCACGACTGGACAGGGGAAACCTTTACCTCTACCTTTCTAAGAATGGTGAATTTATTGCACTAAAGTTTTGCTGGATTGCAATGCATGCTGTTCTCAATGACCAGCCACACTGACCGGTCTTGAAGCAGTCCTCTTAAGACTCACAGTATTAGTTCTAAGAGCAAATAAAAGCAATGGTTAGGAGGGGCTTTGCAAAACATATTTTGTGTACCAATTGGGCCCATTTCTAGATCAGGAGGCCTTGCTTGTGGTCGTATTTTTGACCTCTTGAGGTCATCAGAATGTGTTCTACATAGCAGTGCCTTTGAAGAATACCCTGGTCCAGCTGCAGCTTTGGCAGAACAAGCAGTTTTGTGAGAAATCTCTCACAGGAGTGAAGCATGCAACACTCTCATTCCCTTGAGAGATTTGTGAGAATATCAAAATCGATTGTAAGCTAGTGGCACTGCTGGCACAATTCCAACTCTGGTTGCTGTTGTCTTTAGTTGTCTTTAGTTTCTTGCTGCAGTTGGTTGGATCATAACTATCACAATCCCAGTCACACTCTAACAGGGTTTCAGCAAGTGTCAGGTACAATACAGATTAGGATAGTTTTATATTCCCATACTGTCTTATAGATAATTGTATTTTTTGTATATCAGATATAAACGTAATTATTTCATTTAGATTATAAACTAATGTTGTAAGTTTCTCTCTGGTTTTAATCCTTAAATATATGACTCTTGTTTTTATTTTATTCTATCAATATCATATTATGTTATTTGTCTTATGCTGGTCTATCACTGAAATGAACAATAAAGAAATAATTAAATAGAACAAAGAGAAAAAACAGTAGCAAACGTCATAAAGAAAATAGTGCAGCAAAAAAACAAAAACACTTGAGAATTAATATGTTTGAGATGGTTTTATAAGTTATAGGTTGCTAATCCCTGTTCTAGATCCAGTTAGTGTGAATATCATCTGCATTCAGTTCTTAGTTTCTTCTGTTAGAAAGTGGCATCAATCCAACAATTTTAAAAGTATATCAAACACATTAGCTATCGTATATACAGTAAGTTCAATGTAATATTTACCCACTTGTTCTCTGAGAGTGAAGAAATTCTTCCAGATAGTGCTAATAGTCTCTAGATCAGGGGTCTTCAAACTTGACAGCTTTAAAACTTGTGGACTTCAACTCCCAGAATTCCTCCTCCAGTCATGTTAGCTCACAAATTCTGGGAGTTAAAATCCACAAGTCTTAAATTTGCCAAGTTTGAAGACCCTTGTTCTAGATTGACCCTTCCTGTTGACTTGAAATGAAAACCATGAAGTTCTCCTCCCCACCTGTGTCTGTGAATCCCAATTGTTTTGGTGAGACTTTTAAGTAAGAAAAGAAGAGTAAAAATGAGTTGCAATGCACATTGATGGTCATTGGAGAGCGAATGCCAAAACTGACTCAGTCTAAGATAGCCAGATGCTGTCTGGACTGAATTTTGTTCTGGAGCTGAATTGTGCTATTACTGTTCATCAGCAAGCAGAGCAGACAAGCCACAGCAAGCACAAATAAATTTGCTGTCAGTTCAGCAGATGTTCAGCAAGGTGCTAGCTCCTCTTTAAAAATGTCAAGAAGATTGACAGATAGATAGCTAACAAATTAAATCATGAACTAAATTTAAGGGGTCTTTTCCTGGATGAAATGCAGTAGGACTTTCAAATGAAGACCCCAAAAATGTTTTTAATACCCCACTTTTCTTGTAAGCAGAGCAATGAGACCTCCAATATTATTTTATCTACAGAGAAAGATGTGAGGTAAGTTGGTTTAGGGTTAGACACATCAATGAACATAATGGCTCTGTGCTTTGAACTGGAATCTCCTCTGCTCCAGTAATGCTATCTTTATAGATATTTGGTGTTATGTATGCAGGTTTGAATGTCATTGGTTAAGTTTGAACTGTTCTTGTAAAATGTCAGAAATGATTGGTTTAAAAAGTGCGGGAAAACCCTGGACTCTGATTGGCTGGCAACTGCGGCTGCTGGCTATAAGTAGCAGCTGCAGACCAGCCAAATCGGGTCTGTTATGAGCTGTAGTCACTAATAAACTCTTCACTGAAGCACTCCGCGTCTGACTCTTCATGCAAATCTAACACTGGCTGACGAAGGTGGGATCCTTCCGAGAGAAGACAATGCGGAGAAAAGCCGAGAGAGATGGCTGTGCTGAACACCCCCAGCCCGTTTGATCTGATGGCAGAAGACTGGGACTCATATGCAGATCGTTTCCAAATGTATTTGGAGGGAAGCGATCTCGCTGACATTCCGACAAGCGGAAGAGGGCGGTCTTTCTCACCCACTGCTGTCCGGCCATTTTCAAGATGGCGAAGGCATTGGCGGGAGCTGCAGAGCGTGAAGGTAATGGACTGGCCCGACTTAGAAAAGTTATAAGAGCCTTACACGCCACAAGTATCGTGCCTCATTAAGAGACACGAATTCTACCGTCGGGATCAAGGGGAAAGCGAAACGTTAATGACTTTGTGGCAAGTTTAGGGACATTGGGGTGCATGTGAATTTATCAACTTAGAAGAGGCCATGTGCGATCGATTTGTTCTAGGCCTAAAAGACAAGGTTTTGCAGAGCAAATTATTAATGAAACCTAAGATCACGCTTAAGGAGGCCATAGAAGAAGCTTCTTCAGCGGAAGCTACCAAGTCTTCAGCAGCAGCCATGAAGAAAATTAACAAGGCCGCAAGCCATCCTGATGTGGAAAAATCCACAACAACCGATTACGAGCAATTAGATTCTGATTCAGACTGTAGAGAGGTGGAGGAAGGAATTTATAGACTCAGAATGGAGAAGAAAAGGAAAGACCTTGGAAGAAAGAGGCAAGACTTTTATTGCAGAGGTTGTGGGGGGGCACCCCACACTGAATCAAGTTTTTGATACCATCTGTCTCCGTTGTGAAAAAAGAGGTCACCTAGCAAGAGTCTGCAAATCATCCAGAACTCCACCAAGCAGAAAGAAGTTTCCTGACAAAGATTTCAAGCCTAACAACTTCAGTGAGAAAATGGGGCGCAATACAGAAGCAAATGGGAAGAATGAAACTCATCAAACAGTCACCATTGTTCATTCTTCACCCTTAAGAAGCAGAAAAGTACATGTGAAGGTACTAATTGAAGGAAGGCCTTGCCAAATGGAAGTGGACTCAGGCTCCTATTTATCTATGGTGTCATGGGACACTATTCACAGACTACTTCCCAACATTCAGAAGAAGCATTTCAAGAAGCAAGCACTGACTCTTAAAGACTACAAGGAACAAGATTCCAGTAGTTGGAACAAGAGAATTCATCGTGAAGTTCAAAGGCCACACCAAACGTTTGCCCCTGACCATCGTGGACAAGGACCGCCCAAGCTTGCTGGCAGTTGAGTGGTTCAATCCACTAGGCATCGAGGTGACTGGCATCAATCACGTGAGCAACACTGAATGGGAGGAGGCCCTGAAGTCTGAGTTTCCAGAGGTCTTCAGCGATGGATTGGGCAAGTATATATATACTTTCAACCTAGATCCCAAGGTGCCCCCAATTCGTTTAAAGCCCAGGAGGGTTCCATTTGCTTTAAAGGAAAAAATTGATGCACAATTAGACAAGTTAATTGCTCAAGAGGTTTTAGAGCCCACTGACCACTCCAGATGGGAGTCACCCATAGTCACACCAGTCAAGACTGATGGGTCAGTAAGAATTTGTGGAGACTAGAAGGGGACACTGAACCATGTGCTGCAGCGCAAGCATATCCAGTTCCAGTTGTCCATCATCTGTTACATTCACTTGGCAGGGGTACAGTCTTTGCCAAATTGGACTTAGCCCAGGCATATCAACAACTAACAGTTGATGATGCCACTGCAGAGCCCAAACCATTGTGACTCATAGAGGTGCCTTCAAATGTAAAAGGTTACAGTTTGGAGTAAGCGTGGCACCAGGCATCTTCCAAGCCTTATGGAAAGGATGCTCCAAGGACTGCCAGGGTAGTGCCTTACTTTGATGATGTGTTTAATCTCTGCTGAAAATGACACTCAATTACAAGAGAGACTCAGAGAAGTCCTTACCAGATTCAAGAGCGGGGTTAAAAGTCAAGGAAGAAAAATGCACTCTTAGAACTGACAAGGTTGAGTTCTTGGGCTATATGATTGACAAACATGGCATCCACCCTACAGATGCCAAGGTTCAAGCAATCAAAGAAGCCCCTAGACCAAAATGCAAAACAGATTTGCAAGCCTTCCTTGGACTTATTAACTTTTACCACATGTTCTACCTCAGAAGGCAACCATTGCAGAACCATTACAAAAAGTCTGTTTGGGTCTGGGGCAGGAAAGAACAATCAGCATTTAACAATATTAAAAGACTAATCACGTCTGATGCTGTACTCATACAGTTCTCTGAGAATTTGCCTGTTGTACTGACTTGTGATGCATCCGCCTTTGGAGTGGGGGGGGGGTTGAGCCACAGGCTTCCCAGTGGGAGGGAAGCCCCTATTGCATTTTACTCTCGCACCTTGACGAAAGCAGAGAGGAATTACAACCAATTGGACAAGGAAGCATTGGCAATTGTTGCAGCTATCAAGAAATTTCATGAGTATTTATATGGGAGAACATTTACCATTGTCACAGATCACAAACCTTTGTTAGCCATTGTGGCAGGAGACAAACCTACACCCATTATCCTGTCACCAAGAATGCTGAGGTGGACTGAATTTCTTGCTGCTTATTCATACAAACTTATCCACAAGCCTGGCAAGGACATTGGAGATGCTGATGCCTTGAGTCGTTGCCCACTTCCTTGTCACAAGGAGGACTTTGAACCTGAGGCACACACCTTTTTCCTAGAAACTGTTGCCAAGCTTCCAGTACATGCTGCTGAAATTGCCAGAGAGACTGCCAAAGACACTTTATTGGCTCCTATTATAGGCTGGATTAAGAAAGGTTGGCCTCTTCAAGACCTACCTCACCTTGCCCAACCTTTTAAATCCAGGCAAACTGAATTATCTGTATTAAGAGGATGTATTTTGTGGGGTAACAGGGTGGTTATTCCTGCAAAACTGCAAAGGGAGGTTTTGGAAATTCTACATGAGGGTCATCCTGGTATTGTAAGGATGAGGGGATTGGCCAGGAGTTATGTATGGTGGCCAGGTATTGACAAAATGGTTGAAAACTGGGTTGCATCTTGTCCCAACTGTCAGGTAGTCAGGCCTGCCCCACCTCTCGCTCCCAAACAGGAATGGGAATGTCCTAGGGGCCCATGGTCTAGGATTCACATTGATTTTGCTGGCCCTACCAGAGGGCACACCTTCCTTATTATACTAGATGCATATTCCAAATGGCTAGAGGTAATCCCTATGGCATCCACCACAACTGATGCTGTCATCAAACAGCTTAAAAAGCTTTTGTAACCCCGGTTACCTGATGTTCTTGTCTCTGACAATGCCCCTCAATTTACATCCAACCCTTTTGAATCCTATCCAGCACAACTGGGTATCAGACATGCCCTGACAGCCCCTGGGCACCCTTCAGCTAATGGCCGGGCTGAACGAATGGTACATTTTACCAAGGAAAAGCTTCAGCAATTGGGTCCTGGGGACATCACTGAGAAAGTTGAAAAACTTCTTAGTGTTCAGCACATCACTCCTAACCCATCAACTAACTTATCCCCAGCAGAGTTATTGATGGGTAGGAAACTTAGGTCTCCCCTTGACCACCTTCATCCCACTTATGCACTCAACGCACCACTAGATTCCACTAGCAAAGTTCGCACATTCAGTGTGGGTGATTCTGTTTATGCTAAGAACCTAATGGGTGAGCCTTCATGGATTCCTGCTGAAATAACTCAAATCACAGGCCCTCGTTCTTACAGGGTACAAACAGAGGATGGAGTCCTCTGGAGCAGGCACATTGATCAGCTTAGATCCAGGTTACCTCAGGAACATTGCAATTGTTCCTCTCTAGTTCCCATACCTAATGCTTTTTCTAGGGGGAGGGAGGAACATGAAGATAATCAGCAAACAGAATCAACCCCATGTGTAATGAGCCATTACAACAGGAACCATCCCAAAACCTGTCACAATGCCAAAATCCATCCTTAGAAGTGGAAGATTGCACATCACTACATGACTTGGGTGCTGACATTAGGCTGGAGATGGGTTGGGAGGAGAGACCAGATTCTAACAATCAAACAGAGTCTTCTTTCACAGGAAGTCCAACTAGGGAAATGTCAACAGACACATTTCCCCTCTCACTGGGTGAGAACGTTAAAACTTCTGAACCACGAAGGTCTCAACGTACACGTAAGAGCCCACCTATTTAAAAGAATACATTAGATAGGTTGGGGTTTGAGTATGGACTGAACCTAGTGGGGAGGGGTATTATGTATGCAGGTTTGAATGTCATTGATTAAGTTTGAACTGTTCTTGTAAAATGTCAGAAATGATTGGTTTAAAAAGTGCGGGAAAACCCTGCACTCTGATTGGCTGGCAACTGCGGCTGCTGGCTATAAGTAGCAGCCGCAGACCAGCCAAATCGGGTCTGTTATGAGCTGTAGTCACTAATAAACTCTTCACTGAAGCACTCCGCGTCTGACTCTTCATGCAAATCTAACATCTTGTACAGGAGGAGCAGGTGATAATTTCAGGCTAGGAATATATTTGATATGTTAGGAGTTTAAATTGGCACATACACAGAGTGGCTACCATGAGAGAGTCCTCTACTCATAAAATGGGCATAGACAGTCACAAAACATAATTTTATCAGAAGAGATGCCTTCTACTTTTCTATATTATCTCATTGACCTTTATGGGCTTTAAAAGATGGTCTCCATCTTTTACACAAGGGTCTCCAAACTTGTCAACATTAAGAGTTGTAGATTTCAACTTCCAGCATTCCTCAGCCAGCCATGTTGGCTGAGGAATTCTGGGAGCTGAAGTCCACAAGTCTTAAAGTTGCCAAATTTGGAGGGCCCTGTTTTGACACATTATCCTATGACATTGGAACAGCTCCAATGGCATTCCACATAATGTTCCATAGACCATTGAGAGAATGAATAGTATCCTTATATCTGAGTCCTGGGGATATTATCAAGTCAATTTTATGAGAGGGCTTGTATTATATTGATACCTTCCTTAATATTGATTTTCTGGTTCAATACTTAATTGGTTGTTATTTTACTGTGGTTGTTTGATTGAACTAGTTGTATGTTGCGATTAATTTTGCCAGCAAATAAAGAAATAATAACTTGGCATTTTCCAGCATGCTAACTTTATTGTAAAAAAAAAAGTTTTGTCTGGGAATCTGATGGCCAGTAAGGGTCATGTCCTGGGCATATACAAATCAATATTAAACATACATTTTCTCATGCATCTTTCTAGCATACCTTAAACATACTTCAATAATTCTATAAGAGAAAAAAAGCAGATTTCCCTCCCATCATTTATATTGAATTTTTAAAGGTGGAGAAAAATCAAACATGTTGGCATCTGGTTGTATTTTATGCTGATATGTAATTGCCTATTCACTAGGGAGTCAATTTTCTCATTGATGTTTTATGAAGTATTTGGGGAACTGATTAAGGTAGTTAATCCTGAAGTCATCATCCTAGCAGTTATGCTCTAAATGCAGTCATATAGAAGCTGATCTATGAGTTTTGATTAAAGTTTTCTCTTTTAGGGTCTTTTATGTGGCACTCTTCCTTCTTAAATCCGTATCAATAATTGTTGAGAGAAAGGGAAAAGTGAGTTATTGTGGAATAGCAATTAGAAATATGAGCACCAGGGGTGGGATTCAAAACTTTTAGCAAAGGGTTCTCTGCCCAGTTGCCATGGTGGCCATGGTGGGCATGGCCTAGCTGGCCTCCTGCACCATGGCAGGAGGTGTTTTTGCCCTCCCTGGGCTCCAGAGCCTTTACTCGAGTCTCCGGAAGGGTGAAAACTGCCTCTCCGGACTCTGGAGGCTCTCTGGAAGCCAGAAACAGGCCCATTTCTGGTCTTCCTGAACTTCAGGGAGGCCCATATTTCGCCCTCCCCGAGCCTCCACACGCACCTTGCAGTTACCTGCATCCAAAATGGGCTGCGTGAGGACTCCTGGGAGGGGTGGGGTGGGCAGCGCCAGCCAGGAATGGGATTTGGGGGTTCTCCGAATTGCACAGAATCTTAGCTAGGGGCTCTCCCGAACCCCTGCAAACCCCCAGCAGCCCAACCCTGGTTAGCACTATATATATATCTAATCATACCATACATTTCTCACCTCATTCAAGAGCTCCCTGCCCCATTTGTACTG
The DNA here is from genome assembly GCA_009733165.1 of Naja naja. Classification (NCBI taxonomy): domain Eukaryota; kingdom Metazoa; phylum Chordata; class Lepidosauria; order Squamata; family Elapidae; genus Naja; species Naja naja. Next base: position 211,325,290 of record CM019149.1, read on the forward strand.
CCTTTTATGTAAACACATATGAATGCAACAAACAATATGCAAACGTGTGTGAGAAACATTATATGTACACTGAAAAGTATTAAGAGGCAATCTCAGCTCATGGACACTGTTGTATTTTTGCCAATAAACTCATACCGGCTCATCCATGCAATGGAATAACAATGGAAAAGTGGGTTGCCAACATTCTTTTCCAGGTATTTTACCCATTTCCTGGTCTGGTTTCCAGTTGTAGGGCATCCTAGTAATCTCCAATTCAAGTCCAATGACGTCCAATCTCGCTGAGACTAAGATTGGCTAGCTACAGTCACTTGCTGCGATGTTTCAACTCTTCAGCATTTGCATTATAGTTTTGGGGTTTTGGGGTTTTTTTGTATTTTGAGACTTTTCTGCCACTACACTTTTTATTCTTTCCAACCAAAAGGAATGCTCAAAAGAATTATGTAAAGGTGTTCAAAATGCAATCTGTTTGTCCATCATCAAGGTAACTGCCTGAAAACAGAACACAAGAAGTCCCAATTTTCTCTTGTAGGCAAAGCTTGCAAAATAATGTTCAATTTCAAAAATGGGCTAAACGCGTTCAGGGGTTGCAGGGAAAAGAAATACCTAAATAATTAATAAATAAATTCATCCTTAGGGAGAGCGGGTTGAATAGTCAACTGGTATGTTGTTGACCCTCCATTCTAGGTCTTCGTCTATCCTCTCTCTTGGACACGATCTGTTATGGAGCTATTATTTAAATGGTTTGCAACGTTTGGAAATAATTCCAGGAACTGTGTACTGCATGATTTCCTCGCTTGCTGCAGTTTAGGGATAATAATGTATCTTTTCCAACTCCTTGGCCACTACTATGTTTTCCATCCTTTCTTATAAATCAAAAATTGCATCTTAATTGCACCATCTTGTCACTTTTCTATTGGTATCTGGTAAACTCCTATAGTGTTGTTGCTACTGATATTTTCTAGGCCCATTTAATTTCGGTTTCCAAGATTTGTTGCTGTATCAAATCTTCAGATATATCCTTTATTGCTGAAATCAAATCTTTAGATATATCATTGATTTGGGGAATAGTGAAAGAACATTGATAGTTCTTTCATTTATTGCACCATCCCTTATTTATACCTTCTTGCTCTTTGTATCTTTGCCTTTTTTTTCGCTTTTCATTCCCCACATCAAGGAAAACTTTTAATATTGCATAAAAGCTTCCCTTCATTTCTGTAATTTTCTTAAATTAATCTTTTGCCCTTCTCTTTTATTATTAGTTTCATTGCATTGCTGATTTAGACAGTGTTGTCACTTCTTGTTCTCTCTGGAACTCAGCATTTAATTGGGTAGATTTTCCTCTCTCTCTCTCTGTTGCCTTTTGCTTTCTAATGTTGTTGAACAATCTTCACTATGTCAGTAGAGAGCCATTTTTGCCAGCTTTTCTTTTTGGCATTTCAGAACATTTTTGTTTGCTTTGTCTTTAATGATATCATGCATTTCAGACTAAGGTTCTGCAGGAATTTTTATTACATTTTATCTACACAATCTGGTTTTCACCTTATGAATGTAAAAATGAGGTAATGTCTTGTTGGTCCGATAATTTTCTCTGCTTGGAAGCTGTAATTCTGCAAGAAGGAATTAGTGATCTGAGATGGTCAGCATCCAATCTTTGGCTTTTGTTGACTTAATAGAGAAATAGGTGAAAGACAATTAAGAACGATGGGAATAAATTTATACACACACACACACACACATATATAATGTATTATTATATCTAGATTATTATATCTAGATATGTATTATTATATTATATATATACATGAAAACACCTTTGTAGCTTTCAGCACAAGAAGCATTTTATAAATGAGAAATAATGGCAAACACAAATAGGTAATGGTGAATACATACACACACACACACACATAAATGTGTGTGTGTGTGTGTGTGTGTGTGTGTGTGTGTTCCAGCATGACTCTGGAACACCTTGAGCAATTCCAACCAAATGTGGTAGACAGATGACTTATCCTCTGGAAAAAAAATACTATGGAGGTAAGACACCCATAACACCCTTCAGGGGGTGGATGTACCTTAAAATGACTTCTACTGTACAGCACAATGTAACGGCTTCACATGGTAATGGCTTCACAGTATTCCACAAGGGGGCTCCCTCTGGTAAGGGAGAAATATCAGAAATGGTGTAGGGTCTCCTGCTTGGGTGGGGGGTTGGACTAGATGACCTACAAGGTCCCTTCCAACTCTGATTATCTGTTATCTGTAAGGGGGATTGTTTTTTTTTACAAAAAGCAAAGGGGGTGCCTCTGGTAAGGGCCCCTCAGCCCTCCAAGGAAACATCAGGCGATTGGCCAAGTGCAATCAAATGCTACAAAAATGAAACACCAGCATAGACAAGAAACTCCAGAGGAGAGGAATAGAAGACTTGCGACACTGCACAAGAAAGCTACTACATCTAGAGCTTCAGAGACAGTATAACAGCATGAGTCCTGACTACAGGATAAGAGAGCTAGAGCTGTTACATCTAGACATTCAGAGACAGTACAACACCGTGAGGCCTCACTACACTATAGGAGAGATAGAGCTGTTGCATCTAAAGCTTCCTTTATAACTTGTATTCTCTACTTATACTTTTAAATCCCTGTAAATAAAATTACTTTGATTTGACACTATAGATATAGTTCATTCCTTTTCCTGTCTAATACAGGACTGGGATAAATAAATACCTGGGCAACACTGGGTTATCAGCTAGTATTGAATAATTAAGGGGACAATATCCATTGGCTAGGATTTATGTTCAATGATAAATACGCATAAAGGAATAGAAATTAAAACTTCCAATTCATAGTAGACTTGTTTGGTTGGTTGTTTGTTTAATATACAAGCTGTGCTGGTGTTGTTAGCAGTCTTTGATTACACTTATTTCTCTATTGCCTACCATGGTTGTTTTCCCATTTTCCTGCTGTTGATTGAAGTTGTCATCGAATTGGTATGAATTCCAACCCTTTCTAAGATTTTTCAGGGACAGCATCAACTACTATCTAAAATGAACTGGGTTATGCTTTGAGGAACCTGCTGTAAGACATGGTCTTGAAGATAATTAGACATAATAACACGTATGCCTGAAGCACCATCACATCCCCTACATGTCAAAAGCAGCCTTGATGTTTCATTTATGAGGGCCAAATTATATGTTGGGAGCCCCCCCGCTGTTTACGAGTGGTGGAGCGCTCCGACCCTCAGGTCTCTGCCCGCTCCCCTGGGATCTTGGGAGGTGTGGTCCCTGGGCTCAGGCTGGTGTATGTAAATGCCAGATCTGTGGCTAATAAGGTCCCCCCTCCTCCGTGAACTCATTGAGGAGGAGGCTGCGGATCTGGCATGTATTACGGAGACCTGGTTGGGACCGGAGGGTGGTGTCCCTCTGTGTGATCTATGTCCCCCAGGTTTCCGGGTGCTGCACCAGCCACGAACCCAGGGAAGGGGCAGAGGAGTTGCCATTGTTATTAGGGAGACCTTGTTTCCAAGGGAGGCCACTGTCCCTCAGATTGGCGGGTGTGAGTCCCTCCTCCTGAGGTTGGGCCCGGGTGGTCGGTTGGGCCTGTTGTTGATGTACCTGCCCCCAGCTGCATTGCAACAGCCCTTCCCGAGCTGCTGGATGCCCTCTCAGGGGTGGCGGTGGAGTTTCCCAGGCTTATTGTCCTGGGGGACTTCAAGTTGCCCTCTCTGGGGGTGGCGTCTGGATTGGCTCGGGAGTTCTTGGCATCCATGATAGCCATGGACCTGACCCAGGTGATTCAGGGGCCCACCCATGAGGGGGGGAACACACTCGACCTGGTTTTTATCTCGGGGCAGTGGTGTAGTGAACTGGGGGGTGGATCTCCGGTTACTCTACCCGTATCATGGACAGATCACTATCTCCTGAGGCTGGTCTTCCAATCGGCTGCTCCTCACTGCTGGGATGAGGAGCCGATACGATGGTTCTGCCCCAGGCGCCTGATGGACCCGGAGAGGTTTCAGATGGCCCTGGGGTTCTTGCCCACCTCCCTTGACCACAGCCCGGCTGAGACCTTGGTGGCCGCCTGGCAACAGGCGGCCTCGGCAGCGCCGACCGGGTTGTCCCCTTGCGGCCTCTCCCTCGCCGCAGACCTTGTTTGGCTCCTTGGTTTTCAGAGGAGCTTCGGGGGATGAAGCGGCAGAGGAGATGCCTGGAGAGCAGGTGGAGGACTAGTCGTTCTGAGTCTGACCATCTCCAGCTAAGAGCCTATATTAGGACTTACCTGGAAGCGATTAGAGCAGCGAGATGTGCTTACTTCTCCACTCTGATCGCGTCCAGATGATCGCCCTGCGGCCCTGTTCAGGGTCACTCCTCCCTCCTGCAATTGGAGGAGAGGGGGACCCTCTGGGCAGAGCAGAGGAATTTAGTTTACATCTAGCGGATAAGATCACTCAGATTCGGGCCGGCTTGGACTCTGACTGGCAGGGTTTGGATGATGGAGTGGCGATGAGTCTTGTGGATTCTATCTGCTGAGTTTGACCCTGTCTCCCTGGATGAAGTGGACAGGATCATGCGGAGGCTGTCTTCCACCACATGTTTATTGGATCCGTGTCCTTCCTGGTTGGTTTATGCCTCCAGGGAAGTTACACGCGGTTGGCTCCAGGCAGTTGTCAACGCTTCTTTGAGTGAGGGGTTTTTCCCACTGCCCTGAAAGAGGCGGTGGTGAGACCCCTCCTCAAGAAGCCTGCTCTGGACCCAACCGTTTTGAACAACTATCATCCAGTCTCCAACCTTCGCTTTTAGCAAGGTTGTTGAGAGCTGGTGGTTCAGCAGCTTCCGCTGTTCCTGGAGGAAACTGATTATCTCAACCTGTACCAATCGGGTTTCAGGCCCGACACAGCACCGAGACAGCATTGGTCACACTGGTGGATGATCTCTGGAGGGCTCGGGACAGGGGTTTTTCCTCTGTCCTGGTCCTTTAGATCTCTCAGCGGCTTTCGATACCATCGACATGGTATCCTTCTGCGCTGCTCCGGGGTTGGGAGTGGGGGCACCATTTTACGGTGGTTCTCCTCTTACCTTCGGACCGCCGCAGTCGGTGTTGGCAGGAGAGCAGAGATCCTCCCTGAGGCCTCTCACTTGTGGGGTGCCCCAGGAGTCGGTTCTCTCACCTCTCCTGTTTAATATCTACATGAAACTGCTGGGCAAGATCATCCATGGTTTTGGGGTGAGGTATCATCAATATGCAGATGATACCCAGTTGTATATCTTCACCCCAGACCAGATCAGTGATGCTCTCTCAGTGATGTCCCGGTGCCTGGAGGCGGTGCAGGCCTGGATGGGGAGTAACAGACTCAGGCTCAACCCGGCCAAGACTGAGTGGCTGTTCTTACCGGCATCTTGGTGTTCAGTGGATGTGCCATCTTTGGTCATGGGGGGGGAGGTGTTACCCCCCATGGATAGGGTGAGGAATCTGGGCGTCCTCCTGGATGCACAGCTCAATTTGGAGGAGCAAGTGGGAGCTGTGGCCAGGGGGGCTTTCACCCAGGTTCAGCTGGTTCGCCAGCTCTGCCCTTACCTGAACCGAGATGCCCTTCGAATGGTCACCCATGCGCTCCTCACTTCCAGAATCGACTACTGCAATGCTCTCTACATGGGGCTACCCTTGCGGATTACTCGGAGGTTGCAGCTGGTGCAGAATGCGGCCGCACGGGCTGTGATGGGGTATCCCGATACTCCCATGTTACACCCCTCCTGTGCAACTTGCATTGGTTGCCGGTTGCCTTCCGGGTTTCCTTCAAGGTGTTAGTAATAACTTATAAAGCCCTAAATGGCTTGGGTCCAGGGTACTTGCGGGAACGCCTCCTGCCTGCATCACATTCCAATCGTCCCATGCGCTCCCACAGGAGGGGCCTCCTGGGAATACCGTCGGTCAGGCATTGTCGGCTGGCGGTTCCCAGGGCTAGGGCCTTTTCTGTGGGAGCGCCCTATGGAATCAGCTCCCTGTGGATCTTCGTTTGGCCCCTGATCTCCGCTCCTTTCGTTGAGACCTGAAGACTTGGCTATTTCAGCAGGCCAGCCTGGATTGACCATGGGGGTGGGTTGTTTTAATAGCATTGTTCATTATTGTAATTTTAATTGTTTTTAATGTTTCTTGTAATTTAGACTTGTCTTTATTTAATATCTTTTTATTGTATATATGTTCTTTTTTATATGTTTGCCGCCCTGAGTCCTTCGGGAGAAGGGCGGCATACAAGTCTAATAAAATAATAATAATTTATACCCATTGGAAAAAGCAACATTGTAGAGCTGAGACCTAGCCAATGCTCAGAATAACAAATGTGCAAGAGAAAAAGAGAGGGGGGAGGAGGGAGGGAAGGAAGGAAGGAAGGAAAGAAGGAAGGAAAAAGAAGGACGGGAGGAAAGAAAAAACATAATATTCCTAGATGTGAAGATGGAAGTTAGTGATAGTACAATATAGCACACTCCCCAATAATATAAGGGCATAAGTGTGTTCAGATCAAATAGTTTATTTTATTCTGGCTGTAGTCTCCCCCCTCCCCCAGAGTGCTAACTTAATGTGAGAACAGAGACAGAAAGTAGTTATACAGTATACTGATTAGTAGCAGAAGCAGTTATTTTATTTTCCCCTTTCTACTTTTCAAATGACTGCTATTCAGGCCATCTCACCTACAAGTTCTTTCCATCTCAATAGAAGATGATCTGATGAAAATCATATGGAAATGAGAGGAGGTTTGAACCTGTGGAAGCTCAGGGCAGGGCATCAGTGTTGGCTTCTTGATATTTCAAGTCAACAGAAGCCACTTCAAATTCCAAGTTACTTCTGAGAACTGGGAGAGAGAAATTGGTGGTGGCAGTGGCAGGTTTAGAAGACTTCCTGTTGTAGAGCAGATCTGTACTTCCTCCTTCTGGCAGGCACCTTGATAAACATTCATGAAGGATGTAAACAGATGACATTGTCCTGACCTGTCTCTACCCCACTGTGGAGGCATGGGGCTGGCAGTAGTAAAGTCATGGCTTTGGATGGTTTTACCAGAGTAGAAGGAGATGAAAGGGAAAGAGATATTGGGAAAGATGACTTCCTTTGATGCTAGTCCTCTATTGCCATAGGGCAATCAGATAACTGAAAAGCCAAGTACTGCATCTATTCTTCTTCCCTTGACCATTCTTGCCAGGGTGGCAAGAAAGAATAGGAGAGAGAAGCCAGCAAAGAAATGGCATAGCATGGTTCCCTGAATGCTTGGTCCTCCAATTCCCACCAAGCAATCATTCTATTGGACAGGACAATTGACAGTCAAAAACCCAGGAGTCTTCTGCCAATCAAGGAGCACCAAAGAAAGTATTCTCCATCCTACCTTTCTTCTCCTTCTTCTCATGGAGACAGAATCCATTTTGTGCCTCATTGCCAAGATAGAATGGTTAGAAGTTTGCTCAACATTTATTTAACTCAGATTGCTTTTCTGCCAGCCCTTGCATTGGATGTCAGCACTGTACTACTGCTCTGCAGAAGAATCTCTATCATTTGAGAGTCAACCCAACTGAGTACTGGAGGACTTAGTTCTGAGTAAATACACATAGAGGATTCTTGAATGTGAAACAGTTTGCCAAATCACTATGACCATATAGTTCTTCAGCAGAAAGGAGCATAGCTATTTTCAGTTGCATGTTGTATGTACGTAGGAAAAGCATGTCAGCCATGAAAGTTGGCATTTTTGTTTGTTCCACATGCCATTCTTAAATATGGACAGAGGATCAGAAGAAGCAAAGGAATTTTTAGAGATTGATTTCTCAGCTGGTCACAAATTTATTCCCTTGTCTATTGCTTGTGAGAACTCAATCTTGATCTACACAAAGCTGACTTTTCTTCTACCCAAAACTATTATTGCTATTGCTAATTCGACTCAGAAAGTGTGAATTTGAGCACAAGGAAGCCGGTGATCTTTTGGTCACACCAGGAAACTTAACTGCAACATATTTGCCCAGTATTCATCTGCTTCTCTGCGTATAAAAATAATCACTCACAGGGTTTTGCTTGAGGTGATCAAGCACTTAAGTCACACTGTCACACTGAAGCTGTGCAATTAAAGTGATTGCTTTAATGACCATTTTCCCTTGTGCTACTCTTAACTGCTAATGTGATGTGTCCAAAAAGCCTGATGATTTCTCAGAAATCAGGGAGGATTGAAGAAATTGCCAACGCTAATAATTAGACACTACACCTGATACTAAGATGTTAGAATTACTCTGCTCAGAGATAAGTTTCCAAAACTTCAGTTGATTCTTAAGGGGAGGAAAGACAATTCAAGACAATTAAAGTGAGACAGAAAAAAATAAGTTGGCCATAAGAAAAAAAATTAAGTTCACATTCAGGCAATGCCTAATAATAGGACAAAATCAAGCTCACAAAACAGTGTGCATGCAATTGTAGGTGAAACGACAATACTGCGATTGTTACCTATTTTCTGGTCCTTCTGTCACTGATTTAAGTCCAAACATTTGGACTTCGACCTCATGTTTCTCTAGCTTCTTGAATGCAGAAACAAAAATGGAATAGCTTGGAATACAAACAACTAATAGCTTGAGAAAGTTGCTTGAGAACTGTCTTGGTTGGTTCTCTTCGGAGAAGGTAAAAAAAAATCAAATACTACACATTCATCCAAAACTGCCAATAGTAAACTTGCAGTAGCCCACAAATTTCTATTTGAGTTAATCAGCAGTGACTCGTGCATCTCCGCCCCTAATGAAATTTTAAAGACATCCTCTGTTTTCAATCCCAGAAGAGCAATGAATGCTTCATTTATTATCAATATTAATATTTTATGGGATGTTTGATGCTCTAATATACGCTAATGGAAAGTTTACATTCTTAGTCTGGAGCGCAGTTTGAAATGAGGGGGTGGTGGAGAATGGGCATGATAATACATTTATCATTATCAGGCAAAACTAATAATTGCAGTTTTACCTCTGCTCATCTGAACTACCTTTCTTCTGGTGAAGTTTCTCAGGCAAGGGGAAAAAATGACTCAGATTCAAGACAGATTATTTTGAATGGGGGAGGGGGAAGGTCTGCTTAGGGAAGCTTCCCCATCCTCAACTTTTCTTCCCATTGCTCTTTCTAAAGATCAGAGAAAAATTATAATACGCATTGCCCATTACGTGCAGCTTTATCCTCAATCATCTGCACAAAGGTTATTCCTTCAATTTCATATCTCATGAAAGTATGTAATGGATTCTATGCTGCATGGTTCTTTCTCTAGCTCATTGCGAATAAAGATAACTCAGTTCATTGGTCCTTGGGGTTAGGATTCTGATTAAGGCCATATATTTGTTTGGGGGTTTGATATATTATAAACAACCGTTTGTTTCTTCGTACTGCCATGTGCAGTTTCTCTTTTCCTCTCACCCATCCCAGCATATAGGATTAAACATTTTCAGAAATAAGGGGCAAAGTAGAATCTAGCAACAGTGCATGCTTTCTAATTATCTGGCCATAAAGTTTTTATTGTGGGATAGAAGGTGACCTCTGGGAAAATCTGAAGTACTTAATTGTTACCCTGAGTTTGTTTATCGTTGTATTTAAGAAATGGGGCTGTGCAACAGTTCAAGGGGTTGCTTCAATCTGAGAAAGGTTGGAACAAAACACACCATTGAGAAGCACCCTGGTAGTCTTGCTTTGCTCTGCTTTGCAACTACTCTTCAGCATCACAACTAGGCATTAATGCTTCTGGAGAACAGGACACCTAACTTCTGCTATCACCACTGTCCAGTGGTGGGATTCAATTTTTTTTTATACTACCGGTTCTGTGGGCATAGCTTAGTGGGTGTGGCAGGGGAAGGATTTTACGGTAGTATTTGCCGGTTCTCCGAACTACTCAAAGTTTCCACTACCGGTTCTCCAGAACTGATCAGAACATGCTGAATACCACCTCTGCCATTGTTCAAAGCACTCGCCTTCTCTGGCACAGAGAATCAGCTTGGTCTAGTGCAGGAGTGTCAAATTCATATCGTCAGGGTGGCATCATGTGACATATCACAACTTTTCCCCCTTTCATTAAACTGGGTATGGGCATGGCCAGCGTGTGACGCATCCATCCTGTGGGCTGCGAGTTTGACAGCCCTAGTTTAGACTTAAGGCACCAGGCTGGAAACTGGGAGACTGAGTTCTAGTCCTGCCATAGCCATGAAAATTGGCTGCCTAACCATGAGCCAGTCCCTCTCCCTCCCTCCTTCCCTCCCTCTGTCTCTCTCTTTCTCTCTCTCTCAGCCGAATTCACCTCACAAGGTTGTTTTGTGAGGAAAATAGGAGGAGGAAGGTGTACTGGATATGCTTGCTTCCTGGAGTTATTTGTAAAAATAATAAAGGTAGGATACAAATAAATAAATAAAATAAGCACATAACATCATTTGGTAGAAGTCTTTTTGGTAGGGGCAGACGGGGACAGGCAACCCAAAAGACTTCCTTGAAAAAAAGTCTTCTCATTTCTGCAGCATAGAGAGCTTTGTGAAGATGACTAGACTGTCCTCCTCAGGTCAGTTAAAAAGAAGCATTTTGATCTAGCAAAGGGAATGTGCATAAGAGCAGAGAAAAGATTTTGGTGCAAATCATGGGCATTGTGTGTGGAACCAGTTCCACCACTCAATATTGGTGAGAATCAATATTTGTTTTCTCATCTGGGAATATGATATATCCAAAACAGTCATCAATAGTGGTTGTTTAAGGCTAGAGATGCACAGATCTGGTCTGTTTCACAAGTTTTTATATGTTATTCTGATCCATTAATTTGTTTGTAATAAAACAGATGCATCCATACATACACTTCTCATGAGATGCTCTTCTGACCATCTGCTGTTACATAATGCATCTTCCCCTCCTCCAAATACAGTATTTTTGTGATTTCTTGAATATAGAATAACAGAAGTTAGTGGACTTCTTTAACTTCTGCTCAGGCATGCATAATGTAATAGAATGCATCTGTTTTTTTACCATGGAAATTTATCATGGATTGAATGTATGGCACTATGCCATACATTGCCACTATGCTATGAAACCACAATTAAATGAAAAATTAAACAACTAAACAGACCCTTATTATTGCACCTCAGTAATTCTTAGAAGGAGGGTATACATGTCCTCTGGGTCTACATGCCCTTGCTCAAATTTACTGGTGTTATTTTTATTAGAAATATTCATCAGTTCATTATGTATTCATTCATAAACTTTCTGCATCATTCCTGTATTATTCTGATTTTATGTTTTGTTAAAAAGACAAAAATATGCACAATAAGTCATGGTTTCCATCAGAAAAAAATAGATTAAAATGCATTCTGGTCCTCATCGCAGAGGAAGGAAAGGAAAGAAGGAAGGAAGGGAAGGAAGGAAGGAAGGAAGGAAGGAAGGGAAGGAATGGAAGGAAGGAAAGGAATTAAGGAAGGAAGGAAAGGAAAGGAAAGGAAAGGAAAGGAAAGGAAAGGAAAGGAAAGGAAAGGAAAGGAAAGGAAAGGAAAGGAAGGAAAGGAAAGGAAGAGACACCCTGAACTTTGGAAGATTGAATCGGATAAGTTTTCATCAGAATCTGTAAGGAGAACTGTAATGCAATACTCATAAATCAGTGCAAAACAAATGCCACAATTTCAGCTTCAGACAATGAAGTTAAGTAAGTTATAGTGAAAACAACCTCAAGAATATCAATATGCCAGTGAAGCTCTTCTTCAATCACTACTGTCTGGTGGTCAGATGTATATTGTTTAAAGATGTGTCTGAGAATACAAAAGAAAGAAAAGATTAATCTCAAAGAGAGTTCCATTATCTTTTACAGGAGAAAATTGAAGCAGTCCTTGAAATATTTCCCCACCTGACCCAAGGACATAAATCTGCCTTTCTGGTTTTGACTCTGGAAAGGCAGAACCTGACCAATTCAAAGAGACACCTTTGGGTTTCCACATCTCCCCCACCCCCCATGAAATCTAAATTCCTGCAGCCTAAAAAAATTTGAGGAGTAGGACTCAGACACTTTGAAAAGTGACAGAAAGGACAAAGTTTGGAATAGCACAGCTGCCAAGAAAATTATTAGCCTTCAATAGCTTTGTGATCTTTCCTGGAGCTGCAACAAATCTTTCTTACAGGCATAGAGCAGCATATGAGGAATACAATAACATTAAAAAAGAAAGACAGAAGGAAAAATAAAATTAGCACTGTGTCAATAATGTTTATTGGCCATTTGTGAGTGGAATTTGCACACAATAAAGCAATTTCCCCCCTATTTTTAGATATATTTGTCAGCCTCAGCAACTTTAAGATGTGTGGCTGTCAACTCCCAGAACTCCCCAGCCAGCATGCTGGGAATTGAATTCCACACATTCTAAAATTGCTGAGGTTGAGAAAACACCAATCTGCAGTACCAGATCATGTAAATAGAAATTATTGGGATGCCCAGGAAACTTAGTTAAAAGAGGAACAATCAGCTGGTGATGAGTGTCCCCATAAAATTGACAATGGAGAAGAATATGGCCCATGGTTTGTATCATATCCATGCTACTGGGACACTATCCTGCTGGAAAAGAGATTCTATTATGTTTCCCTTCCCAAACTCATTTGCAGAAGACATTAGAACAAGCTAGGGTTAAAGCTGTCCTACATTTAGGAAACAAAATTCGATTTAGTTATAAGGCTGGTGGAAACTGAATTTCTGTTTATTTATAAATACATCCCATGAAAAAACAGCAGTTTCTATTTCACTTTCTATGTCTAAAATCTTTCATCTTCAGGCTAACTTTGCTTGATCAGATTATAATGGTAAATACTATCACCAGAAAAGCCATAATTCTTTTGAATTGTCTCCCACCCCCAAGAGGATTTGAAATTATCTGCCTCCAGTAGCTGAACCAGTCCGACAGAGTTGTGGAATAGTTTCTAACATCCTAAAGCAATGTTATGGTTTATGATTTGGAGGTTGTTTTGTTTTCCTGTTCCTCCTGAGCTATCTATAATTCTATTCACCCATTTATGATACTCTGTACTGGTCCTCTCTAACAAACTTCAGCCTGGAATAAGACAACAACAGAACATCCACAGGCAGGATAATAAAAAAAAATCAAGATGGCAGCCACATGGGTGAAATCTAAGCAATCCTATTTATTTTTATTTTATATTTCTATAGACATCTCTGTGATAGCAAGTGTCTGGTTTCCATTAAATGTTATTCAGCTACCAACCTCGAATGCTTAACAAAGAGGTTGTTTGCCTGTGTGTTTGTGTTTTCTCTTTTATTATGTAAATCTGGATATTTCATCACAAGGGAACAACTATATTTTCTATCTAGACCTGCATTGACATTGGGACATTAGAGAAAATCCCAAGGAGTTTCATGGAGTATTTTGTCTGAACAGGTTTATATTTTAGCCTTAGAAATCAACAGCTCTCATGTTCAGTAAAAGAAAATATATCCATTCACATTCTTTTTCATCCATCCGAATATTTCTTCAGATGCCATTCCTGTTCATAAGAAAGCAACATTCTCTTCTGCACTTAATGTCTGATTTCCCTGGCCTGCCTTTTCAAGACTGGGTTTTGCTCTTCAAAAAGAAGGCCTAAGCCACATCCTAAATGTTTCATTTCATCTTGAGCTAGATATATCAGTAATGCAGTGGTGTTAAATGATTTCCTCCTTACACGAAGATGCTGAATAACTTCAAAGCCTGAAGGTGAGCTTTAAAATACGGTTTTCTCCTGCAATATCAAGGGGGGGAGGGAATGTATCATGTATTCTCTATTAAGTCTGGCTGTTTTTGAAACAGTCTTGGCAGTTCAGTTGCTACAGAATTGAAGTCCGGATGTGAACTGCTCATTATTGTTCAAAGGGAAGCTTTGGCTATTCTTGAGCATTCAACGACATTTCTCTTCACTTATCAACTCTATTCATTGTTGGCATTCTTCGCTGTTGTCAGAAGGTGAACTGCTAGAGCTAAATATCATAAAAGCAAAAAGGGCTTAATAATCCAAAGATAATACCGTGTTTCCCCGAAAATAAGACACTGTCTTATATATTTTTTGGCTCCCAAAAACACACTAGGTCTTATTTTTGGGGTAGGTCTTATATTAGGGCAGGTTTAGAAAATAGTGCTAGGTCTTACTTTCGGGGTAGGTCTTATTTTCAGGGAAACACGGTAGTGAGAGTTCATTATTGTATTGAGAAAGGATATTGCTGGAGAATAAACACTATTCATCGGAATATGTCTGAAGCACAATTGACAAAACACAATAATAGTCTAGATGTAACAAACTTTTTCACCATGCCAGAGTAACACAAGTTCAGTTTTTAAATGGTTGGTCAGATCAGACATAGGCAAGGCTGGGAAAAGGGGAGCTCATCAACATTGCTAACCTACAATTCCCAGCATCCTTCCCCATTGGCAGTACTACTCAGAACTACATCATCTGGAAGGTCACTATTTTGCTACTCTTGGGAATAGGAATATTATTTATTGTCCAAGTGTGATTAGACGTACAAGGAATTTGTCTCCGGGGCATACACTCTCAGTGCACATACTGACTTGGGTCCGGGGTACTTGCAAGAACATCTCCTTCCGCTGATATACACCAATCACCCTGTGCGCTCCCACAGACGGGGCCTCCTGGGGATACTGTCAGCTAAACAGTGTAGGCTGGCGGCCCCTAGGGGTAGGGCCTTCTCTGTGGGGGCGCCCACCCTCTGGAATCAACTACCCCTTGAGTTGTGCTTGGCCCCTGATCTCCACTCCTTCCGCCGCAACCTCAAAACATGGCTATTTTTGCAATCCAGCCTGGACTGACAGGGGATCGGGGTTTTTAATTTGATTGTTTATTTGGCATAATTTAATATCTTTTTAATTTCTTTTAACTTTTGTACTTTCTGTCTTTTATGTACGCCGCCCTGAGTCCTTCGGGAGAGAGGGCGGCTTATAAGTCCAAATAAAACAAAACAAAAAACAAGCAAACATACAAACAATAAAGTGGTAAGCCATAGATCATAAATCACAGGATACAATCATAAATCATAAGATACAAACCAGTAATAAATCATAAGGTACCAATAGGAGAAAGTAGTAGGAAAGATAAGAAGATGAAAAAGACAAGAAGAAGAGAAATATGAAAATGATAATAGCAATACACCATAGTATATAGGTATATGTTATATATGGGTAAATATCTTTAGGCATAAGAGAGTGCTGTAGGAATTAGGTGTTTAGCAGAATGATGGCAAGGGGGGAAACTGTCTTTGGGTTTAGTTGTTTTGGTATGCAATGCCCTTTAGCGGCATCCTGAGGGGAGAAGTTGAAACAGTTTATGTCCAGGATGTGAGGAGTCTGTAGATACCTTCTCACACACACACCTCCTTTTTCTTTTTGCTACCCTTATGGGCTCAATCCAAACACATTTCCTCTGCTCCTTTTTGTCTCTGAAAACAAACAAATGTTAATAATAGCATATTGCTTTCTAGACGTTTGGAATATCACTTAAATTGGCTTATGTGGCTTGTATGTTGGCTACTCCTGGCTTGTTCCTTAGTGACACACCTTAGCTAGGGAGGTTCAAACATATTTTCTGGGCAAAAAAAAAACTTATCAAAAGATTCATGTTTCTTCATCAATCAGTTGGAAAATATGTGATAGGTAGAAAGCAAAATTGGATGATTGAGTAGATGTCACCCCTCACGAGAGTGATTATGGAGGATTACAGTATAGGAAATGATGGATATATTTATTTCTGCAACAATAATTTATTTACTTGGTCACCTGCAATTTATTTCAAGGTTTCTCTCTCTCTTTTGAAAAATCTCCCATTAATCCTTTTGTGTGGGCTTTGCCTGGATCTCCCTCTTTAGTGTTACTCTTCTTCACCCATCTCTTCAATTGTTACGCAGTTTTCTTAAAAGCCTTTCACTCAGACTTTTATCACCAAAAGAAACGAAAACCTTCACGCATTCACCGCAATGGCCTATGTTTGCCTCTTGTTCTTTCTCTTTTGCTACTCCATTTAGATTTCATCTGTAATGCAACACACATATGGCTTTGATTTCTCAAGGTGAAATTAGCCTATTTTCTCTCACCTCTTCTTAACCTAAATTTCTACATATTTGGGGAGTCATTGCATAGAACGGGGAATAGGGAAGCAAGAATATGGACATACTATATCTGTCTTTAGATTTATATCTGTCTTTTCTCCAGCAAGTTCTAGGCAATGTTTTTATTCTTCCCTTGCCCAATGTTGCGCCATAACAAAATCCCAATATCATTGGTTGGGCTGAAAAGGTACAAAGTCACATAGGGAACCTGCTTTCTAAGAATGAAGGTGAGCCTAAGTCTTTATGATACTAACTCAACTTAACTACAACTCCATATTTGTTACAGATTGGAGGATGGTATGGTAGGATTCAATTTTTTTTGACTACCGGTTCTGTGGGCCTGGCTTGGTGGGCATGGCAGGGGAAGGATGCTGTAAAATCTCCAGTCAGAGGTGGTATTTGCTGGTTCTCCGAACTACTCAAAATTTCCATTACCAGTTCTCCAGAATTGGTTAGAACCTGCTGAATACCACCTCTGGATGGTGGGCTCCTTATGGAGTCATTCGATGAGAGAGATGGGCAGTTTCTAAATATGACCAACAAACAAATAAATTCAAATTACTGGTTTATCTAACTATGTATCAAACTCTTCTTATCTTTCTGAGAAGTTTGTTGAGTTTCCTTGTACTTTCAAGAAAAGAATAATGTATTCTACCCTAATTTATAGATAGAGCATCATTGAAAATTAATTAATAACTGCATGGTTCTCTTAATGATGGCATGATTCATATAATCACTGTGGCAAAATGGATTATAAAACCAGACATGACAATCTCACTGTTAGCAATGGTTTTAGTCCCATTTGAAGTCATAAGCCGAGGACTACATGCATGCTCAAAAGTAAAAAGGTTTCACATTCCCTACAGTGACTAGTGAAGATGATGGAACTGGCAGAGATGGCTAACCTGACTTTTTTGATTGTAGAAAAGACAATATCTATATTTATGGTTGATGAAATTACATTATGGACTTTTTGCATGAAACAGAAAAACAGTGCACTAATCATTGCGATTTTAATGATTAGGAAAAAAACAGGTGTGAGGGCTCTGACAGTTATCACCATTTAAATCATAAGTCTCAAGCCAAACTTCCAAAACTTAAAGATTTATTAGGAGTAAGCATGCTGGCACTGCCTGGGTGTAGCCGACTCTGAGACACATCATTCATTGTCACCCTTGACCCTGGTTTCCCCCCACTCCCTGGGTGTATCATAATTCATATTCTCCAATGGGACACATCCATAGTAATAGAAAATAGAAAAAATGAGGGTTTTTTTGTAATTGTAGACTATGAGATAATTTTGTAACCATACTTGTAGCTGTTGCAAAAGAAATGGGAAGCTTTTTCTTTCTTCATTGATGCAACACCCACCCACCCACCCAAAAGCAAGTGTAGGGGTTTGTGTGTGTGTTTGTATGTGTGTGCTTTAAGGAATACCAAAGAAATGTCCCATCAGCCACTTCTAAGAGTAAAGTAACTCCCTTCCTGCCATTGTCCCCTGTGTATTGTTTTGCAAAATTCTTTTGAATTAAAACCAAAACTACTTTTGAGTTGCACTGGACACCTTCCCTGATTCTCCAATCCATTCGTACATCTGTGATTTCTTGACAGTTGCCCTCTAGGCTTAGTCTTTTTTTTTAACTAAGGCAAAGTTGGCTAGGCTTTGTAGGGAAAGAAAAAGACCAGAGCTTTAGCCCCTGAGAAATTGAACTCTCTAAAAGCAACCCCTGAAAAATCAGCACAATTCCTTGAGTGACATCATGACTTAGTTGCCTCTCCCCTATGCAGCATCATTTGCAGGGGAAGGTTAAAAAAAAAGTCAAAATGGCTGTAATGCCTGAATGAGCCATTCCCCCTAGTACTTGGTATGATGTAATTACATAGACAAAAGAGTGGGGTTTGAATGACACAATCCCAGATGCCATTTTGACTTTCTCCATGTTGCTCCCACTTCCTATGCCCCATGGCTGATATGAAAAGCATTCTGACTGAAGAACAGCTACTGACCATAACATGGTTCAGTGCTCCTACATGTCAAGTGTGAGATTCTCCCAGTTCAGACTGGTTCGGGTGAACCCCTTGTTCCAACAATCAGCTGGCTCCAAATCGGTTCGCTCTGACAAGCATGTGGGCTCGCCCATGTGCCTGTGCTCTTTCCTGTGTTTTATGTCTTTGTTAGAGCACAGCTGATTCGCATGGCAGAGCAGTTTGCCATGCCTCAGCTGCAGTTGAAGGTAAGTATTAGATTTTTTTAAATGCAGAGCACCCACGTGTGCAGGCACAAAGCACACACTCACCGAACTGGTTGTTATACCAGTTGAATCACACCCCTGCCTAATACTCTCCCCCTCCCTCTAATTTTCCCTACAAGAACAACCCTATTAAGTGGTTTGGGCTGAGAGAGAGTGACCCGCTGAAAGTCACCCATGGCTTTTGTAGCTAAGGCAGGATTAGAAATCACAGTCTCCTGGTTTCTGGACCAGCATCTTAACCACTACGTGCAACGAATTGGCTCTCCACAAGTATCTCCACAGGAGGATATTTACCTGTTATCTTTTAGCTGTAGAATTGCAGAACATGGAAAATTGTAAAAGTCAAATGATTACTATATTTAGAATTGCTTCTTTCTTCATGGTTTGGTTGTTTTCACTGTAAAAATTGATGTAAAGTATTTTTTTCCCTCCTTTCTCAATAGAGTAGGATGATGGCAGAGCAGAAGAAAATTTGAGAAAGAATGGATCAATTAAGCCATTGTTGCCTCCTACAGAGAGAGGGGGGAGGGAGGGAGAGGGAGAGGGAGAGAGAGAGAGAAAGAAAGAGAGAGGCTGTTATGTATGCAGTGTTTGAAATCATTGGTTTAGTTTGAATTGTTCTTGTAAAGTGTTGGAGATGATTGGTTTAAAAAGTGCAGGAAAACCCTGCACTCTGATTGGCTGTTAGCTGCGGCTGCCGGCTATAAGTAGCAACCACAGCAAAGCCAGTTGGGGTCCGTTCAGAGCTGAAGTCACAATAAAACTTAAGAGCTGAAGCACTCCGTGTCTGCCTCTTCATGTAAACTTAACACTGGCGATGAAGGTGGGATTCCCCTGAAGAAGAAGGCAATGCGGAACAGAAGAAGAGTGAGATGGCTACGCTGAACACCCCCCCAGCCCCGTTCGATCTGACGGCAGAAGACTGGGAGTCGTATTCAGATCGTTTCCAAATGTATCTGGAGGGAAACGATCTTGCCACCATTTCCGAGCAGCGGAAGAGGGCGGTCTTTCTTACGTACTGCGGTCCTGCAGTTTTCAAGATGGCGAAGGCACTTGCAGGAGCAGCAGATGTGAAGGTAATGGCTTGGCCTGATCTGGAAAGGTTGTTAAGAGCCCATTACTCACCACAAGTATCGTGCCTCATTAAGAGACATGAGTTTTACCGTCGTGATTAGGGGGAAAATGAAAGCATAAACGACTTCGTGGCAAGCTTAAGAGACATTGGGGGTGCATGCGAATTCAACAGTTTAGAGGAGGCCATGCGCAATCATTTTGTACTGGGCCTTAAAGACAAGGTGTTACAAAGCAAGTTATTAATGAAACCTAAAATCATGCTGAAAGAAGCAATAGAAGAAGCCTCTTCAGCAGAAGCTACCAAGTCCTCAGCAGCAGCCATGAGGAAGATGAACAGGGCCACGAGCCATTCTGATGGGGAAAAATCCACCACAAATCATTGTGAGGAACTAGATTCTGAGTCAGATTGCAGTGAGGTGGAGGAAGGAATTTACAGACTCAGAATGGAGTGGAAAAAGAAAGACCTGGGAAGAAAGAGGCAAGATTTCTACTGCAGAGGAAGCCACCCCTGCACTGAATGCAAGTTTCTAGACACCATTTGCCTCCATTGTGAAAAAAGAGGTCACCTAGCAAGAGTCTACAAATCATCCAGAACTCCACCCAACAGAAGGAAGTTTAATGCAAGCAAAGACAAAGACTTCAAGACTAACAACCTCAGTGAGAAAATGAGGCGCAGCACAGAAGCAAATGGGAAGAATGAAACTCATCGGACAGTAACTATTGGTCATTCATCTCCTTTAAAAAGCAGAAAAGTGCATGTCAAGGTACTTATTGAAGGAAGGCCTTACCAAATGGAAGTGGACTCAGGCTCATACTTATCTATGGTGTCATGGGACACTATTCACAGACTACTTCCAAACATCCAGAAGAATCACTTCAAGAAGCAAGCTTTGACTCTTAAAGACTACCAAGGGAACAAGATTCCAGTAGTTGGAACAAGAGAATTCAACATGAAGTTCAAGGGCCACACCAAGCGTCTACCCCTGACCATCGTAGACAAGGATCGCCCAAGTCTGCTGGGACTTGAATGGTTCAACCCGCTGGGCATCGAGGTGACTGGCATCAATCACGTGAGCAACATTGAGTGGGAAGAGGCCTTGAAGTCTGAATTTCCAGAGATCTTCAGCGACGGATTAGGCTAGTACTTGGGGACCCCTATCACTTTCAACCTAGATCCCAAGGTGCCCCCAATTCGCTTAAAGCCCAGAAGGGTCCCCTTTGCCTTAAAGGAAAAAATTGATGCCCAATTAGATAAACTAATAGCTCAAGGGGTTTTAGAGCCCACTGATCACTCCAAGTGGGAGACACCCATAGTCACACCAGTCAAGGCTGATGGGTCTGTGAGATTCTGCGGAGATTACAAGGGGACATTGAACCATGCGCTACAACAGAGCACATATCCAGTTCCAGTAGTGCATCATTTATTACATTCTCTTGGCGGAGGCACAGTTTTCACCAAATTGGACCTGGCCCAGGCATATCAACAGTTAACAGTTGATGATGCCACTGCAGAGGCCCAAACCATTGTAACCCATAGAGGTGCTTTCAAATGTAAAAGGTTACAATTTGGTGTAAGCGTGGCACCAGGCATCTTCCAAAGCCTTATGGAAAGGATGCTACAAGGGTTGCCAGGGGTGGTGCCTTACTTTGATGATGTGTTAATCTCTGCTGTAAATGACGCTCAGTTACACGAGATATTCAGAGAAGTCCTTACCAGATTCAAAAAAGTGGGGTTAAAAGTCAAAGAAGAAAAATGCACTCTTAGAACTGACAAAGTGGAATTCTTGGGTTACATGATTGATAAACATGGTATCCACCCCACAAATGCCAAGGTTCAGGCAATCAAAGAAGCCCCTAGACCAAAATGTAAAACAGATTTGCAAGTCTTCCTTGGACTCATTAACTTTTATCACATGTTCCTACCTCAGAAGGCTACCATTGCAGAACCACTGCACAGATTATTAGACAAAAAGTCTGCGTGGGTCTGGGGCAGAAAAGAACAATCTGCATTTAACAATATTAAAAGACTAATCACGTCTGATGCTGTACTGATACAGTTCTCTGAGAATTTGCCTGTTGTACTGACTTGTGATGCATCCCCCTTTAGAGTGTGGGGGGTTGAGCCACAGGCTTCCCAGCGGGAGGGAAGCTCCTATTGCATTTTACTCTCGCACCTTGACCAAAGCAGAGAGGAACTACAGCCAACTAGACAAGGAATCCTTGGCAATTGTTGCAGCTGTCAAGAAATTCCATGAGTATTTATATGGGAGAACATTTACCATTGTCACAGATCACAAACCTTTGTTAGGCATTGTGGCAGGAGACAAACCTACGCCCACTATCCTGTCACCAAGAATGCTGAGGTGGACTGAATTTCTTGCTGCTTATTCATATAAACTCATCCACAGGCCTGGCAAAGACATTGGGCATGCAGATGCTTTGAGTCGCTGCCCACTTCCTTCTCACACTGAGGACTTTGCTCCTGAGACTCACACCTTTTTCCTAGAAACTGTTGCCAAGCTTCCAGTACATGCTGCTGAAATTGCCAGAGAGACTGCCAAAGACACTTTATTGGCTCCTGTCATAGGCTGGATTAAGAAAGGTTGGCCTCTTCAAGATCTACCTCAACTTGCCCAACCTTTTAAATCCAGGCAAACTGAATTATCTGTACTAAGAGGATGTTTTTTGTGGGGTAACAGGGTGGTTATTCCTGCAAAACTGCAAAGGGAGGTTTTGGAAATTCTACATGAGGGTCATCCTGGTATTGTAAGGATGAGGGGATTGGCCAGGAGTTATGTATGGTGGCCAGGTATTGACAAAATGTTTGACAACTGGGTTGCATCTTGTCCCAACTGTCAGGTAGTCAGGCCTGCCCCACCTCTCGCCCCCACACAGGAATGGGAATGTCCTAGGGGCCCATGGTCCAGGATTCACATTGATTTTGCTGGCCCTACCAGGGGGCACACTTTCCTTATTATAGTTGATGCATATTCCAAATGGCTGGAGGTTATCCCTATGGCATCCACCACAACTGAAGCTGTCATCAAACAGCTTAAAAGCTTTTGTAACTCACGGGTTACCTGATGTGCTTGTTTCTGACAATGGCCCTCAATTTACATCCAACCTTTTGAATCATATCTAGCACAACAGGGTATCAGACATGCCCTGACAGCCCCTGGGCATCCTTTGGCTAACGGCCAGGCTGAACGTATGGTACAATTTACCAAGGAAAAACTTCAGCAATTGGGTCCAGGGGATATCACTGAGAGAGTTGAAAAACTTCTCAGTGTTCAGCATATCACTCCCAACCCCTCAACTAATTTGTCCCCAGCTGAATTGTTGATGGGTAGGAAACTCAGGTCTCCCCTTGATCGCCTTCATCCTACTTACACACCCAATGCAGCACTAGATTCCACTAGCAAAATTCGCACATTCACTGTGGGTGATTCTGTTTATGCTAAGAACCTTATGGGTGAACCATTATGGATTCCTGCTGAGATAACCCAAATCACAGGCCCCAGGTCTTACAGGGTACAAACGGAGGATGGTGTCCTCTGGAGCAGGCACATTGATCAGTTAAGATCCAGATTGCCTCAGGAGCATCGCTTTTGCTCCTCTCTGGTTCCCATACCTACTGCCTCTTCTAGGGGAAGGGAGGATCATGAGTGTAATGAACAAGCAAGAATCAACCCCATGTGTAACGAGCTAACACGACAGGAACCATCCCAAAACCTGTCACAATACCAACAACCATTTTCCCAAATGGAAGATTGCACATCATTACCTGATTTAGGTGCTGACATTGGGTTGGAGATGGATTGGGAGGAGAGACCAGGTTGTAGTAACCAAACAGGTTCTACCATTACTACAAGTCCTAGCAAGGAAATGTCAGCAGACACATTTCCTCCCTCACAAGGTGAGAACCTTAAAACATCTGAACCACGTAGGTGTCAACGTACACATAAGAGCCCCACCTATTTAAAAGAATACATTAGATAGGCTGGGGTTTGAGTATGGACTGAACCTAGTGGGGAGGGGTGTTATGTATGCAGGTTTAAAGTCATTGGTTTAGTTTGAACTGTTCTTCTAAAATGTAAGAAATGATTGGTTTAAAAAGTGCGGGAAAACCCTGCACTCTGATTGGCTGGCAACTGTGGTTGCTGGCTATAAGTAGCAGCTGCAGCCCAGCCAAAGTGGGTTCGTTCTGGAGCTGTAGTCACTAATAAACAAAGAGCTTGAAGCACTCTGTGTCTGTATCTTCATGCAAATTTAACAAAAAGAATATAAAAAGTAGATTAAAAATCCATTTAGAAGCATACAATTTGTAAAATTAAAATATAAGAAGCCTATTGGTGTGTTAATTAAATCCTGCCTGAGGAGAATCCATGTATTCAATATACACAGAAGTAGAAAAGATTGATAAATAATATAATTAAACTGCTGATTTGTAGTCATTATTAATGTTTTTGTTAGGCAATAAACCTTGGATGTTTTTATTCAGTTATAGAAGTCAGCTTTGCTCTCGTTGGTTTAGCAGATATAATTTGTATCCTCCCTGACTAAATAAATAAATAACATTCTCTCGCAGTCTCATAGAAAGGCTTGTAAATGAACTTGGACTAAGAAAGACTGCAGGCAGGAAGACAAAGAGAACAGGATCAGTGCTGACTGGAAAAAGTAGACAACAGTCAATACAAGGCAGTCCTTGTATTTAGCAGACACTCGTTCAGTGACTGAAGTTACAATGGCACTAAATGAGAGGGGACATTTTGATGGGTCCTTGTGGTTGTGGCTATCATTGTATCCCTGTGGTCACAAGATGGCAAATTTGGTGCTTGGCTTGCAGTTATGACCATGCAGTGTCCCTTAGTTACATATCACCATTTGTGACTTTCCCTGCTGGCTTCCAACAAGCAAAATGAATGGGGAAGGCAGTAGCAGGTTGCAAATGATGATTAGGTGACTGTGGACACCTTGACTGCACAGGATTCACCTAACAAGGGCAAGTGGGACTGCTGAACTGCCATCTTAAGCCAGCACAACCATGTGATGTCATGCCTTATGACCCTGTTGCTTAGCAACAGAGCTTCCAGTCCCAATTACTGACAGTAAACAAGGACTATGTATATTGTGGTCTAGTCTAACTGTTGCTTGTCATTATACTAGCTTGGACTGTTTTATAACTTGCCTTGGAGAAGATTTCAGCTGAAATACGTACGAGCTTAGATACAGTATAAACAATTTCTACAAGTGAAGTGTATAAAGGTGTATCACCTTTCTGATAAAATACTGTGATGTGAAAGATTGGACTGTGGTTTCCGAAGAGTTAAAGGCTGACGAATCAGCAAAAGCAATCTTTTCAATGGATGGGAAAAACAATGCTTTCCAAACTTTTTCCCTTTATTTTGTTTGTGTATAACATACAAGGCTAATGAAATGCACCACATTTTAATACAAAGTTTGGTGCCAACTGTTCTTAATTTCATTTTCTTTTTGAGTCAAGAAATTTTAGCATGAGGTTATCCATGAGGATCCTATCTTGCAGCTACAATGAAAGGCTAAGACTTTTGTAACAAACTGCCACTGCGTTCTTGCCTTTGTCTAAAATGCTGAAGAAACTGCAAAGAGCAGAGGAAACCACTTTGATCTATATAGTTTTCACAATATTGGGTCCCCGGCAGCTTTTAAACTACAAAGCCCAACTTTCCCAGACCAATACTTGTGGATTATGATCATTGTCCTCAAAAAAGACCTGGGGGTGAAAGGCTGGGAAAAGGCCTAGATCAGTGGGGTCAAACTGATGTCCCGCAAGCCAGATGCATCACACCCCACACACCTCTGTGAATAGGAAAAATGTCACGAAATGTCACCTGACCGCAACATGACCAGGCAAGTTTGACACCCATGACCTAGATGGACTTCTAATGTAACCAATAGCAATGCAGCTTGGCTTTTTTTTTTACCATTTAACTTTTTTATTAGTTTATCAAAGTATAAAATACAAAGAAAAAAAAGGCATGAAAAGTAAGAAAGAGAGGGAGTGGAAAAGAAGAGATATAGCATAACGGGAGAAAAAGAGAAAGAAAAAGTCACCGACTTCCGATTCTCTTTAGCATAGTAGAAGGTAACAACATTACAACCACAACTTTTTGCTTTTACACAACAGTATGTAAAGCCATTTCTATAACAATAAGCCTGTCTAGCTTACAAAAACAGAATCAAAGTTTCATCCCCACCCCTTGTAAGCACAAAATCCGGAAGCAATTTCAAAATAGAGACAAAATTAAATATATTATCTTCTTTGGATAAAAGAATCACCTTTAACCATCTCTGCTACTCTTTCCTATGGGGGATATTATATCATTCATTCTCATATTTTCAAATCTAGTCAATAATATTTTACAGACTTTGGGAAATTATTCAGCATTACTTAAAGAACTGGAGGACATGCGTTTACATACATACTCATTTTATACATACAAAACTAACTTAAAGCTTTCTATCAGTACATATATGTGGAAAAGGAATTTTCCATGAGGTTGCTGTGCCCTTTCTACTGGCCCCTCCTCAGGTAACAATAGTACCAGATGGACCAATCACAGCACAGCTGTGATTTAGGATTTCCCGGGCTTTGTTAAGCTCCACCTCACCTGGCTCAGGGCTATTTAAAGGGCTAGCCTCGTGGCATCTAGCCAGTTCCACCATTACAGATGTTCCAGCTGCTTGGGACCATGCAGCTGGAAGGAATCTACCTCACACCACGAGGATGATCTTTGGGACTCCAGTCACATAGGTGACTGCTACAAGAAGGAAAGAAAAGACTCTGAGAAGAAATAAATGGACATGGACTATTGATATACCTTTTTACTTCTTTTATTGCTTTTTGTGTTTTGTTTACAACAATAAAGAACTTTGTATTGGATCCACTGGGCTCAGACTTTTTCCTGATAACCTCACAGTGGAGAAAGGTAACGAACCATCCATATTTAACCCTAAAATTCCTAACAATATATCAAACTTTTAAAAGTCCATCCTGATTAATTAAAACATTAAATTTAGATCATTCCCTCCAGTTTATCTTCATAGAGTCTTTTTCTTCTCAGAAGAATCTATCAGATCTCTTTTATTGAAAAAGAGTCTATCAGATCTCTTTTCTTTACACTGTGGTCAACCTACCCCTGAATCAGTGAGAAAGCAGCATGAACATGTATTTTCGTATTTGAAGGAAATTTGCAGCACTTGCAGATAAGATAAAAAATAATACTTTGTGTTACATTTCAGAATTGGAAGAAGAATAGCACAGGCACTCTCCCTTTGGCTTGCTAAACATTCTTCCCTGCCACATGCCAAGGCAAGCTGCTTATACATTGCTTGCAGATATGTACAGTATATATATTTAAAGTCAACAGGACAATAAAAACAAAGGCGAGAGAACCATAGAAATATGAAGCTGCTGGGTGAAGTCATTTGACAGCATAGGATTAAATGCTATCGGTATACATCTCTGCCCTTGGTTGACCAAGCTCTGTCAATCATCAGATCTAACATTTTTCCTCAGAAAAAGCTCAAACACCTTCAGACTCTTCTCAGAATATACCTGAAATGTAGGGCTCTGTCGGATTTTAAAAAACCACAGAATTGAAAGGCTAGATAGGAAGCAATGCCCATCAGGGAACAATAGCCCTAATCATATTTACACTAGACTAGCTCCTTAATTAGATATTAGCACACAGGGGACAGAGATTGCAATTTGATGTTGAACACCATTAATTTGAGCATCATTAAAGGAGAGCTGACATGGACAGATGAAAGCTATGGGGCTTTCCTGTTCTTCTTCATAAAAATAAAAGGTTTAAGTACCGAAGGGATCCACTTTACACAGCTGGAGAATAATCCTGACCAGCCTTGCCTGTTAAAAAGTCCTTCTCTTATATTTTTGGTTTTTGAGGGATTGAGAGAAGTGCATTGAAGACAGGGAAGGTCAAAATAAGATTCTACTATATGACTCAGAAGTAGACAACTTGGCATACATACAATGTTTTGGATTTCAGTCCCCATCAGGGATGATTCCAGAATAAATTAACTTGAAGCTGTTAAGAGATAATATACATAACAATGGAATTGTTCCATTTATTAAATGCAAATGTTGTCCTCAAAGCTGACAAGCCAATGCTAATCCTTATTGCCTCTTGCAATCATCCCTGACTGTTCTCTGTCTTAGCAGTTGTGGCTAATGATAGTGGACTATGGGAGTTGTAACTCATAAACTCAACACAGCTGGTTACTTCTCCCTAGCTAGCCCTTGGAATCAGCCCTCACCACACAAAAAATAATTTTCCAGATCAGCTAAAAAAATTATTCTTGAAAATCAGTTATTTAAAGTGTCAGAACCAAGAAGTTTTATTTTTTCAATAACAAAAAGGAAGAAGAGAAAGTACTTTACCGATAATTTAGGCATATTAAGAAGCTTTAGCAAGCTCCTGTACCTTCTGTTAAGTCATGCAAAGCCAAGCAATTTATTAGATAATTAATGAGTAGACAATTTACCATCGGGAAATGTAGCTGATTCACTCATTTTGCTCTGAGATGTGAAACTGGACTCTGTCCAATATTGTTTTATGCCAAATTAAAGTCCTTTTCTTTCCTAAAGGAATATATTTCATAGAGAAACATTCAAGTCATGTAAGCCTCTTTCCTGAAACTGTCATCAGAGTACTGTTATTTCAGAATAAACTTAGATTTCAAAATACAAAGCAATCTAAATTGAGTTTCTTTACTGATGTGATTGTATTTTGTATCTGCATGCTGATTTTGCTGTTTAGTGTGTCTGTACTAGGTCATTTATGCGTAAATTCTACCAATTACACGTAACTTCTGCAATTTGTATCTCTTATCCATATACTGGAAAATAGCACATCATCGCTTCCAATTTCCTTCAGTGCAGATTGCAATATATCAATCGTACTGGGATGTTTCTTTTGGTAGGTCCTACCCACTACATTTTGCCTGGAATTCTGTGTCTTCTTGGTATGGATTTTGCTGATGTGCACTCTGCAGAGAAAGGGAGAGAGACAGAGAGACAGAGAGAGACAGAGACAGAGACAGACAGAGAGAGACAGACAGAGAGAGACAGACAGACAGAGAGATGATAGATACATAGACACAGACACATATATACACATACGTTATACATATACATGTACACACAACATACATACATGCATACATGCATACATACATACATACATGAAAGAGATTATTCAGGAGGAAGAAAAGGAAGGAAAAATGATAAAGTCCAGCAAGAAATGTACATTTTGTAAGAAAGTATGTTCAGAAATGGAATATTTTTTTTCTTTAAAACATGCTGCAGATGGGCTGAATTTATAAAGGGAAGCACTGGCATAATGCTCCCAACCAGGTGTTTGGACTTACTGGAAAGGCTGTTGTACAATTTATGAAAAAAAATTGCTTAATGAAATTAATCTTTAGCTGTTCATCAGCTGAAGCTTTTTAGATTGGCATCATAGCAAGAGCATCGAAACTGATTAACATGGAGGGTCCTCCAGGTATTCCATTTGTGTTTGAGAATTACCTTGGCATACCTTAGATGTTCTGTCTAGCCAAAGAGCTGGAACTCTCACCATATAATAGCTTTGTTACCTGATCTTGCATGCTTTTATTTTCCCTTTAAAAAAGAAAAGAGATGCTGTAAATGCAGTATAAAGGAAGAGGTCTATGGTGCAGGGTTCTCCCACCATTCCTGTGTTAACTTCTACCTGCATCTGGAGGTTGTCCAGACAAGCATAACCATGAGTACTAATGCTATCTTTATTCTAAGGTTACATTAATAGAGTCTTAGAAGTATTTCTCTCCTCCTTCCTTTTAGTCTTTGGAAAATTAGGAAGAACCCTCTCTAAAAAAGCTTCTCATAACTTCTCTCCTTCTGTGGGTTGTGATATCTTTTAAATACTAGTTGCCCAATCTGCAACTCTTTCTCCCAAAGTCATCCCCTCATCGCACCACATCCTCCGATCTTTCTCTTCACCTTTGGCACTTTTTGGTTAGTCAACTAATAGTTTTTCCTGGCGCTCAATTTGGGAGGTTCAGTGGGGCTTGGTTTTGAGGAGACCTGAGTAGTGCACTGTGCTGAGTAGGCAAGACAGGTTCTTCTGCCAGTAGCTCCTGGAGCAAAATGCCTTATCCTTGCTCTCTTTTTTTTTTTATATTTTTAAATTACATTTATATGCCGCCCTTCTCTGAAGACTTAGGGCGGCTTACAATTTTTGGGATACAACCCAACGTGCTCAGCAATAGCCTTCATTCCGTTGTATATGCCTGCTTATTACTAAGCGGCATTGTTACAAAGTCAGCTTATTGCCCCCAACAATCTTGGGTCCTCAGTTTACCTACCCTGAGAGAATGGAAGGCTGAGTCAACCTTGAGCCTGGTGGGATTCGAGCCTGCAGCAATTGCAGGCACCTGGAACTTAAGTGCTAGGCATTTAACAGCCTGCACCACCACCAACAGTTCTTGGCAACAGTTGCTATTGTCCTGCTTTTGATGCTTTCTAAAAAGGAAACTGCGACCAATAGCAATTGTAACAAAGCCAAGAATGAGATGAGCAAAGTGGGAGCAACCAACTGATAGCAGGCATAGGAAAGGGAAAGGGAAAGGAAGGGAAAGGGAAGGAAAAGGGAAGAGAAAGGACCACTTTCTTCCAAGTCCCAGTTCATGTGAATGTGGTATAACCTGCTGAACCCAGATATAAGAGACATAATTCATGGTCTCTGGTTGGGCTTTAGTGTTTTGATAGGTTGTGCATTTTGTTGCCACTAAAGTTCTTGGAATGCAAGAAGTGAAAAAAATCAGGCAAAGTCTATATTTTCAAAACAGTGCAGCACAGTATCTGGATGATTGAATGTACACAAAGAACTGGAAGCTAGCTAGTTGTGTGCTAGGGTTGTATCTAGTTTCAGATCTTGAATACTGATTTGAGAAAGAACATATGGGTTATATTTGTTTTCATGTCTACTTTGAAAATCTGTATCTAAGAATTTCTATCCTCCTGTGAAATTCATATGCTACCTGTCCGAAAGATAAGAATCTCTTCTTGGTGATGGAAAAATGCTTGTAGATTCAGGCTTGTACAATCTAAAATTGCAGAGTCAAAGGAAAACCCACTCAAAAAACAAATAAAACATAACAAAAATGAAAAGCAGCCCTTGCATCTAATGAGACGGAAGGAATCAAACTGATGCATCCATACAGGCTGTTCCCTGGATATACCTAGAGATCCAGCATGGACAGCCCATTATCTGTTTCTGTTGCTCCTAAAATCAGTCATGTTGTAGAGTGTGACTTTTTACTGCTAATCAGGAAGAAGGAGAAGCTAAAAGAAAGGACTGAAAAAAGACAGAAAGGAAAACATTAAGGATGCCCAGTGCATGATGTCATCCTAAACACTTCCCTACCC
The DNA here is from genome assembly GCA_009733165.1 of Naja naja. NCBI lineage: Eukaryota > Metazoa > Chordata > Lepidosauria > Squamata > Elapidae > Naja > Naja naja. The sequence goes on from CM019149.1 coordinate 211,356,199, forward strand.
ATTGCCTTCTCCTGTCCACCTCTCAAAATGCAAGAACTTCCAACTGCCAAAATATTGTCCATCTCTGTTACATTCTAAATGTATGTAGGTTGGGCAATAGGTATCAATATAATTGTTTCTGCTCCTCTGGATCAGCTTATTCCCATGCAAGGCAGAGATAGGATACTATCAGGTTTTGTTTGCTGCAATGGGCTTTGGCCCAAGTCCACCTGGACTTCCGTAAGAGAAGTGACACCAACAATAATGATTGTCCCAAAGGAATCTGGACAAATTGATCCAATTCACTTTAGATGTCAGCTATATTTAAGATCCTGACAGCTGGTGCCAAACGTTCTATAACTTTCCTGTGGTACTTTGATGAATGAAGACTATGTAGTTGCTCAGGATTTCACCAGCATTTGTCTATCTCAGTTTCCAGTCTCGTACTTCCAAGCAGATGGGCCTCAATTAGAGCAGCTGCCAAAACGGATGAGCTCTTAAATCACTTAGTGTGTTTCTCTGAACAGAATGCAAGGTAACCTGCCTTGTCACTCAAGATGATGGAAGATGCAGCTTCTCCCAAAAGCTGTTCACCAAGATGAGCCCCGCACAGCTTTTCTGACACACTGCTGTTATTGTTGGACAGTGCCAAACATTACACCAACTTCTGCAAGTGAGGAACCACAACAGACACAATCAAAAAGCTTCCCACAGAGACTACAAATGCATGAATGGAAAGGGGAATTGTCTGTTCAAGTATGGGACGAATGAGTCATTGTGAAAGACCAATAGCATCCTTTATACATTTAGGTATTTGCAATCTTTATTTACAATTTTTGGATGCTTGTGTTTCACTCCCAAAGAACCTTAAAGGGGACAATTATCACAGAGAAGTCAAAATAGAAAATGCCATTCTTCCCCAGAAAGACATCTGAGTGAAGGGCAGCTGGGAGTTGCATTATTTTCTAAATTGTTGAACATGGCTGTTTCTGTTGCTGAGGGCACATGAACTTTCCAAGAAACAGATGAAAAAAAACCACCTTTATGTTGCAGAGTCTGGTCCTATAGTCTAAGGTGGACTTTGTAGAAAGTAAAGAAAGATGGAAGAGACCTCTTTGCCCTCTCTTACATTCAAAAAATAAATGTTATAGCCCCACAACTGCTATTACCTCCTTTTGTATGCTCCCTACTGTTCAGTCATAGGAACCGATTATGAATTTTGAATGACAAATTTGGGGAAAATGTATGATATTCCCCCTCAAAAATCAGCTGATTGCATCAATCTCTTTTTCATTATTTTCATATTCACTTCTTGCTTTATACGGCTCTGTAGAAAATCAAGAGCATATTGTACTTGCTGCAGAGAGCTTCTGCAGATACAAGAAAACACCCTTTCTGGCTGCATAAAATCCAACCTTAGCATAAAGAAGGTGACGGAGGAAAGTTAGAGATACAATATTCATTTATACAACCTGACTATGAATATATTTCTTGTATCAAATAAGAATGCTTACCCAGGTCTCTGGTTTCCTGAAACAGTGTGAGGCACTGTCTGTGGAGATGATCAATCATCCAGGTCAGGGGTCTTCAAACTTGACAGCTTTAAGACTTCTGGACTTCATCTCCCATAATTCCTCCTCCAGTCATGTTAGCTCAGGAATTCTGGGAGTTGAAGTCCACAAGTCTTAAACTTGCCAAGTTTGAAGATCTTTGATCTAGGTCATGGTTGTCCCAAGGTGCTTTTCCAAAATGGCACCTGAACATTCTTGGTCCCCCCCCCCCCCTTGAAAACACGTCTTCTTGGATGAGAGGAGAAATGTTTCCAAGGAAAACAAAACCAAGACATTTCAGTTGTCTTTTTGGAAAAGCACCTTTGGGACAGTGTGGGGCAACACACTATTGAGTCTATTGCCAGATGTACATTGCCAATCTAGCCAGACTAGACTATGTGATGATATCTAGCAACATATCTTAGCCCTATTTGTATATCCCTAGGAAATTTTTAAACTTTTGGCCTGGACCTTGGTTATCACTCATCAAAAGAGATAATCCCTTTTTCAGATAATCTTGATATATTACAAGACCAGCTTTTCCCAAATACATCTTTGACCTTTGTTTTTAATGAATAAATAATAGAAAATACGTCTTCAGGGGGGTTTGCATCAATGCTTTGAACTTTTCCTTCTCTGAAATGACTTGTTAAATACAATTCTCCAGGACTGTTAAATATATTGCAGTTAAACTTTGTCACTAGGTTATAGAAATCAAATATTTAAAGAGAACACAGCAAATATCAAGGGAATTAACAGAGGAAATTTTGAATATGGTACTAATTAATTTCATACCACTCATATATTTCTTAAAGCAGCAGAAAATGAATGTAGACACATATTATTTCAGACATTTTAATTTATTTTCCTAAAGGCTGGTTAAATAATATTCTTTGAAGATTACTATTTTTAATGAGTACACATATATGCTCTTGAATTTGGTAGACCTGTACTGTAATTGGACATAAATTTCATTGTATCTCACTAGTAAAACATCAAAATTATTCAGTGGGATGAATGGTCACATAACTGAAGCCAAAACATTAATGAGAATTAAACTCGGTTGTAGCAAAGTGTTTCCCTGTGTTCATGTCAAAACAAAATGAAACAAAAAGTAAATATAGTAGCAATCAAAAGAGTAATACACTTATTTTCTAGACATTCCCTTTCTATCATTTCAGTTGTGCACCATTAATGAATTAAAATTATAACTGGATTTGCAATTTTACATTCTGATAAATATTGAAATTGGGAACTTTTTGGTATGCTTTAAAGACTTAGCTAAGTCTGAAATACCAATTAATGAATGGATTGTCTTTCCGATCTACTTCAGCAATTATTTTTCCTATTGTAGGCAACCAAACAAATGCTTCAGGAGTTGTACAAAATGGATACGATGGTGATAATTTCCCATATTTTATTAGCTGCTTATTTTTAAAGGATGCTATCATAGTATCCAGAGCAGTGGTGGGATTCAAATTTTTTAACTACCAGTTCTGTGGGTGTGACTTGGTGGGCTTGGCAGGGGAAGGATATTGTAAAATCTCTAGTCAGAGGTGGTATTTGCCAGTTCTCCAAACTACTCAAAATTTCTGCTACTGGTTCTCCAGAACTGGTCAGAACCTGCTGAATACTACCTCTGATCCAGAGGTACAAAAATAAACCAGACAATGTTTTCCATGTTCTTTAACAACATAATAAAAAATTGTGCACCTATAGAACACCAGCTGCCCAGAATTGCTTTGATGAGATGGGCAGTTTTATATATATTCGATAAATACATAATAAATATATATAATAGATAGAATCATAGGACTGTAAGGGACCTTGGAAGTTTTCTAGTCCTACCACATGCCTAAGGGGGGAGTCCTCATACATCCTGGACAAGAGAGATACAAACACAGATGATAGAGAGATGGATGGATGGATGGATGGATGGATGGATGGATGGATGGATGGATAGATAGATAGATAGGTAGGTAGGTAGGTAGATAGGTAGATAGGTAGATAGGTAGATAGATAAGATAGGAAGGCATGTAGGTAGGTACAATCCAACTCTTAGCAGTTTCAGTAAGGTCAGGTGTCAATATTGAAAAGATGGCAGATGAAGTATTGTGATACATCCCTTTTGAACATATTTGCAGTATCAACAGATACTGTATACAAAAAGGGTAAAGCTTGGGTTATGATGGTCCATCAGTTGTCTTACCAGTTTTGATCCCATCTGTGAATGATGCTTCCTAGAATGCCTTGAGAACTCAATGTGACATCATGTTGTTTTCCAGGCGGTTGAGGAAGTTTGAGTTCATGTTTCATCCCATCAAATACATTTCTCAGTATGACTTCTGAGTAAAGCATTATGTAGTCCAGGACCAACTGCTTTGTCTAACCAAAGTTTGAGATTTAAACCAAAAGATATTGGGGTTTCATGCATGGTTCATGTGAGGGTTCTTTGCTCTCTAAGGACTGGACAGAACCTCAGTGTACAAATCTGTACACCATACAGATACATGAGATAACAAATCCTCTTCCCCAACAACAGGGTATTACTCTGGGTCAGCTTTACCCTTCTAGCCTTTGTAAGTGATGTTGCTACATAACTATATTTTTAATATTCCTTCTTTTGTATTCCATCCAAGCAATACTCTCAAAGTTAACAAAGCCTTTAAAGTAACCTTTGCCTTTCTCCAAAAGTTCTAGCAGTTGTCAGGATGAGGTCCTGTTTGTAGATGTGGTTGTTCCTCATCTAGTTTCTAATTTATTTATTATTTATTAATTTGACTTGTATGCCGCTCCCTCTCCAAAAAGGACTTGGGGCAGCTCACAATTAAAAACAATACAATAAGTTGATTAACTAAAACAATATTAAATAGACAAGCCAAATTCATTCTAAAAACCCCACAGTTTAAAATAACCCCCCCCTCCCAAGAGGTCAGCACAGCCCAAACTGTCCAAACAACCAGGTCTTTAAGTCATGGCAGAAGGTGCAAAGGTCAGGGGCCAAATGGAGCCCCAGGGGTAGTTGATTCCACAAAGTGGGAGCTGCCACAGAATAGGCCCTCCCCCAGGAGGGGGAGGCCAAACAACACTGGATCGCAGACGGCACCCCAAGGAGCCCCTGTCTGTGCGCTTGTACAGGGTGGTTGGTATTCGATGTCAGCAGGAGACGTTCTCGTAGATACCCTGGAGCCAGGCCTTGTAGGACTTTGAATGTTAATACCAAAATGGGTTCCCAACAAAACTCCAAGGTCTGTGCAGGTCTCCCAGAAGGATATGCTGCTTACTATAACTTGTGGTCCTGGCAATTGAATGAAAATCCTCTTCCATGCTTATAATAGATGCCAATCTGCAAAGGTCATCTCTGCTTCTTTGTCTGTAGGATGTTTGCTCTCTTCCTACTGTCATTGGATTGGCTTTTGTAAACTCAAAAGATTGGGTGGGATGAGGCTGCCTCTAGATATCAGCACCAGGTTATGGCTCAGTTAGCTAGATAGCTGCAACACCAGCTTGAATCCCTTGTGGGTACAATTCTGAAGGAATGGATGAATGTCCAAGGGAAGTGGGTAGCAGAAGGAGTGGCAGAATCTGGGGATGGGATTAAAAGAGTGATAAGCCTAGAATCTGTATGTAACCACAAGCTGACAAAGTCCAGCCCCCTTGAATTCTGTGGACTGTTATCTGACAAGCAGTTGCTAACCATTGGTTGAGAATATCCCCATGCATAGGCATCAGTAGCAATAAATAAACCTTTATATATGAATCCAGTCTTTTGCATCTCATAGGGGGAACTTGTCTGTGTGATTACAGTTCCCTTTCAAAAGAGCAGGGAACAGCCCCAACTTCACTCCCCTCCCAGTTCATTTGATATTACTTCAACTTGCTGGGAGGATCTCCAATTTGCTGGAGACTGGACCTACAGCTATGCAAACTGTGTGCATATATGCTTATTATATAAATAATAGTAAAAATGATGCCACATCCTCAAAAGCTACATTTCCTCCCCTGGCTTGGATTAGTCATAGGGAACCCTGATGAGATTTCATTTCTTTTACTTTGCTATCTCTGACTAATTTGCTCCAGACAATTGTAAGCATCATAGGAGTGCCATTCTCCCATCATTTAATTCTGCAAGATTTCCTCCCTCTGTTTCTTCCCAAGCATTAACAAGAAAAGAAATACTTCAAAGGATTGGTGAAGAAAATCAGTGCCTCCCATTTGGAAGGTATTGGATGATTTATATCTCTCATTATGTTTGATACAAAAATCCAAACCTTTCCATTTGAACTACCCTTCTTTGCACGCTTAAGATCTCATCATTAAAACTGCAAATAACACTGTCTAAAATTATTCTTCCAATAAGACTTGTTGACAAATAATAATCCATGGTAAGAAATAACTGTTATTTACTTCCTTTTAAGTCACTTTTGGCTGGTCACCATTTCTCACGGGAGAACTTTTTATAGATGCCGGTGTTGGCTCTGTGAGTTTTTCCTCTATCTTAAATGCAAAATGGGAATACAATTGTTAGTAACAACTGAAAGGCTTTAATTTACTCTCCACTTGAAATTCAGAGCATATTCAAAGCACTAGAAAAAATCTGGGTCTGTCTATTAAAAGTGAATTGTCAATTTCACACACAATGTATGTTTGGTTCATTACAAAGGCTTATTTTCCTTGTTTGGTTTTGGATATTGTGCTTGTACATTTTTTAATTTGTATACTGTCAAGAGTCAGGGCTCAGTTGGGTGGTCTTATGCAACTAAAGTATGGATAAATAATTGGAGCATCATTGGAACTGACTCAGAACTACAATCTCTGGTAGTTGTAGTACTAATATGGTAGTGAGATTATTGGTGGATCAACCATGTCATTGAAGTCTATGGAGATTCTCAGTCATCCAGGTCACGGTTGTCCCATAGGTGCTTTTTCAAGAGGCAAATGGACTTTCTGATTTTGCTTTGAAAATGTTTCACTTCTCATCCAAAGAGCTTCTTCAGCTTTTCTTCAGAGCTGAAAGCCAGAAAGTGAAATGTCTTCAAAGAAAACCAGGGACATGTCATTGAAGGACAACATATTTCCTGGCATTGCTGTATTGGCTAACTTTAGGCTTCCAGCCCCATTCCACAGTTCTGGTAATCCACATATCTACAAGGTCCAACATAATATAGCAGTAGCTTCTATCAGAGATCACCTTGCCTGAATGAAATCCATCCAGCAATAACAGCCTTGGTGGCTCAGGCTGTTAAATGCCTAGCACTTAAGTTCCAACTGCCTGCAATTAGTGCAGGCTCAAATCCCACCAGGCTCAAGGTTGACTCAGCCTTCCATCCTCTCGGGGTAGGTAAAGTGAGGACCCAAGATTGTTGGGGGCAATAAGCTGACTTTGTAAAAATGCCGCTTAGTAATAAGCAGGCATATACAATGGAATGAAGGCTATTGCTGAGTGCATTGGGTTGCGCTCCAAAAATTGTAAGCCGCCCTGAGTCTCCGGAGAAGGGCGGCATATAAATATGAACTAAAAAAAAAACATTTATGGAAAACCTGTTAAGAGTTCCTACCTCTCTGAAGTTATGGGAACAAGGAGGAGACTATAGCTCTTGGTGATGGCCCCAACACTCTGAAATTCTATACTCTGGGGTATTCATAAAGCTCCCTCCCTCTTGTCATTTGAAAGATTATGGAATATGGGGAGGGGTGTTACATTTTTTTTTATTTTGCCTTTATTAGTTTTATAACCAACTCAAGGTGGTGAACATATCTGAGGTACATTCCTCCTTCTAGTTTTCATACAACAACAAACCTGTGAGGTGAATTGGGCTGAGACAAAATGACAAAAAGGCAGAAATGTTTAGAGAAGCAGTTGTCATAATTGTTACTTGCATAATTGTGTGTTGTTCAAGCTGTAGAATGTCAAGAAGCTGCTAGAATAAGGACAATCTGTATTCATTTGCTTGAACAGTTTATAATTGATGCGTCTTGTAGTGCAATGGAAGAGGGAGGAGGAGGAGGAAGAGGAAGAAACATCCATCAAAAAATTATGGATGAACCTTACCTTAGAAAATTTATTGGGAAATGTTAGGAAAAATGAAGAAACCAAAGGGACTTCAGTTAAAAGGGAACATTATAAGGTACAGGCATTTGCTGATGATATAGTATTTTTTCTGGAAGATCCAGAGGATACAGGAGTAAAATTAATAAAGGAAATAGAGGAATTCGGCAAAGTTGCAGGCCTTAAGATAAATAAAACTAAAACAAAATTATTGACTAAAAATTTAAAAGAAAAGCAGAAAAAGGAATTAGAAACAAAATTGGGAATGCAAAATGTGAAAAGGGTAAAATATTTAGGCATCTAGTTAACAGCAAGATGCTCTTCAATCAAAAAAGATAACTATGACAAATTAATAATACAAATTAAAAAAGAACTGGAAATGTGGGGGAAATTACAACTATCACTACTGGGGAAAATCGCGGCAATTAAAATGTCTACTTTACCTAAAATACTATATCTCTTTCAAACTGTACCTGTAAGATTGGATAGAACCTTTTTTTAAAGAATTAGACTGAATAATAAGTAAATTTGTTTGGGATGGGAAAAAAGCCAGGATAAAAATGAAACTATTATAGGACAAAAGAGAAAGGGGTGGCTTTGGACTCCCTGATTGGGAAATGTATTATCAAGCTGCAGCCATGGTATGGATCAAAGATTGGATTAATATGGAAAATAGAAGAGTATTGTTAATAGAGGGCCACGACTTGCAGAGAGGGTGGCATAGTTTTCCATGGGATGAGAAATATAAACGGCATGCATATTTTCAGAACCATATGATTAGAGATTCATTAATTTGAACATGGAATAAGATTTTTAAAAATCATTACACCAAAATACTGAATTGGTTGTCAACTATGGAAGCACAAACCTACCCAAATGCAATGGACCTTGGAAAAAAGAGGACTTATAAAGAATTATTAGACACACAAGGAAGATTAAAAACAAGACAAGAACTACAGCAACAAAACATAAAGATAGATTGGTGGCCATACATGCAAATTCAGGCGAGATACAAAAAGGACAAAGAACAATTTGGTTTCTCCACGGAAAAACATCAATTGGACAAAATTCTACAAGAAATGGAAAAGAAAATGATTTCAAGAATATATAATTATCTACTGGCTTTTAAAATGGAAGAGGAGGTGGTCAAAGAGACAATGGTGGTATGGGCGAAAAACGTTGGCCATAATATAGATCTGGAAAACTGGGAGAGAATGTGGGGATCAAACTACAAATTAATTACATCTACAGCATACAGGGAAAATCAATATAAAATGTTTTATAGATGGCATCTTCCCCCTGCTAGACTGGCAAAAATGTTTAACTCAGACCAAAAATGTTGGAAGTGTGGAAAAGAAAAAGGCACCTATTTCCATACCTGGTGGACATGTCAAGAGGTGAAAAAATATTGGAATTTAATTAGACAATGGCTAGAAGAAATTACGAATCAGAAAATTGAACTTAATCTGGAAATGTTTTTATTAGGCATAACAACATAAACATGCAATAAAACAGATAGATATGTGTTAAGGATTTTTAGAGTTAGAGGTGGGTGGTTCGTTACCTTTCTCTACTGTGAAGTTATTAGGAAAAAGTCAGAGCCCAGTGGATCCAATTCAAAGTTGTTTATTATTGTAAACAAAGTACAAAAACAATAAAATAAGTTAAAAGGTGCTTCAGTATTCAATGTCCATTTGTTTCTTGTTAGAGTCTTTCTTTTCTTCCTTGTGTCAGTCACCTGTGTGACTGGAGTCCCACAGATCCTCCTCGTGGCATGAGGCAGGATCCTTCCAGCTGCATGATCCCAAGCAGCTGGAACATCAGTAATGGAGGAACTGGCTAGATGCCACGAGGCTAGCCCCTTAAGTAGTCCAGAGTCAGGTGAGGTGGAGCTTGGCAAAGCCCGGGAAAATCCTCAATCACAGCTGTGCTGTGATTGGTCCATCCAGTTCTTTTGTTTACCTGAGGAGGGGGCCAGGAGAAAGAGCACAGCAACCTCATGGAAAATTCCTTTTCCACAATATGTCATGTTACATATATTAACAGCTGCAAGGATCTCATACGCACAACTTTGGAAGGAAAAAAGGGTTCCAACGGAAGACATGGTTATAAAAAAAAATAGATTGTATAGAGATGGACAGGCTAATGATGAAAATAAAAGATAGAGAAGATTCAATTTATTACAGGGCCTGGGATGCCTGGGATGAGTGGTTTAGAAATAAAAATAAAATAAAATGGCAATTAGGAAAAGAATGAGGGAATATGTAAATATATTATAGAGAAGATTGAGGCAAGATGTAATGGTAAAGGAGAAGTAAATATATATACTGAAGAATGCAAAGAGATACAAAAAATGTCTTGATGTTGATTACGATGTATAAAGTTTTTTTATTTTATGTTTTTAAATTTCAAATTTAATAAAATTTATTATAAAAAACAAAAACAAAAAATTATGGATGAAAATTGCATCTCAAAATCATACAACCTGAAAGTTCCATAGAAACAGAATAGATACATTTTTGAAGCACTTACCACTGGGAGGAAATATTTTTTTTCATTGGTTAAATGCAGGTGAAAAGAAGCACCCAAACAATGACCTTGAGAAAGATTTGTCTTAAAAATATTTGATATAGAATTTACATTAAGAATGGCATCCTTAAAAAGAAATTGCATTGAAAGAATCCCATTTAGAAAAAGCATACATGCACGGATTATATATAATTTTATATGATGAGCCTTGGTGGTGCAGGCTGTTAAATGCCTAGCACTTAGTTCCAGCTGCCTGCAATTAGTGCAGGCTCAAATCCCACCAGGCTCAAGGTTGACTCAGCCTTCCATCCTCTCAGGGTAGGTAAAGTGAGGACCCAAGATTGTTGGGGGCAATAAGCTGACTTTGTAAAAATGCCGCTTAGTAATAAGCAGGCATATACAATGGAATAAAGGCTATTGCTGAGCGCATTGGGTTGTATCCCGAAAATTGTAAGCCACCCTGAGTGTTCGGAGAAGGGTGGCATATAAATGTAATTTTTTTAAAAAAATTTTTTTTACTGGAATATTGCTCTGTTTAAATGGATAATAGATGGACCAGACTTGTGCACAGTTTTATTTATTTATGCATACTCCATCCTGTGTACGCCTTACAAAGAACATGAGAAGTTTTCTTTTACTAAGCCAGAGCACTGGCTTATCAACTTCTATAATGAACAGGCTACTAGGTCATTGTTTATATACACGTACAACATTTAAATACAAAACACATATTCAGCTTTTGAAAAAATAGATGTCTTAGCCAAATCTCTGACTGCACCCAACACAGAACATACTATAGGTAGATTAAGTGTGAATTTACTTTCATCTCCATGCTGCAAAACTCAATACTAAATTCATCTTCTCCCCAGCCTTTTCTTCACAATACTTCTTTTGAACAATCTATTTGCATTATGCTATGGTGCTACCAACAGGATCCAAAAAACCAATGAACTTCTCCATGTAAAAATTGACAAAGAACTGCAACAACTATTACTTTGAAGAGAATTAATTCAATGAGCTTCTATTTAATTAGGTCTTGTGCATCAGAATCTTCATAGGAGAGTCATCATTAAAGAACTGTTCCTCCTCATCTCTTAAAAAAAGTTGGTATAACAAATAGATTTTAGCTTCTTTCATTAATTATCTCATCTCCATGTTCAAACCCATTAAACAAGTCACTGGTAGCTTAGTGATTACTACACTATCAGTTTTCTTAAAGTAGTATTTAAATTTGTTTTTAACTCATTTTTGCATAGAGATGGGTAAGAAATTTATACAGTTCATGTTATATGTGAACTAGATAAAGTAGAAAAAGCAGATACATAGATAAGAATGTGTCTAATGAGAACTTAACAAAGAAAATTACAGTATATGTCAGGGATGTCAAACTCAATTTCATTGAGGGCCGCATCAGGGTTGTGCTTGACGTCAGGGGGACGGGTGGGTGTGGCCATGTGGCCATGGCCTGCTCAACATCACTCGTGTTGGGGGTACTGTGGTGGCCCAGGCGGGGCTGGGAGGATCCACATTTGCTAGTAGTTTGTTTTACTAGCACTCTGCCAGCGAAAATGAAGCTGGGGGGCTGTGGGCGGCCCACCCAAGCTCCGTTTTCACTGGCAGAGGCATCATGGGCTGGTCCTTTGTTGTTTCCAGGATGGCCCCATGGGCCAGATCTAAGCGCCCAGGATCCATCCTGTGGGCCTTGAGTTTAATACCCTGGATATGTGGAAGAAAACCGTTTCTTTGTATGGTTACCAACAATATCCTTAGCAGCAATGTAAGATTTTCTCCATGATGATTTATCCCTAACCTTCTCTTCAGCACTGCAAATCTACCCCCAGAGGTGTCATGAATTCACCTCAGGACCCTACTCGGATGTGAGTTTGGAGGAGGAGGATGAGTTTGAGTCGGCAGAGGAAAGCGCGGGGCCAAGCGATGGCCCAGATTGGGCTCTGAGAGTACTAGCCTGATGGAGCAGCCTCAGCTGGGTCGATTGGGGGAGTGACAGGCTGAGCAAGGCAATCCACAGGTGCAGCAAGTTGGCCAGGAGGCTCCAGGAGAGGACCTGCCTCCTTCTAGTGATGAGGAGGTGAAGTCCACACCTTCTTCCAATCCAAGGATACTAGGGCAGAGAGGAGACAGACACAATGCCTGCCAGCTAGATTATTTGTGAGGAGACAATCTTGCCCCTCACACTTCTTGCCCTGCTAAGCTCAGAATCCAAACCTGCACAACGGGGGTGCTTTCTGAAGACCCATTTGGGGAGTTTAAATAAATACCTGTAGAACTCTTGTTGTACATGCATGTTTTTGAGGGATGCAGCACATTATTATTTTTATTATTATTATTTATTTAGACTTGTATGTCGCCCTTCTCCCTAAGGACTCAGGGCGGCGAACATTTAAAAACCCTACAAATTACAATAAAAGTGAATTAAACAACAAGTCTAAAGTCAATTAAAATTAAATTAAAACAACTAAAATAACCCACCCCCGGGTCAGTCCAGACCGGCCTGCTGAAACAACCAGGTCTTCAGGTCTCGGCGAAAGGAGCGGAGATCAGGGGCCAAACGGAGATCCACAGGGAGCTGATTCCATAGGGCAGGCGCTCCCACAGAAAAGGCCCTAGCCCTGGGAACTGCAAGCCGACATTGTCTAACCGACGGAATCCCAAGGAGGCCCCTCCTGTGGGAGTGCACGGGGCGATCGGAATGTGATGCTGGCAGGAGGCATGAGATGAGATTGCCTCCCCACTATCCTGATCTTCTGTAAGAGCCTGATGATCTGGCTCTGCCAGCTGGCCTGGGGCCCCAATGCGGGAGTATCACACTGGAGGTGGTTGATGAACCAATACAGATCCCACTTCCGCCCCCCCTGTATATCCCTGCATCCTCCCTCCCCATCTTTTAATCATAACCCATATTTTTTATTGTATTTAAATAAATATATTTAAACCATATTTTACGGTTTTACTGTTTCAGTGTAAGCCTCCCACAGTGTCCTTGTGGCAAGATGGGCCACAAATAAATTGAATCCATGGATGGATGGATGGATGGATGGATGGATGGATGGATGGATGGATGGATGGACAAAGAGTCCTTCTACATTTTCGTCTTCTTCTTTGGGTTCTGACCCAAACCCTTTTCCAATAAAAGAAACACGAACCAAACAAACCTTTTAATGATTCTTATGAATCCCCAGTTAAAAGGCTGCTGCAAACTAATTAACTTTGATAAACACAAGCCTCGCCAAAACTGTGCGAAGCTGCCGAGAATAACAGATAAGAAATATTTTACAACACAAGAGTCTTCAAATACCAACTTAAGATACTGCAATGTCCGTGAGGCTGAAGTTTCAAAACGTTTTTGCTTCCTACAAAGAACGTTAGCTTCACAGCTGGCTTTTATCTTCTTGAGGAAGAGGCCATTACCTTGCAGCCTTACTCCCGAGTCGCCCATGCTGCTACAGCTGCTCTTTCCTTCGAGCAACCCTGTGCGCATGCACACTTGGCACAGGCTCCTCGGGAACCTCATCGCTGCTGCCAGCCCCCACAATCTCTGAAGGCAGCAGTCCACTCCCTAATGGTCCTGGCCCCTCTTCTGAGTCCTCAGTCTCCTCAGCCATCCGCACCTGCTGCCGGCTAACCACAACAATGTAATATCTCCAAAGTAGGATAATTTGAGCCTAGTATGTGTATGAGGACAGATAAAAAGAGAGAAAGTCATTGCGGAGGGAAATGTGTGTGTGCAAGAGAGAGGAAGGTGACAAAAGAAAGTGAGGACACCGTGTGTATATTTTAAAAATGTCAGGTGCTCATTTAGACTGAATATAGAGCGTTTCCCAGAAAAACCAAGGACAATTTTTGTTAGAAAATGCAGAGATTATGCAGCCAGTCAATCTATGCAGAAAGATTTCATTTAATTCAGAACAGTCCAAACAACACACACTGGTAACCAAGAGAAGAAAGAAGAAAGGATGATCTTCACAAATTCTGTAGGACACTGTGATGTAGACGTTAGGACTCATGGAAATGAGACACCTCAATTATACACTAGCCGGAGAAGCACAAATTGTACAAACTGAAGATTTCTCATGCTAATAAAGCATAACCAGTGTGTGGTAGGAAAGTTTACCAAACGTTCCGTGATTGAAATCACACAAAAATCGACCTATAATAGAATGAAGGCAAAAAACTTTAGATGAAAACTCTAGTAACATATTGTAACTGAAGCAACTGGATTACAACTAATGCCTTTTACCTCCCCACTCCCATTAGCAACCAATAAAGGTGTATGAAGTGTTTCAGCATTCTCCCGAACTATTTTTATTTTGAAAAGTAGAATATATACTTATGGATGTTTAGGCTGTCAATTAGGAGAATCTTGTGCAAAGTTAGCTAGCATGTTAATATTTGAGGCTCTCTAAGTAATATAACTGAAACCTACAAGGATTGAAAATGGGGTTTTGATATTTTTATAAAGAGGAAAGAAGAGGGAAAAGTATTACGGTTTTGTAATGATTAACGATGTTTACTTAGATGCATTTCTTCAATTGGAACTGGGAAAATCCTGTCTGTACAGAATCAGTTATTGCTTTGGCTACAGTTAGCTCTTATTTACCGTGTTAACAATTATAGCAATACAATTTATTGGCAAAGCCTTGGATAATAGTAAGTACTATTATGTTCTGAGAAATACATATAATTGATAAACAGAATAGAATGCTTGTAAACATGTCTATTTTCTTCTTGGAAGAAGTGAGCATTTGTTTCTATCACAGTGAGGCACAAATTCTTTCACAGAATGATTGGGTAGGACCCAAGATACAAAACACTGAGACTCGTTGTCTCCATGACTATTTAAAATGACTGCCCTCTCAAGAGCATCTATTTTTCATGTTCCTGGAAGCTTAAAGGGAGGCTTAACGGTCTGTTTATAACCATATGAAGGAAACCTAGTCTGTATTTGTTTGCTGCTTCACTTCCCTTTGCCCTGATTGAGTTTACAAGGAGTACTTAAAAAAGGTGTGAAAAATTATTTAATTAAGCAAACGGATTGCTGTAAGCACTTGGGAACAAGTGATGAGAATTATGTTTTTAAAGTTAGATAGCTGGGAGCTGTTTTGTTGTTTGTTGAATGTTCTTCCCCTGCTATTCTAGCTTCACACATCTGCTTTCTCAAATGAGTTTTTATCATTTTCTTTAGTGTTTAAGAAAAATGGGGAAAATTTATTAATAAAGCAAAAAGATTGTTCATTTACTTGTGAGCAAATGATGGTTTGTATAGTTAGATATAGAGCTGTTTTGTTGTAAACCTTACTAGCAAAATTAGATGGCTAGGTTATCAGGTTTATTGATTTGGGATTTTATAGTTACATAAATGTCAATTATTTCAGTGATTGTGAATGTACAGTGCTGCACCTAGATTTTTTTCTGCTTCTGTTTAATGTTAGCTGTTACTTAATTTTTCTTATTTTATCTGTTAATTTTTATTGGAATGTACCCCATTGCACATTATAAATTAAATTGTTGTTTGGTAAGAGGCGATGGCATTTCATCTTGATTCAGAATAACAGATACCTAAAATGTGGAGATTAGACCTATTAGACGGATTGTTAAATTGATTCAGCATGTCTCTTTTAAAATCATTGACTAGAGCTCTTTCTACAAGACATGTGAAAGACAGCTTAAGGAGATATTTTTGGCTGAGACAATTGCATAATTGATTCTATGGTTGGGCCAGTCCTATGCAAAATTTGTGTGCTTTCTCATTTTTTTGTCATGTAGTTATATGACTAAGTACAAAGTCTAAGTGCAATTATTTATGTACCTCATTTATGTATGTCTCTTGCCTACATAATTAAGATGGCGTAAGATTCTGATAGTGCCATCAAAGTGCTTGCTCTTTATTAAAATAAACCACACTGAAATTGTTTCATTGTAAAGTGACACAAGAATTGGATACAGTCCCCAACTGCTAGGGACAGTTCCGGTTTTGATTATGTGTATTATAATTTCCTCTCATTTTCGATGGGAAACACAGAGAAAATTATATAGTAAACCTTAAAACAGCCACAACAAATGTTAAATACAACAAAGGGAAATGGAAACCAAGGGAATATATGGACACTCCTGACCCTGCATAGACGAATAGACTCTCTACATTTTCCTCAACTGATATTGTTGTGGAGAAAATGCTCGTTTTTAATAAGGAACCAAAGCTTTTGGAGATGGAGGCAACAAAATATCTTGTATTGACATGTGCAACTCTAATGGGGTCACGGACGTCTCAGCCACAAGAATTCAAAACAGCCCTGAAATTACATATCCCCAGAACTGTTACATGCGATCAACATATATATCATACTCTGAATGAAACATCTGATAATACTATACGAGGACCCATCTATGGCCTGATCCAATGCCCTTAAATTGTTTCATTTCCATTTTTGAGAGTTTTCTATCCTCCATAAATGTATTAAGCATCTGTTGTGGCTATCAGTATAGTTTCATTCTAGGATAAATGTTCCACGGTGGGATAACAAAGTTTAGTACGGAGGAAACAAGCAAACAAACAAAAGGCCTTATAGGAAAGATGAAGATTAAATTAACGTATTTTTATGCACCAGAAAGTCAAGGGAGAAAAGTAATAGCCAGGCTTTCATAGATCAGTCTGGAAGTTCAATATCTTTTCCTCTAGTTCTCACTTTTTCTTTTATGGTGATTATTTGGAATTTCTCAATATTCCTTTAAAAATAGAAAATGAATAATTCTATTACCTTGCCAGGGCTGTTAAACTCTTTCTTGGTTCTCAAGTGTTACCACTATAACAATATTACTGGTAAGAGCATCTTCCATCTCATTTGTTGCCTCACTTTATTCCAGAAACATCAACTATATTTCTTTGAGAGGGTGAGACAAAGAGATGAAGAGCAATCTGCCATAATAATAAGGGATGGGCAGTCAGAGATAAAAAAAATCAATTTCATTTATATTTGGGGGGTAGTTGCTATAACCTTTTTCTTTCTTAGCCTTTTTCATTTCTTGCTTTTATCCATGGGAGATCATGGCAGTATGTATTCTGCTGCATGCATCGCTAGGTGTTCCCATCCTACAATACTTTTGTAGGATAAAGTACTTTTGATAGTGAATTAAAATGTAAACCACTTAGAGCATGGGCATCAAACTCGTGGTGTCACATTGCTGTCACATGATGTATTATGACATTTTCCCTTTTGCGGAGCTGGGGTGGGCACATGATGCACCTTCCCACTGGCCACCAGTTTGACACCCCTGGCTTAGAGAGTGCTGTAAAAGCACTATGAAGTGGTATATAAGTGCTAAAATGCTTTTTCTTTTTCTTTTAATAATGCTTTATTGAATTTTTTCCATTTATACACATTACCAATAGTTATTAAACAGTGCTGTGACATTATATATACATTTATGTGTCCTATCAAAACTTACTATGCATAATACTTTCATAGCCTCTTATTTATTATATACATTATTTACAATTTCTGTGTTTATATCTATTATCTATCCAAATAAACCATGTTTCCCATACTGCATTTTATTCTGTGTCTGTTTTCCCTTTTAGTTCCATAGTTAATTTATCCATTTCCACACACTCTAAAAAATTTTTGATTATTAAACCTTCAGGTGGTATAGAATTTTCCTTCCAGTACTGAGCATATGAAATTCTTGCTGCTGTTAATATATGTAATATAAGATATTTTATCTTCCTATTATATTTTTTTTAATTATTCCTAAGAGGAATAATTCCAGAACAAAATCAATTTTGTTTTTAGTTAACTCTTCTAACCACGTTTGAATCATTTTGCAGTATTTTTTTGCTTTGGGTTATGTCCACCAAGAATGAAAGAAGGTACCTTGTTGTTGTCCACACTTCCAACAATTTGGTTTAAGTTTGGATAAATCTTAGCCAGTCTTGAAGGTGCCAAATGCCAACGGTAGTACATTTTATGATGGTTTTCCTTATATGCTGCCGATTTTGTTATTTTATAATTCACATTCCACATCTTTTCCCATTCTTCCAGATCAATAGTATGTCCAACATTCCTGCCCCATGCAATCATTGTTCCTTTCACAATTTCTTCCACTCTTTCAAATTCTAATAAATGTTTATAAATGCTTTTTCATAGAGGATTAAATTGATTTGTTAAATTTATTTGCTGCCTGTCTACTCTAGGCAGTTTCCAATAATAAAATGGAAGAAAAATGAAAGGAATTGTAAACAGAACAAAAGTAAAATAATAGAATCATAAAATAATAAAAGGATCACAATGAGAATAAATACATCAATACAATAATCAAAAAGATGAATGGGTGGAAAGGTCGGTTGTCAGGGTTTCAAGTAATAGACCCATAGCAAGCAAAACTCCGAGGCAGGTGGATTCCTCAAAGAATAGCTTTATTGGATATATCATATTGGCACGGATGTGCTGAAAACTGACTATGAAGGTTCCTGCAGTTTTCACCTAATTAAAAGTAAAAGATTTCCCTCCCCAAACAATCTGTCACATGGTCCAATCAAGGTGCTGTCTGGTTGCCTAGTGACATCATTCCTCCTTCCTCTGACCAGGTGTGAGAATGCTCTTGGTTCCCAAGAGAAAGCGTTTTATTTTGGCTACAAAACCCCATCTATCTCTAATCCCCCTTCCTTATCCCTCAGCTCCAGTGTGGCAACACTGAAGCTCCAAGATGGCTTTGGTCAGGTCAGCTTCAGGGTTGACACATAGAGAGGGGAAGTGGAGTCTGCCATCACTCTAGCAGCCACCTCCAGTGTGGAACTCACCCGTTTGTCCCCAGGCCAACCAGCAGAGCCAGGTCTTCAGGTTCTTGCAGAAGGATAGGAGGGTGGGGTGAAGATCTTCCTTGAAGGTTAAGATGTTCCAAAGGGTGGGTGCTGCAGCAGAGAAGGTGTTGCATTATGGAAACCTAACTTTAAACCTCCAGTCAGCTGTAAAAGCATTGGATGATTGGAGCGAAATGATTCTCTCAGTCTTTTTATAGAATGGTGACATTTTCATGGGTGGGTAAACCTTATAATGCTGGCTTGGGATCTTGGAAGCAAACCAGGAGATATATTCAGAAGTCTAGTCTACTGCCTTCTCATCATGTGTTGAGCAACAGTTGCCTTCCCAGTCCAAGAGGTGGAACTCTCACTAAGCCTTGATTTCCAGTATAGAATACTGTCAGTTAAGTCAAAGAACGAGAATGGTCATTCACTGGTAGAGGAATTTGAGGAGTTAATAAATAAATAAAGACATTTTGTTTTGCATGAGATGCAACTACAGAAGCACTAATCCTTCCTTCCCTCCCTCTTTCTTTCTTTCCTTCCTTCCTTCCTTCTTTCCTTCCCTCCCTCCCTCTTTCCTTCCTTCCTTCCTTCCTTCCTCCTTCCTTCCTTCCTTCCTTCTAGCATTCTTAGGGTTCAAAATTTGCAATATAGTAGGCAGGACATTCCTTTTGTACATATGTTAACTTCACACACATGTTTTGCAAATCACACCTGTTGTCTTGTGGATTTTGGTCTCCATTGGTGACACCATTGATGACTGGACTAAAGTAACCCATGAGATTGTATGGCTGAATGTGAAACTTGGATCTGCCTTCTCCTTGTCCAACAGCTTAATCATTATTCCCATTGGTTCTCTATTGATCACTAGAAACATTAGGGATAGCTTCATATTCTCTTTTCCTTTTGATTTTATTCTATTTTTCCACATTGAAAAACACTAGATATTCTTAAAATGTTAGCGCTATTTATATATATATGATTTGTCCTTCAGTCCAGGAATCAATTGCTTGGAAGTTTCAAACCAGATTTACTTCAATACCATTATTTTTCAAAAGTATTTCCAAATACTTTTCTCTACCAATAAGTTTACTGATGTATTTACTTATTCCATTGATAGTTACTTTGTCCTATAGTGCACTAAATAGTTTCTAATGAGTAAGACAAACAGAGGAAGAATAATTAATATTTGAAAGAGCTTCTTTGGAATATATGGCTTTTAATGATAATTCTGAGCTAAAATCTATAAAACATTTTTAACAATTAGCCAGAAGTGCTGATTTCTTCAACTGAGAAAAGTTAAAAGAAAAGATGAAGGTTATGTTTGCTAATTAATATAAATGTATGGTTGAATGATCTGCTGCAGATGTAATTTTGCTTATATCTTTGTTTATTGGTTTTCTGGATGGGATGAATTAGTGCATTATTAATATACTATTTGAAGAACATTTAGTATTCTGAGACGCCTCTTTTCCTTCCTTCACAAAACCTTTTTTAAATCCAGTTTAAATTGCTAAAGTGCACATTATAATAAAGGAGGATTCATTGACTAGATATTCTAAGAAATGTGATGCTTACTTATTTAGAGGAAATGAAAAGTTCCTGTCAAATAAAAAAGAACAATGGAAGCATGACCTCCATGATTTGCTATACTCTGAGGTGAATATGAATCTTTAAAATCTTGAATCTTTAATCTTCTTTAAAATTATTGTACCCTTGAGAGCTCAACAGAGGATACAGAAAAGATTTTGAATTTCAGAAAGTGCATGCATATTCAGAGATTTGTGCCATTAAGGAGGTGTGTAAAGTGGCTGTGATTTATCTCAAAAGGCACTTCACATTGCAGAGATGATGCAGAAAGCATACGATGTACCCCATTGAGGCACTGGGTATCATTCCACAGCCTCAGCTGATATCTCTAATAGCCAGAAGAAACTGTCTTCCGGGGAACCTTCTGTAGCTCCTGGAACTATTAGAGGAAGCTGCAGAACAATACAAACCAAAGAAACATGTTTAGCATTATTTTCAGAACCATCAAAATCATGAATGGTTCTATTTCTGGGGAACCTTTTCTTGAAGCAAAGATATCCTTTGAAGCATTGCACAATCCAATCCATGTTTACCTGGGCTAAGCTGAAGTATCAGTGTTAGCTTTTGAATTAATAGGAATGGGATTTGATTCAAAATACTTTTGTCTTACCAGCAAAAGCTTGGAATTCTTCAAAGGAGCAGTTTTGTGGGCAGTTAATTGTTCTATGACCTTTCCTAATGCGTCTGCAGTGATGCTGGATTGGATTTTCAGAGGTCAAGTGCTGTTCAAAAGCAGATCCATTCCTCATTGTTTCTTTTTAATCTATTCTAGATACATGCAGTAACCTTTTTTTGTTTCATTTCAGTGGAAAAATTTGGTCCCACTTAAATTTCATCATCAGTCATACTCACCCAACCAATAGAAGTCATTGATGCACTGTTTCCAGTGAGACTTCACCAAGATGTTGCTCACTGAACTAAATAACTCTGCACTTTGTTTAGTTATTCATGAGTACCTAATAGCAACAACAAAGTTTTTGTAGCATATGAGGGTGAGCATATTTGACGTTTCACAACTGGGGCAAAAATTTAGTTCTTTTAATCTGATCGTTTGAATGAGACCTCAGAAAGGAGTACACTGAAGGACACATATTCACAAAATGAATAAATCATGATGGATTATACAAGAAAAAAGTAGCTTACAAAACTGACCATTTGACAAAATTGCAGTTAAGTGAATATTTGGAAACATGTCCACAAAAATGTATACCATTCACAAGTGAATATGAAAATGGTAGAGAGGTACAAATGAAAATAGGAGGAACTGAGGAAACCTAAACTTGACAGATTCACATCCCCTTAAGCCTGAGGACTCACATATTTTTGAGAGACTACAACTAAACTGTGCATAGCAGCCACTAAGAAGGCACAGGAAGTGTCACAGTTGCCAAACTAATTATGCAAACCTGCTTCTCCCCACAGTCAACACTTACAAATCCAATGACAGTTGGGCACAAGAAGTACTCCCAATATGGCACATATGTTCTTTCTGAGGAAGTCCAGCTTGGTGCTCAACAGAACATTTAATTTCAGTTTGTTCTCCATATATCACTTGACCTCGTGATGACTTGCGACAGGCCCATGTTTGCCTTGAAGCCAATGAAATCATGAGCAACTCTTGACCTGATCCCCCCCCCCGAGAGTCTCTCCCACTTGGCCCATTATCATCTAATGCATTGTCAGTTAAACGAATCTATTTAAGAGACAAAGGGGGATTTCTCTTTCTTTCTTTTTCTCCTGCTTTCCTCTCTTCATGTTGTTCCTTAGATAAAAATGACAGCTTCCTATCCTCATGTTCTCCTTAGTAAACCTGCTTTTTACATCAAACCTAATGGATCTGTTAGCTGGTACTTCGGCTCATTCCATCCCAGGCAACTGTAGAAATACAAATTAAGGTTTTCTGTTACAATTCTGCATGTTTTGCTTATTATTTGCCACATTTTTGTTATTCATTAATAAACAACAGTTATTGTTACATACAAGTACATTGTTCAGGTACAATATCTCACTAGTGTATTCATTGTACAGGACTCACCCCCAAAGGCCATCTCACTAGTGCAATTGAAACACAGAAGGGTGTCAAATAAGACAACATGCTTGCTCCATTCCTATTTCACTTCTATATTATTTCTGGGGTGAAGCAGTTCAATAATTCACATTTTTAATCCACCCATCTACTCCCCATCTTTAAAAAAATCATAACCCAATTGCTTCTCAGTTCTGCTCTATGCAGACAAGGCAGTATTACCCCCAGTATTAGCTTATTTAGCTTTGCATGGTGATAAGCGCAGAAGATCAGGAATCCGGGCAATTCAAAATTCAAATAAATATATAGGCTTATTGTATGCTAAAGCTCTCTACAAGAATCTGAACTACTAATGTCAAAGCAAATAGGTGGTAGATAACAGTCAATGGAACTCAAGTTGGCTAGATCTCTTGTGGGCATGATGGGACTTGAGGCTGATGATGTGTTTGTCCCCTCCTTTGGGCTCAGCCTGGTCATTTGCTAAATACTATATTGCATGGAAGACCTGCTGGAACTTAAGGATCAGAATTTCCACATCATAGCATCTGCCAAAAGACTCAAGGCCCATTTATGGCATGGGGTGGCCAAAAGATTGAGTAGGTCTACTGCTTAAAACAGTCATAGTCCTTTATTCTGCCAACTTGAGTGCAAAAGGTAGTTATTGGACAAAATTGCCCCTCTAAATGACTCAGAAATATGTCCAGTTAAGTTCATGTAGGAATGAGTGGCATTCTGCCCCAAAAAACTAAGGTAGCACTCTGTGTTTAATGTTTGAATAAAAGTAGCAGCAAAAGGTTCTTTAAATTATTGCTGTGACAAGAAACTCTATTGCCAGTACATTAAGAGATAAACATGAAAATGCATGCCAGTGCCCGTGCAGACTTCTTTTAAAATAACCAAGTCACCAAGTGGCAGAAATTAAGATTCCGGAATAAAGTTGGAAAAAATTGGAGAAAACTGAAATCCAACAGACTTAATTTGCATGCAGTGGTATGTTTTTCACTACAAGTTGCTGGAAAATATCAGCCACAGGATATATGTAGTCTTTGATAGACATACACTGCCTAATTGCTATACTGAGAATACAAAGTCTTGCCTTGATTACATCCTGCACAATTCTCCTAATGTTCTTCTTTTCTGGCTTGCACTCTACATTATAAAGGTTTATTACTCCAATATGGGCACAACATATTTCCTGATAGTGAGTTTCTCCAGTAGGCATCATTAAAGACATAATAAGGCATAAAAGACTCCAGTCCTGTCCACACAGTTAGTTAGTAGCAGCTGCTATGTAGACCATCTCCTGCTGGCTTTCTTGTGTATGTATGTGTGTGTGCATAGTAGCTTATATACTGTCACAATGACAGCAGTTACTGTGAATAGTCTGCCACTGTTCTTGAATTTCATTTATGGAGTCATTCTACATCAAGATATGGCTGCAGTTACAGAGCTGTTTGAGAAACGATGAATTCAGGCGACTCTTTAGAAAAAGGACCTGGGAGTTATTGCTCCTGTCATCACCAGTTCCCTCCCTTTCCCCCTCCAACATAGACCAGTGATTGTTTTTTTTTTTTAAAGTTTTCCACAGTCTACCTTTGCTACAGGGTGCACTCAATAGGTTCAATATTGAAACAAGCAATGGTTCGACATTAAGAATTACAGACGTAATGCCCTTGAGGGCAACCATTCATGGGTCACTAGCTTTTGCTTTGTGCTATGTTCATCTATCATACCCTGGAATCTGCTTGGAGGTATACTTAAGTGATAATATCAGTGCTCTGTTCTACAAGTATTATTCTGCTCTTACCTCATAAAACCTTTAGTTATACAGATTACAACCTGCAGGTTGGTTGTAGCCAGTCCATTGTCTCAGAGCAAATGGGAGGCAATTATCATAATTCAGAAAGTTTGCTATATGTGTGTGTTGGTGTGTGTGTGTACATGTGCATGTATTGCTGTGGTTGTAGGCTACTCTGTCTTCCTGTGCTGCTCTCTCTGCTTTCTATCAATCTATGTACTTCCAAAAGTAAAAAAAAACAGTTTGTGTTTAACTGTTTGTTGGTAGTCACCAGTTAGTCCTAATAATGCATTGTACTGCAACAATTTTTGAATTAAAAAAACCCTAAAAACTACTGATTTAATGCATAAAAAATCCAGGACTATTCCTGAAGCATTGAAATTTCCACAATATTCAGGCAAGGTTTATTTATTTATTTATTTATTTTGCAAAATTGTTCCCTTTGCAGTGTTTTCCTCAGTCATGTGATGATTTCCAACACTCTCTGCAAGTTTCCCACAAGCAAATTCAATGGGAAAGCCAGCAGGAAGTCAGAAGTTGCTCCCTCTCACTGATGTTTTGCCCGCGGTCATTCGGTTTATCTGCTTAGATTAATAAATATGGATTGTGTTAAGTTTTCATGAAGAGACAGACGTGGAGTGCTTCAAGCTCTTAGTTTATTAGTGACTACAGCTCAGAACGGACCCGCTTTGGCTGGGCTGCGGCTGCTACTTATAGCCAGCAGCCGCAGTTGCCAGCCAATCAGAGTGCAGGGTTTTTCCCACACTTTTAAAACCAATCATATTTGACATTTTACAAGAACAGTTCAAACAAAACCAATGACATTCAAACCTGCATACATAACACCCCTCCGCACTAGGTTCAGTCCATACTCAAACCCCAACCTATCTAATGTATTCTTTTAAATAGGTGGGGCTCTTAATGCGTTGAGACCTACATGGTTCATGTGTTTTAAGGTTCTCACCTTGTGAGACAGGAAATGTGTCTGCTGACATTTCCTTACTTGGACTTGTAGTAATGGTAGAACCTGTTTGGTTACTACAACCTGGTCTCTCCTCCCAATCCATCTCCAACCCAATGTCAGAACCTAAATCAGGTAGTGATGTGCAATCTTCCATTTGTGAAAATGGTTGTTGGTATTGTGACAGGTTTTGGGATGGTTCCTGTCGTGTTAGCTCGTTACACATGCGGTTGATTCTTACTTGCTGATTACTCTCATAATCCTCCCTTCCCCTAGAAGAGGCAGTAGGTATGGGAACCAGAGAGGAGCAAAAGCAATGCTCCTGAGGCAATCTGGATCTTAACTGATCAATGTGCATGCTCCAGAGGACACCATCCTCCGTTAGTACCCTGTAAGACCTGGGGCCTGTGATTTGGGTTATCTCAGCAGGAATCCATAATGGTTCACCCATGAGGTTCTTAGCATAAACAGAATCACCCACAGTGAAAGTGCGAATTTTACTAGTGGAATCTAGTGGTGCGTTGGGTGCGTAAGTGGGATGGAGGCGGTCAAGATGAGACCTGAGTTTCCTACCCATCAACAATTCAGCTGGGGTTAAATTAGTTGAGGGGTTGGGAGTGATATGCTGAACACTGAGAAGTTTTTCAACTCTCTCAGTGATATCCCCTGGACCCAACAGCTGAAGTTTTTCCTTGGTAAATCGTACCATACGTTCAGCCCGGCCGTTAGCGAAGGATGCCCAGGGGCTGTCAGGGCATGTCTGATACCCTGTTGTGCTAGATATGATTCAAAAAGGTTGGATGTAAATTGAGGACCATTGTCAGAAACAAGCACATCAGGTAACCCGTGAGTTACAAAAGCTTTTTAAGCTGTTTGATGACAGCTTCAGTTGTGGTGGATGCCATAGGATAACCTCCAGCCATTTGGAATATGCATCAACTATAATAAGGAAAGTGTGCCCTCTGGTAGGGCCAGCAAAATCAATGTGAATCCTGGACCATGGGCCCCTAGGACATTCCCATTCCTGTGTGGGGCGAGAGGTGGGGCAGGCCTGACTACCTGACAGTTGGGACAAGATGCAACCCAGTTTTCAACCATTTTGTCAATACCTGGCCACCATACATAACTCCTGGCCAATCCCTTCATTCTGACAATTCCCGGATGACCCTCATGTAACATTTCCAAAACCTCTTTTTGTAGTTTTGCAGGAATAACCACCCTGTTACCCCACAAAATACATCCTCTTAATACAGATAATTCAGTTTGCCTGGATTTAAAAGTTGAGTTGAGGTAGATCTTGAAGTGGCCAACCTTTCTTAATCCAGCCTATAACAGGAGCCAATAAAGTGTCTTTGGCAGTCTCTCTGGCAATTTCAGCAGCATGTACTGGAAGTTTGGCAACAGTTTCTAGAAAAAGGTGTGAGTCTCAGGAACAGGGTCCTCAATGTGTGAAGGAAGTGGGCAGCGACTCAAAGCATCTGCATGCCCAATGTCTTTACCAGGTCTGTGGATCAGTTTGTATGAATAAGCAGCAAGAAATTCAGTCCATCTCAGCATTCTTGGTGACAGGATAGTGGGTGTTGGTTTGTCCCCTGCCACAATGCCTAAAAGAGGTTTGTGATCTGTGACAACAGTAAATGTTCTCCCATATAGATACTCATGGAATTTTTGACAGCTGCTACAATGCCAAGGCTTCCTTGTCCAGTTGGCTGTAGTTCTCTCTGCTTTAGTCAAGGTGCGAGAGTAAAATGCAATAGGAGCTTCCCTCCCGCTGGGAAGCATGTGGCTCAAACCCCCCACTCCAAAAGGGGAGGCATCACAAGTCAGAACAACAGGAAAGTTCTCAGAGAACTGTATCAGCACAGCATCAGACGTGATTAGTCTCTTGATATTGTTAAATGCATTGTTCCTTCCTCCCCAGACCCAAGCAGATTTTTGTCCAGCAACCTATGGGGTTCTGCAATGGTTGCCTTCTGAGGTAGAAACATATGATAGAAGTTAATGAGTCCCAAGAATGCTTGAAAATCTGTTTTGCATTTTGGCCTGGGGGCTTCTTTGATTGCCTGAACCTTTGCCTCTGTGGGGTGGATGCCATGTTTATCAATCATGTAACCCAAGAATTCCACTTTATCTGTTCTAAGTGTGCATTTTGCTTCTTTGACTTTTAACCCCGCTTTTTTGAATCTAGTTAAGACTTCCCTGTGTCTCTCGTGTAATTTTGTGTCATTTTCAGCAGAAATTAAAACATCATCAAAATAGGGCACCACCCCTGGCAACCCTTGTAACATTCTTTCCATAAGGCTTTGGAAGATGCCTGGTGCCACACTTACTCAAAATTGCAATCTTTTGCATTTGAAGGCACCTCTATGGGTCACAATGGTTTGGGCTTCAGCAGTGGCATCATCAACTGTTAATTGTTGATATGCCTGTGCCAGGTCCAACTTGGCAAAAACTGTGCCCCCTCCAAGAGAGTGTAATAAATGATGCACTACTGGAACTGGATATGCTCTGTTGTAGCGCATGGTTCAATGTCCCTTGTAGTCTCCGCAGATTCTCACAGACCCATCAGCCTTGACTGGTGTGACTATGGGTGTCTCCCACCTGGAGTGATCAGTGGGCTCTAAAACCCCTTGGGCTATTAGTTTATCTAATTGTGCATCAATTTTTCCTTTAAGGCAAATGGGACCCTTCTGGGTTTTAAACGGATTGGTTGTACCTTGGGATCTAGGTTAAATGTGATGGGGTCCCCAAGTACTTGCCTAATCCATCACTGAAGACCTCTGGAAACTCAGACTTCAAGGCCTCTTCCCACTCAGTGTTGCTCACGTGATTGATGCCAGTCACCTTGATGCCCAACAGGTTGAACCACTCAAGGCCCAGCAGACTTGGGCGGTCCTTGTCCACGATGGTCAGTGGTAGGCATTTGGTGTGGCCCTTGAATTTCACGTTGAATTCTCTTGTTCCAACTACTGGAATCTTGTTCCCTTGGTAGTCTTTAAGAGTCAATGCTTGCTTCTTGAAGTGCTTCTTCTGGATGTTGGGAAGAAGTCTGTGAATAGTGTTCCATGACACCATAGATAGATATGAGCCTGAGTCCACTTCCATTTGGCAAGGCCTTCCTTCAATAAGTACCTTGACATGCACTTTTCTGCTTCTTAAAGGTGATGAATGACCAATAGTTACTGTTTGATGAGTTTCATTCTTCCCATTTGCTTCTGTGCTGCGCCCCATTTTCTCACTGAGATTGTTGGGCCTGAATTCTTTGTCTTTGCTTGTAGCAAACTTTCTTCTGTTGGGTGGAGTTCTGGATGATTTGCAGACTCTTGCTAGGTGTCCTCTTTTATCACAACAGAGGCAAATGGTGTCTAAAAACTTGCATTCAGTGCAGGGTGGCTTCCCCACAACCTCTGCAGTAGAAATCTTGCCTCTTTCTTCCCAGGTCTTTCTTTTTCCACTCCATTCTGAGTCTGTAAATTCCTTCCTCCACCTCACTACAGTCTGACTCAGAATCTATTTGCTCACAATGAGTTGTTGTGGACTTTTCCACATCAGGATGGCTTGTGGCCTTGTTGATTTTCTTCATGGCTGCTGCTGAGGACTTGGTAGCTTCTGCTGAAGAGGCCTCTTCTATTGCTTCCTTCAGCGTGATCTTAGGTTTCAGTAATAACTTGCTCTGTAGCACCTTGTCTTTAAGGCCCAGAACAAATCGATCGCATGGCCTCTTCTAAATTGTTAAATTCACATGCACCCCAATGTCTCTTAAACTTGCCACGAAGTCATTTACGTTTTCGCTTTCCCCTTGATCACGACGGTAAAACTCGTGTCTCTTAATGAGGCACGATACTTGTGGCACGTAATGGGCTCTTAACAGTTTTTCTAAGTCAGGCCAGTCCATTACCTTCACGTCTGCAGCTCCGCCAATGCCTTCGCCATCTTGAAAACTGCCGGACCGCAGTCGTGAGAAAGACCGCCTCTTCCGCTCGGAAATGTCGGCAAGATCGTTTCCCTCAGATACATTTGGAAACGATCTGCATAGACTCCCAGTCTTCTGCCGTCGGATCGAACGGGGCTGGGGGTGTTCAGTGCAGCCATCTCTCTCTCCTTCTGTTCCGCGTTGCCGTCTTCTTCAGGGGAATCCCACCCTTGTCGCCAGTGTTAAATTTGCATGAAGAGACAGACGCGGAGTGCTTCAAGCTCTTAGTTTATTAGTGACTACAGCTCAGAACGGACCCGCTTTGGCTGGGCTGCGGCTGCTACTTATAGCCAGCAGCCGCAGTTGCCAGCCAATCAGAGTGCAGGGTTTTCCTGCACTTTTAAACCAATCATTTCCAACATTTTACAAGAACAGTTCAAACTAAACCAATGACTTCAAACCTACATACATAACAGATTGATTATTGAGGGCCACACTCTGAAGGTTAAGAGTTCAATCCTAGGTAGTAATAGGTGTTTGTCTATCAGGGCGCAAAGAAAAAACATCTGCTGCGAACTCCACATAGGCATCAGAAAAGACATCCAGTCAGTAAATGCTCAGCTCCATTCAGTTGTCCTGACCCCACCTCAAAGCATTGGATTCAGGGTCATAAAAAGAAAAAAAATGAGGGTCACTACAAGCATTTTTCTGTTTCTGATATATACTCTTTTTGGTTAATCATGGTACCATCCAGCATTGGGGTACAAAATATATGGTCAGACTAAAATTTATTATTCATTCTGGTCACATCAGATTGCATTACCTTTCTCCCAAAGAATGACCCAAGGGGTCACAGGGTCATCTAGTCCTTAAATTTCTCTTCATAAAACATGGTATGTGCCTTCCCTCCCTGCAGATAGACATGACAGAGGTTTCTGTCCTGTTAATTCTGAAGTTGAAAAATGGATATTTTTCTTTTTAAAAATAAAACTCTGTTGTTCAAACTTCTATTATAGTTGCAGTCATTTATCACTTGCTTTAAGTCTTTTTTTAAAAAAAATCTTCTCTGGGAAGGACCAAAAATTCCATAGAAACAATATTCAGATTTTGGAAAAGTAGAAGGAAGAAATAGAAGGCTCTTGGGAATAGCCAAACTGCCTTTTTTTTTAAAGGCCAGTTAGGAGATGGCAGAAATAATAAAGGAGCATTATGTTTGGCTTTTTAATGGAATACTTGGAGGCTGACTCTTAAATCCTCTTAAGAGGAAGTAAACCTTATTGATTTCTTAACAGAATTTACATCTCTGTTAATTTCGAGGGATTCCGTATTTGTGCTTACATACGTTGAAGAAGAGGAGAAAGTAGAGAAAAACATGTTAAACTATATTTATGCTATAACCCAGGGCTGTCCTGCAGATTCGTAGTCTGTACAATCTTTTGAGTCAGATTTGTGTCTATAACATATGACATGTACTGACTGTATAATAAAATACATTAGGTAAATAAAAATTATATTGCTTGGTGGGGGAGGGAAGAATCCAATATTATATATTATTGCAAAAATTATTTTTCAGATTTCATTCCGTACATGTCCATCACATTTCATTGGTCACATGGTAAATAAAATGAATGTAATTTCTTTTTTAAAAAGATCAGTTGCATTTTTTAAAATTGTTTTCAGAAAGCACATCTAATGGAGAGGAGAACTTCCCAGGCATAGTACAAAAACAATAAAGTTAATTATTTTCTGGCTAATTGGAAAGTTGATGAAGAATTTTATTTCAGCAATTATACATGTTTATTGAATGCAATAGAAAGTTTCCTTCTAAAGCTTTGAGGTAAGTTCCATTATTCATCTTTTATTGGTCTCACAGAATCTCAGAATAAATGGGAAACTTTTACAGGGATGGTAAAGTAACTTTGGAGAGGCCTTTGTCATATCATTAGGGATGCAATTAAAAATCATTATGCTCCTGTTCATCCTCCAAGCAGACATATCTTCACCATTAGGAGAAAAACCATCTTGAAGCAGCCAACATATTTAACAGCACTTATTGCATATTTTTGTGTGTGAGAGAGAAAGAGAGAGGGAGGGAGGGAGGGAGAAAGAGAGAGAGGGAGGGAGAGAGAGAGAGAGAAAGAAAGAGAGAGAGAGAGAGAGAGAGAATGTGAATGGTAGAGGGAGGGAAGAAAGTAGAATTTGCAGACTCAAAACAATCATAATGCTAAAAATTTGAAATGTGCCAGTGGTATAAAATTTCCCAGCATTAAGGAACAAGCAAAGCCATCTACCAATCACAGGCACCCTCACCCCCAAGGAAAGACCAGAAGCAGCCATGTTTTAAAGTTTTTATCATATACCCCTATCAGACCTACCGGTACTGGGTAAACCAGACAGGAAACATGACAAGATAAGCTAATTACTATATCTTGTATGTGTGTGTGTGTGTGTGTGTGTGTGTGTGTATGCATGTATGTTGTGGTCTGTCCAGTAGCCGAATCAGAGGAGGAGGAGGAAGCATGGGAGTCATGCATCAGGCCAACTTGGGAGCTCTGAGGAGGAAGAGGGAATGGAGCTGGCACAGAGAGAGAAAGAGAGAGAGAGAGGTGGAGGCTGGGCCATCCGTCAGCCCTCAGATGGAAAGTCAACATCCCACAGGATTGGAGGTGGTTGAGGAAGAAGAGGAGGAACAGCTGGGTCTAGTGCCTGAAGCGCGACTGCGCAGAAGGCAGAGAAGAGGAGAACTGTGGAAAGCCATGGGCCAATCCTGGGGAAGGAAGAGCCACCACTGCTAATGAGACCCAGTCCTGGGGAAGGAAGAGCCACCACTGCTAATGAGACCCAGTCCTGGGGTAGGAAGAGCCACCACTGCTAATGAGACCCTACTCTAGCCCTGGGAATAAAAGGCAAGGGGCAGAGATGGAATAGGTGTGGCAGACTTGTTAGCCTGCAAGATTGTGTTTGGGGAGCTGGGTCAGAACAATGTATTGTTGTGGTTGTAGGCTACTCTGTATTCCTCTGCTGCTCTCTCTGCTTTCTATCTATTTAAATACCACCAAAATACTACCTTACTGTAAAGCCATATTAACAGAATCTTGCAAATCACCATTATAGCTCAAGAAATAAGTCACTTAGATGAGATGTAGGAGTTTGATAAAAAAAATAAACTTAGGGAGGGTCCCTTCTAAGCTGCTTGCTCTGTCCACTATGCAGCTGTGGGCTATACTCTTTCTTATCTGATCTAATCCTCTTTCCAATAAATACCCAAAACTCACATAGTTTCTGTTATGTATGCAGGTTTGAATGTCATTGGTTTAGTTTGAACTGTTCTTGTAAAATGTCAAATATGATTGGTTTAAAAGTGCGGGAAAAACCCTGCACTCTGATTGGCTGGCAACTGCGGCTGCTGGCTATAAGTAGCAGCCACAGCCCAGCCAAGTCGGGTCTGTTATGAGCTGTAGTCACTAATAAACTCTTTACTGAAGCACTCTGCATCTGACTCTTCATGCAAATCTAACACTGGCGATGAAGGTGGTATCCTTCCCGAAGAGAAGACAATGCAGAGAACAAGCTAAGAGACATGGCTGCGCTGAACACCCCCCCAGCCCCGTTCGATCCGACGGCAGAAGACTGGGACTCATATGCAGATCGTTTCCAAATGTATTTGGAGGGAAACGATCGCGACATTTCCGAGAAGGAAGAGGGCGGTCTTTCTCACCCACTGCGGTCCGCCATTTTCAAGATGGCGAAGGCATTGGCGGGAGCTGCAGACATGAAGGTAATGGACTGGCCTGACTTAGAAAAGTGATTAAGAGCCCATTACGCCACAAGTATCGTGCCTCATTAAGAGACACGAATTTACCATCGGGATCAAGGGGAAAGCGAAAACGTTAATGACTTGTGGCAAGTTTAAGGGACATTGGGGTGCATGTGAGTTTATCAACTTTGAAGAGGCCATGCGATCGATTTGTTCTAGGCCTAAAAGACAAGGTTTTGCAGAGCAAATTATTAATGAAACCTAAGATCACGCTTAAGGAGGCCATAGAAGAAGCTTCTTCAGAAGCTACCAAGTCCTCAGCAGCAGCCATGAAGAAAATTAACAAGGCAAGCCATCCTGATGTGGAAAAATCCACAACAACCCATTGCGAGCAAATAGATTCTGATTCAGACTGTAGTGAGGTGGAGGAAGGAATTTATAGACTCAGAATGGAAGAAAAAGAAAGACCTGGGAAGAAAAAGGCAAGATTTTATTGCAGAGGTTGTGGGGGCCACCCCACACTGAATGCAAGTTTTTGATACCATCTGCCTTGTGAAAAAAGAGGTCACCTAGCAAGAGTCTGCAAATCATCCAGAACTCCACCAAGCAGAAAGAAGTTTCCTGACAAAGAATTCAAGCATAACAACTTCAGTGAGAAAATGGGGCAACACAGAAGCAAATGGGAAGAATGAAACTCATCAAACAGTCACTATTGGTCATTCTTCACCCTTAAGAAGCAGAAAAGTACATGTGAAGGTACTTATTGAAGGAAGGCCTTGCCAAATGGAAGTGGACTCAGGCTCCTATTTATCTATGGTGTCATGGGACACTATTCACAGGCTACTTCCCAACATTCAGAAGAAGCATTTCCAGAAGCAAGCACTGACTCTTAAAGACTACCAAGGGAACAAGATTCCAGTAGTTGGAACAAGAGAATTCAACGTGAAGTTCAAAGGCCACACCAAACGCTTGCCCCTGACCATCGTGGACAAGGACCGCCCAAGCTTGCTGGGACTTGAGTGGTTCAATCCACTAGGCATCGAGGTGACTGGCATCAATCACGTGAGCAACACTGAATGGGAGGAGGCCTTGAAGTCTGAGTTTCCAGAGGTCTTCAGCGACGGATTGGGCAAGTATATGGGGACCCCTATCACTTTCAACCTAGATCCCAAGGTGCCCCCAATTCGTTTAAAGCCCAGAAGGGTCCCATTTGCCTTAAAGGAAAAATTGATGCACAATTAGATAAACTAATAGCTCAAGGAGTTTTAGAGCCCACTGACCACTCCAGATGGGAGACACCCATAGTCACACCAGTCAAGACTGATGGGTCAGTAAGAATCTGTGGAGACTATAAGGGGACATTGAACCATGCTTCAGCAGAGCGCATATCCAGTTCCAGTGGTGCATCATTTATTACATTCACTTGGCAGGGGTACAGTCTTTGCCAAATTGGATCTGGCCCAGGCATATCAACAACTAACAGTTGATGATGCCACTGCAGAGGCCCAAACCATTGTGACTCATAGAGGTGCCTTCAAATGTAAAAGGTTACAGTTTGGAGTAAGCTGGCACCAGGCATTTTCCAAAGCCTTATGGAAAGGATGCTCCAAGGACTGCCAGGGTAGTGCCTTACTTTGATGATGTGTTAATCTCTGCTGAAAATGACACTCAATTACAAGAGAGACTCAGAGAAGTCCTTACCAGATTCAAGAAAGCGGGTTAAAAGTCAAGGAAGAAAAATGCACTCTTAGAACTGACAAGGTTGAGTTCTTGGGCTATATGATTGACAAGCATGGCATCCACCCTACAGATGCCAAGGTTCAAGCAATCAAAGAAGCCCCTAGACCAAAATGCAAAACAGATTTGCAAGCCTTCCTTGGACTTATTAACTTTTATCACATGTTCCTACCTCAGAAGGCAACCATTGCAGAACCATTACACAGATTACTTGACAAAAGTCTGTTTGGGTCTGGGGCAGGAAGGAACAATCAGCATTTAACAGTATTAAAAGACTAATCACGTCTGATGCTGTACTCATACAGTTCTCTGAGAATTTACCTGTTGTACTGACTTGTGATGCATCCCCTTTGGAGTGGGGGGGTTGAGCCACAGGCTTCCCAGCGGAGGGAAGCCCCTATTGCATTTTACTCTGACCTTGACCAAAGCAGAGAGGAATTACAGCCAATTGGACAAGGAAGCATTGGCAATTGTTGCAGCTATCAAGAAATTTCATGAGTATTTATATGGGAGAACATTTACCATTGTCACAGATCACAAACCTTTGTTAGGCATTGTGGCAGGAGACAAACCTACACCCACTATCCTGTCACCAAGAATGCTGAGGTGGACTGAATTTCTTGCTGCTTATTCATACAAACTTATCCACAAGCCTGGCAAGGACATTGGACATGCTGATGCCTTGAGTCGTTGCCCACTTCCTTGTCACAAGGAGGACTTTGAACCTGAGGCACACACCTTTTTCCTAGAAACTGTTGCCAAGCTTCCAGTACACGCTGCTGAAATTGCCAGAGAGACTGCCAAAGACACTTTATTGGCTCCTATTATAGGCTGGATTAAGAAAGGTTGGCCTCTTCAAGATCTACCTCACCTTGCCCAACCTTTTAAGTCCAGGCAAACTGAATTATCTGTATTAAGAGGATGTATTTTGTGGGGTAACAGGGTGGTTATTCCTGCAAAACTGCAAAGAGAGGTTTTGGAAATGTTACATGAGGGTCATCCTGGTATTGTAAGGATGAAGGGATTGGCCAGGAGTTATGTATGGTGGCCAGGTATTGACAAAATGGTTGAAAACTGGGTTGCATCTTGTCCCAACTGTCAGGTAGTCAGGCCTGCCCCACCTCTCGCCCCCAAACAGGAATGGGAATGTCCTAGGGGCCCATGGTCTAGGATTCACATTGATTTCTGCTGGCCCTACCAGAGGGCACACCTTCCTTATTATAGTAGATGCATATTCCAAATGGCTAGAGGTAATCCCTATGGCATCCACCACAACTGATGCTGTCATCAAGCAGCTAAAAGCTTTTGTAACCCACGGGTTACCTGATGTTCTTGTCTCTGACAATGGCCCTCAATTTACATCCAACCTTTTGAATCCTATTTAGCACAACAGGGTATCAGACATGCCCTGACTGCCCCTGGGCACCCTTCGCTAACGGCCGGGCTGAACGCATGGTACGTTTACCAAGGAAAAGCTTCAGCAATTGGGTCCTGGGGACATCACTGAGAAAGTTGAAAAACTTCTTAGTGTTCAGCACATCACTCCTAACCCATCAACTAACTTATCCCCAGCAGAGTTGTTGATGGGTAGGAAACTTAGGTCTCCCTTGACGCCTTCATCCCACTTACGCACCCAAGCACCACTAGATTCCACTAGCAAAGTTAGCACGTTCAGTGTGGGTGATTCTGTTTATGCTAAGAACCTTATGGGTGAACCTTCATGGATTCCTGCTGAAATAACTCAAATCACAGGCCCTCATTCTTACAGGGTACAAACAGAGGATGGAGTCCTCTGGAGCAGGCACATTGATCAGCTTAGATCCAGGTTACCTCAGGAACATCGCAATTGTTCCTCTCTAGTTCCCATACCTATGCCTTTTCTAGGGGAGGGAGGAACATGAGGATAATCAGCAAACAAGAATCAACCCCATGTGTAACAAGCCATTAGACAGGAACCATCCCAAAACCTGTCACAATGCCAAAATCCATCCTTACAAGTGGAAGATTGCACATCACTACCTGACTTGGGTGCTGACATTGGGCTGGAGATGGGTTGGGAGGAGAGACCAGATTCTAACAATCAAACAGGGTCTTCTTTCACAGGAAGTCCAACTAGGGAAATGTCAACAGACACATTTCCTCTCTCACTGGGTGAGAACGTTAAAACTTCTGAACCACGAAGGTCTCAATGTACACGTAAGAGCCCCACCTATTTAAAAGAATACATTAGATAGGTTGGGGTTTGAGTATGGACTGAACCTAGTGCGGAGGGGTGTTATGTATGCAGGTTTGAATGTCATTGGTTTAGTTTGAACTGTTCTTGTAAAATGTCAAATATGATTGGTTTTAAAAGTGTGGGAAAAACCCTGCACTCTGATTGGCTGGCAACTGCGGCTGCTGGCTATAAGTAGCAGCCGCAGCCCAGCCAAATCAGGTCTGTTATGAGCTGTAGTCACTAATAAACTCTTTACTGAAGCACTCCGCATCTGACTCTTCATGCAAATCTAACAGTTTCCCTTGGCAGACCCACTTCCCAAGGACTCTTCCCCACATTACAACCACTCAAGTTATCTTTTCCTGAGGCTAAATAAAGCCAGTTCTGGGATTTAATATACTGATCCTGGTCATCCATGTTAAACTCATTGATCAGAATGTTCATGTTTTTAGGGATATCTGCAGGGTGTAGTCAGGGTTTTAAATTGAGGTTAATTCGGAAGGGGAGGTTTTTAAATTTTTTAATTGATTGTTTGAAGGGGTTAGGGAGTGGGGTGGATGGGTCTTCTCGGCAGGCATCTGGGAAATGCCTGCCTAGTGTTGTTGGAACTCGGTCCAGCCCGATTAAGGATCGCAGCCGGGGGAAGGGGGAGGGGTGCCCTCGGGGCGGGAAGCAAGGCGGGAATGGCATTCCCAGGGTGATTGGATTTGGCAGGGGACGGAGAGGCGGGCGGCCGTATCGTGAACAGGGAGTGCACCGCCGCTGTTTGTGAGCTGTGGCACGCTCTGACCCCCATGCCTCTGCCCACTACCCTGGGGATACAGGACCCAGAGCCCATGGGCTCTGGCTGGTGTATTTTAATGACAGGTTTGTGGCTAATAAGGCATCCCTCCTCCGGGAAGTGATTGAGGAGGAGGCTGTGGACCTGGCCTGCATCACTGAAACCTGGTTGGGGCTGGAGGGTAGAGTTCCTCTAGTTGACTTATGCCCCCCAGGTTTTCAGGTTTTGCATCAGCCTAGAGCCCAGGGTAGGGGTGGTGGGGTGGCTGTTGATATTCAGGAGACCTTGATTCCAAGGGAGGTCTCTGTTCCGCAGACAGGTGGGTATGAGACCCTCCTCTTGTGTTTGGGGCCTGGAGGTCGGTTGGACCTGCTGTTTGCATACCTTTCCCCCAGCTGTGTAGCAGTGGCCCTGCCTGGTTTCCTCGATGCCCTCTCGGGAATGGCGGTGGAGTTCCCGGGCCTTTTGGTCTTGGGTGACTTCAACTTGCCCTCCCTGTGGGGGGGGTGTCAGGTTTGACCCAGAAGTTCATGGCTTCCATGGTGGCTATGGGCCTGACCCAGATAATACAGGGGCCCACGCACGAGGGGGGCAACACGCTTGACCTTGTTTTTGTCTCGGAGCAGTGGCATAGTGATCTGGGGAAGGGCAGTGTTAATGCCCAACCCATTGCATGGTCAGATCACTATCTCCTATGGCTGGTCTTCCAACAGGCCACCCCACGCCACTGGGATGAGGAACCGCCAAGATGGTTCTGCCCCAGACACCTGATGGACCCTGAGAGGTTCCAGGCAGAGCTGGGGTTTCTGCCCACTTCCCTTGTCCACAGCTCAGCTGAGGTGCTGGCAGCTGCATGGTAACAGGCTGCCGCGGAGGCCCTCGACCGGGTTGTCCCCTTACGTCCCCTCACTCGCTGCAGATCCCGGGTGGCTCCTTGGTTTACAGAGAAGCTCTGGGAGATGAAGCGGCGTAGGAGGGGTTTAGAGAGCAGATGGAGGTTGACCCGTTCCAAATCCAACCGAACCCAGTTACGAGTCTATATTAGGACTTACCTGGGAGCTCTGAGGGTGGCAAGGGGGGGTTACCTCTCCACCCTCATAGCATCCGCAGATAATCGCCCAGCTGCCCTGTTCAGGGTCACGCGCTCCCTTTTACATCGGGAGCTGGAGGTGGACCCTCTGCAGGGTAGGGCTGAGGAATTTGAACAATATCTGTTGGATAAGATCGCTCGGATCTGGGAGGGGTTGAACTCTAATTGGCAGTGGTCTGAGGAGGGAGTTACAGAGAGTCTGGCCAATGTCATCTGGGCTGAGTTTGATCCTGTTTCTGAGGATGAAGTGGACAGGATTATGTGACAACTGAGTTCCACCACATGTTTATTGGACCCGTGTCCTTCCTGGTTGGTATATGCCTTCAGGGAGGCCACATCCAGCTGGCTCCAGGCAGTTGTTAACGCCTCGCTGAGGGAGGGCTC
This sequence comes from Naja naja, assembly GCA_009733165.1. Lineage (NCBI taxonomy): Eukaryota > Metazoa > Chordata > Lepidosauria > Squamata > Elapidae > Naja > Naja naja. Next base: position 211,395,376 of record CM019149.1, read on the forward strand.
TTTTCCTGCTGCCTTGAAAGAGGAAGTGGTGAGACCCCTCCTGAAGAAGCCTGCTCTGGACCCAGCCATTTTAAACAACTTTCATCCAGTCTCCAACCTTCGCTTTTTGGCGAAGGTTGTTGAGAGTGTGGTGGCTCAGTAGTTTCCGCTTTTCCTGGAGGAAGCAGATACAAATAGGCAATCAAATCATACTAGGAAATATTGACTAGGAAACAGTCAATATAAATCATAAGGATACAAGCAACAAGTTACAGTCATACAAGTGGGAGGGGATGGGTGATAGGAGTGATGTGAAGATTAATAGTGATAGTAATGCAGACTTAGTAAATAGTTGGACAGTGTTGAGGGAATTATTTGTTTAGTAGAGTAATGGCATTCAGAAAAAACTGTTCTTGTGTCTAGTTGTTCTGTTGTGCAGTGCTCTATAGCATTGTTTTGAGGGTAGGAGTTGAAACAGTTTATGTCCAGGGTGTTGGGGTCTGTAAATATTTTCACATCCCTCTTTTTGACTTGTGCAGTATAAAGGTCCTCGATTGAAGGCAGGTTGGTAGTAATTGTTTTTTCTGCAGTCCTAATTATCCTCTGAAGTCTGTGTCTGTCCTGTTGGGTTGCAGAACCAAACCAAAAAAAATCTATCTATTATCTATCTATCTATCTATCTATCTATCTATCTATCTATCTATCTATCTTGCCACCATGGTGATAGATAGATAGATAGATAGATAGATAGATAGATAGATAGATAGATAGATAGATAGATAAATATTTACACTGTGTGTGTGTGAATACATTCTGCAAAAACTCCTGATGGTCCACTTTGTTTAATCTTTCTTCTAATACAGTATCCAAAACTGACATAGTACTCAAGGTTCCGTGAAAACTAACATAATATTCAAGGTTTACTCAGATTGTGCAATGCCCTTAAAATTTTTAGCTACAGCTTTATTTCATCTTTTGCTTTGTGGAGAAGTAGCTTTGTTTTTAACTCTCTAGGGACAGACAGAAGTTCTGATGACCAGAAGAACATGTCCGTATAGTTTTCATGGCAGCACTGTGGAACTAATTTACTGTTGCCTTCTTGAAAAATTATTGTTTTAACCTTCCCAGTCTCTGCTCTAGGGTTTTCTGCTGATCTCTCTTATAGAAGAAGAATGGAACTCAGCACCAAGAAGGAAGGTCAGTTGTTTATTTTGAGAATTGCCAGGTTACAAATTGTGGAAAAAGTAGAATAACACTGCAGTAAAAAAGTGCTTTTATGTAGTAAATTGAATTCCTGGTAAAAATAGTGTGATTGTTGTCAATTGTGTAGGCCTTGTGTCAGTTGGTTGCTGTTTCAATAGTTCTTAGAAAAGCCCACCCCACTTTCCAGGAACCAGTCAAATAGAGAACTAGGAAATGTTCTCCAATTCAACCATTAATTTCAAAGGGACAACAGAGGGTTCTTCAAGTGGTGGTATTCTACCTGTTCGGTCTGGTTCAATCGAACCGATAGCTCAGAGAATCATCTGTGAGCGAACTGGTTTGCTCCAACGATCAGCTGTTGGGCCCTTCCACACACCTATAGTGATCTTTATTTTCTGGTTTTGAAGCTCAGCTACTTCAAGCGGCATAGCAGATTGTTGCGTGTCAGCTGCTAAAGACACTGGGATTTTCCTTCAGGATTGCAGGAAAAGGTCAATAGAAACCCTCTGTGTGCGCACAAAATACATCCACCAAGCCATGCCCACAGAACCAGTGGCAAAAAAAAATTGAAACCCACCACTGGGTACTTCCAATTGTTGGCTTAATGGTGTGTTTTGATGACCAGCATTAAGGAAAATGTGTTATTAAGCCTTGTATTCATTCAGTGAAGAATAGAAGAAAGGTTCTTATGATTCAGTCAGTAATGAATGGAAAATGGAAGAGAGCCTTGATACCATCAAAGACAGAAAGACATCACTGAATAGCCCCTGCCACTGATTGAATTTTTCCAATTTAGTGATTGTTAATAAAGGATGGTGATAAGCCAGAATGGTTTGTGCTTGTGTGACATTTTGACATGCATGGAGAAATCATCATCATCTTTTATATCCTTCCAAATACTAACCAGGTTACTTCCTGCTAGCCTTTGGAAATTAGCAAGGGTTGATTAAATACTTCTGCCATCTGGACATTTTAATGTTACTCTGAGCATTTTGATCTGTGGAATGAAAGCAAGTCTGCCACCACACTACACCCTCATTGCAGGGGTGGGATTCTACCAGTTCACATTTATTTGCTAGAACCGGTTGTTAACATTCTAAGCAGTTCGGAGAACAGGTTGTTAGAAGAAATTACTGGCTTAATCCTGTAAGGAAGGCAGGAAGGAAACATTCTGGTGTTGCTTACAGAAACTGCCTCTCCATTAACCCTTTTTACAATCTTGGCAGGACTAGACTTCCTGTCTCAGGAATGTCTCTGGAGTTTTTCCCCTCTTTTGCTGGTACTTTGCTTGTGTGGAGTGACCATTCAAAGTTACAATGGCACTGAAAAAAGTGACTTATGACCATTTTTCACACTTACGACTGTTGCAGCATCCCCACAGTCATGAGAGGCCAGGTGAGGAGATGCGTGCCTTGATGTGAGTGATATTGAGTTGGCCACATCCAGCCAATAACATGATCACCAAGCCATGTCCACCCAGTCACATGACCACCAAGCCACGCCCACCACCTAAGCCACGCCCACAGAACCGGTTGTTAAAAATTTGAATCCCACCCCTGCCTCATTGTCATCTATAACAACATGCGTCTCTTCAGCATTTAGTGGAATCTATAACAATAGAATGTACAAATGGATTTCAATAAGTAACTAAAGGTGAACTCATAAATTAAGTTTTAAAAAAATACTTACACATAGAGCTTATGGTGCTTATTTATAGAAGTTTTTTTTCCCCTTGGGAATAACAATTGCAGGAATTGGGTATGTCCAGTTTAATGAAAAGAAGGCCTAAGGGTGACATGATTGCAGTCTTCCATCATCTAAAGGGTTGCCACAGAGAAGAGGGGTGTCAGCCTATTTTCCAAAGTACCTGAAGTCAGGACAAGAAACAATGGATGGAAACTAATCAAGGAGAGAACAAACCTAGAACTAAGGAGAAGTTTCCTGACAGCTACAACTATTAATCAATTGAACGACTTGTCTCCAGAAGTTGTGGATGCTCCAAATTTGGAGGTTTTTTAAGAGATTGGACAATCATTTGTCTGAAAACTTGAGCAGGGGTTGAACTTAAAGATCTTCAAAGTCCCTTCCAAATCTGTTATTCTGTTATTCTGATAATTGTACCCCTTTTCAACAAATCTTTAGCTCCTAAATTAGATGACTTTTCTTTGCTGTATCTGACTACACATTATTAGAAAAAACCCCAATTCATTCATTCTTTCAAAAGATTCATGAATTTGGCATAAATGATAGCCTCACCAGTAGTACACAACTGGGGAATTGCAGCTGTTTTATAATGCAAGTAGTGAAAAACCAATGAACTGCAAATCACAAGGCTTGCATTCTTTTTTCATGTTTCTCTTGTTTTTGTTCTTTCGACTATTGGTCTTTTTTCCACAAAATTTCAATTCCTCCCATAAGCTATAGACAGCAGTGAGAAAATTAAAGCAAAATTTAGTAATCAACTTAAAGCAAATTTAGATGGTGGCTATGCAGACATAAAGACATAAATTTCATGAGAAGTAGAAAATTTTATTTTGTAATAAATCGTTATATTAGATTACCTTCAGATTAACTAACTGCAAATAGTATGTTTTGCAGATCAATTATCCATATGTAATATCATACCATGATTTAATACAGAAGGAAAATTAATGAAGACAAATTATTATGAAAATTCATGGCAAAAATAAATCTGATACTGTACCAAAGTCTGCTCATATCATGAAAATGTAGTAAATTGTTACAAGTTCATGATGTTATTTATTATGCATAAAAATGGAGTATGATAGACTGCAATATCAGAAAATACTTGCACTTTAATTAGACTTGGAATGATTTACCAGTCTAAACTGAGTTTTAACACCCAATATTTCCTACTTTTTAAAACATTTATATGGATATTTGTGCCCAATTATTCTTGCAACAGAGTAATTTAACATTATGTAACATGAGTTACATTCAATGTTGGCTCTTAAAAACATTTTCATTAAAATATAATGTACTAAGGTATTGCTAGTTAGTAATACAAAATTACCAACTCTGTTAACTCCCAATTAGAGAGTCATTTTGGTCTGGTGCAAGGGTCTCCAAACTTGGCAACTTTAAGACTTGTGCACTTCAACTCCCAGAATTCCTCAGCCAGCAACTTGTGGACTTCAATTTCCAGAATTCCTCAGCCAGCCATGCTGGCTGGAGAATTCTGGGAATTGAAGTCCATAAGTCTTAAACTTGCCAAGTCTGGAGACCCTTGGTCTGGCAGTTAAGGTACCAAGTTAGAAAGCAGGAGACCATGAGAAAGCAGGAAATCATGAATTCTGGTCCCACTTTAGGCCCAAAGCCAGTTGGGTGGCCTTGGACCGGCCCTTCTCTCTCAACCCCAGGAAGGAAATAACCAGGGGTGCGCTGCTGGGGGTTTGCAGGGGTTTGGGAGAACCCTAGCTAAGATTCTGTGCAGTTCGCAGAACCCCCAAATCCCACTCCTGGATGGCCCCACTCACCCTGCCCCTCCCCTCCCAGGAGTCCCCACGTGGCCCATTTTGGATGCCGGTAAGTGCAGGGCGTGCACAGAGGCTCAGGGAGGGCAAAAATTGGGCCTCCTAGAAGTTCAGAAAGGCCAGAAATGGACCCATTTCCAGCTTCCAGAGAGCTTCTGGGGCCTGGGGGAGGCAAACCGCCCCCCATGATGCAGGAGGCCAACTAGACCATGCCCACCATGGCCACACCCACTCAGCAACTGGGCAGAGAATCCTTTGCTAAAATTTTTGAAGTCCACCCCTGAAAATAATGGCAAATCACTTCTGAAATCTTGCCAAGAAAATTGCAGAAAGTGGACCAGGTTGTTGCCAGAGTCTAAAACTGGCTTGAAAGCATAAACACACTTATCTCCCAAATGCTGAGGGCAAGTTAGAAGAGGTAAAGCTAACACAACCAGGTGAGCTAATATAACTTTCTTGTAAGGTTACATTAGTGGAATCTTGCAAGTCTGAAAGTCCAATCTCCCACTGTGTCCTTTACAATATAAGAAATTAGGGAGAGTCTTTTTTGAGCCTCTTACTTTTCCCACTCTCCAACTGCGATTGCTGCCTCTTATCTAAGGAAGCATCTCTGGCCCCAGTCTCAGGATCATTCCCATATATATTACAATAATGCTTCTGCTCACAACCATTCACTCTAGGAGCATTCAAAAATAGCTGCTTTAAGCTTATAATATCATTTTATAGTGTACTTATAATCTGCAGGTTATCCCAAAATCTCCAAAGTATTTCTCAAGTTGAGCTTGTTCAATAGAATGTAGTCTTCTCAGATTCAATGGAGCTTAGTTTCAAGTACTTTTGTTACAAGACTACATTCATTCACGGAAACAAAATCTTTTGCTTTGGAAAAGAAAAGAACAAAACAATGTGGGTGGGTGATGTGCATACTATGAGATATATATCTCAAGAACATGTAAATTAGTCCACAGTTTTATTTCACACCATGATTTTATCAGAACCTGAGTCCTGGGGACGATGAGGAGAATAATCCAAATAGGCTCTCTTTTTTGCCATCATGGAAGGAAGTAAAATGGGAAAACACCTTCTTGATTTCTTCAATCTTGGTATTCAAAGTTATATGCATAATTGTTGGAATTCATTGTTAGAATCTATTTCTATGCAACAACTATAGTAGTATTCAGTAAGTAGATGGCAGTGTTTACAAGTTTGGCTCTGTGGTATATGCTCTATGCTCTTTTGTTCTAAGTAGAATTTCCTGTTACAGTTTTAAAAACAGTTGAGCAGTAAACCACATGGTGACTGTGCTCTTTGTTTGCTCTGTGGTGCTATATATAAACAGAATTTTAAACAGTAATTTATGTGTTGATTATGCTATTTATTTTTGGGAGGAAGCATTATCTAAATTTGCTAACAATTGGTTCCTAGATAGATAAAGGCTAGAGAAATGTTTTTCAAACTGGGCAACTTTAAGATGTGAGGACTGGGAATTGAAGTCCTTAAAGTTGCCCAGTTTGAAAAACACCAGAGCAAACAGAATAATGGGGAATGGAAAGAGCAGCATTTCACACAGATAGATGGCTTCCCAGAAGGGCATATTGTTTCTTCTGCTCAAGTCTCCAAATAACGAGGGACAGTGGACCTCCAAATACTTAATTGCTGGTTCTACTGGTCTGGTATCATAATATATTTTGACCAGGGCTCTGCTGCTTCCTCTTTGCCATTCTAAGCTTGCTGCCTGTATCTTCCACCAAGGACTAAGTGGAGAGTCATCCTATTTTTTGCAGGGATCCTACACTGGGCCACAGCCAGCTCCTGCACATAGGCTGAGAAAGAAAGCAAATTGCTGCCTTCCTCTGCTTAGGACATAGCCAAAAATAACTATCAGGCCATACAAATCAGGCTGAGTTAATTACATAAACAATCCTGTTCCCTGAATAAGCAAACTGCAGAAAAGGAGTAAGAAATAATATGAAAAGAAATGAAAGGCATGAGATTAGAGAAAGAAATATATCCAAACCTTGTTTGAATCAATATTGTTTACTACAGTTCTCCATACATTTAAATGCTTCTAAACCAACCTTGCCTGCATCCCATTTGTGCACTAACTGTTGTTCGTTGTTTTCCTTTTTTAAATAAACTTCCCAGCTTTTTATCAGGATCTCATCAGCTCCTTCCAGCCATGACTTTCTTGCTTCTTTTTACCATTCACTCTTTCTTTTTGCAATTTCATCCATTTGTTTTATAAGATAATTCATCCAGCATATTTTTTGAATACTTTTCAAAGCACTTTTGCATTCAAAACTTCATTTTTTAGTACCACTTCATTCTTGGCTCTATTTCTTCCTGTTTTACCCTAAACAATTCTTCAATAACACATTCCCATTGCATTCTGCTTATTTGTCTGTTTCACTCATTATGTTACTAGTGCATAATAAAGAAGGCAGAAACACATTCTTACTGTGCATAAGAATTTCCTATTTTCCCTTCTTACAACATGATTTCTCACAATATACGCATACTTGCATGTAAACTAACAATTTCACGTTTTATGATTTTTGTATCCCCTTTCCTGTATTTAATAAACTTTCTACAAAGAACCACAAATTCATTTACTTGCTCCAGTTTTCACCAAGCATAGATTGCAGCTGTTCACCCCTTTTCTCCATCAAACCTTGGTCTTTGGTGCTTTAATTTTCGGATCCATGCTCCTCATTGCACCCATCAATGTACCATTTTCTGCAAATCATTTGGGTTCTCAGTCAGCAACATGGCATCCTCTGCATATAAAAGTGCATGTACCTTCATTCCTCAACCAGCACACTTCTACCGATAACAGCATCATTCCTTAAACAGGTATCTAAAAATTCTATTTAAAAATGTATTAATGAAATTTAAAATTATACAACTTGGGATAGTCTGCATATCAGCCCAAATCAATCCACTGTAGGATGAAGACCTCTTCATTGAAGGGTGTGGACTGCAGGCTACCATACTGGCCCATTGGTAATTTCCAACTTCCCAATCTGGAGCTGAGATAGAGTAGCTGGTGTAAAGAGCCTAAGAGAAGACTGTAACCTGGGACTCCTAGTCTTAGTCCTACATTTAAGTATTACTCCACACTGGTGTTGACTCTTAGCAAGATCTCTCCAGAGTGATCTCTTCTCAATCTGGTCTTTTGGTTCTTTCAACATTGAATCCAACATTGCTGTAATTGAGTCCATCCACTTCCTGCTGATCATCATCTTTTTCTTTTTCCTTCCACCTTTCCCAGCATTGTAGACCTTTCTAAAGAACTACAAGGTCTTCACATGATATACCTAAATGATGATCATTGGACACTGGTCATTTATGGGGTGAGAATGTTGATTTGATTTTCTCTATGATCTATTGTTTTCTTAGCTATCCATGGGTTCTCAGGAGTCTTCTCAAAACCCAATTATTTTTTTATTTATATATGAATTATTGTTCTTAATGTCTGTCATGCTTATTGCAGGGTCCACTATTATTCATTGAGTTGGCCTAGTTCACAGAGTGAAGCCATCAAGGGGTCCTTGGTGCTTGCTTGCAAACGTTTCATTGCCCTAACTAGGTAACATCCTCAGTGCTAGTAAGGAGGGCTGTTTGCTGTCAGTTCATATTCTGGTGACTTGCCTATCTATGTGGATGGGGCAATCTTAGAGATTCTTTGGTTGAGCTATTTAATGTTGGCTCTTTAGCAGTTTCTTGATTGAAGTAATTGCTTACTTGATTGTTGGACTGAAGTTAACCTTGGAGTTCGTCTGAGTGCTGATCTGAGTGCTGATTACTGGTGGACAGGTGCTGGAGTCTTTTTCTCTTTGGGGTGGTTGATTGTCTCTTTTGTATAGTGTACAGATGTTGTTAATGTCTATGTGTTTCTTGATGGCTGATTTATCAGAATTCCAGGCTTCTGGAAATTCACTGGCATTTTGGGGCTTGGCCTGGTCTAGGATTGTCACGTTTTCCCAATTGAAACTATGGTTAAATCTGTTTATATGTTGTGAAATTAAAGAGTTTTCATCTGACTGCCAGTTGATGTTCATGGATGTGTTCTGGCAGTCTTCTGCCTGTCCTATATAGTGGTTGTTGCAATTGTTACATTATATACTGTATTGTAGATGATTCCTATTTTTTTCTTCTGGGGTTACTGGGTTTTCCATAAAGACTCCAGAATGTAAGATGACAGCAAACAGCACTCCTTACTATCGTGTTTCCCTGAAAATAAGACCCTGTCTTATATTTTTTGCCACCAAAAAAGGCACCAGATCTTATTTTGGGTGATGTCATCCACTGACTAACCTCACCTGTGCATGTTACCCCCAGCCTCCTTTTTGCTGTCAGAGGACTTCAGGAACTTCTTCTGCGGCCAGCAAGGCTTTCCTGAAGGCCTCTGCAGACAATAACAGAGCTCCAAATCAATCCAGTGCTTTGTTATCAGCTACAGAGGTCTTCAGGAAAGTCTTGCCAGCCTTGCAGGCTGCAGAAGAAATGGGCCGGCAAGGCAGGTGTTGGGGAGTGTGAAGCCTGGCTACAATTGTCCAAAGGTGAGTAGTAGGGCAGCTCCAACCCCCCCATCTCCACCCTAGCTTAACTTTTACCCATGCACTCTGGAGTGGGCGGGATCTTAATTAGGGCTTATTTTGGGATTAGGGCTTATATTGGGCACACATGTAAAAATCAAGCTAGGACTTACTTTCAGGGTAGGTTGTATTTTCAGGGAAACAGGGTAGCACTGATGATGTTACCCAGTTAGGGTATTGAAACGTTTGCAAGAAAACAAGCAAGCTCAGAGATCACCAAGGACCGCTCATTTCAACCCTGAGCTACAAATATTCCTCTTTATTGGTACATAATAGTTTACATTCTGTTTTGTGCTGTTGTTTGGTTTGCTTGGTTTTTGTAGTCTTTCAGAGTATTTATTTTCTAGGTAGGGTAGGGAAGGGTTGTTTGCTTATTTGTATTTTTTCTAGCCCTTTCTATAAAACTTGTTAAGATTTTTAGTGGAAAAAATGGATTAGATTTGGTTGAATCCCAAAGCCTGGGCATGTATTTCAACTTGAAACATTAGGTTTTAATTTTGTTGTAACTGTATTTTTATATGATTTTATGAATTTTGCCTGTAAGCCACCCAGAGTCACTTAGATAACGAGATGAGTGGTGACTAAATTTGATAAATAAAATAAACTTGATTCCAAGGCTGTAGCAAGTAAAGTAGGTTTTCTTCTCGAGTGACCATACATATTGGGGATTATAAGTGGATTCCCTACTTAATACAGTGGTTTGAAGCTGTGCAGAAAGGCAGATACTTTATCTTCCACTAATCCCAAACCAAGTTTATATTTGTCCATAAAATGTCAAAGTGGGGCAAAATTTCCCAAAGTATTTTGTAGACTGTTTATATTTACTAGGTTTGCAAACATCCTGCCATATGTAGTGGTAGGATTGTTTTAAGGGTCTTAGAGAATATCATGAGACAAATTAGCTCAGTATCATGGTGTGTTTTTAATGTGTTATTGGCCCACATCACTAGCAACATGCTTTTTGCAATTGATTCAGTCTTCTGTACAGTGAAGTCTATTTGTAGCCTCATCTCTGAACTAATTCCTCAGTTTTTCTGAGCTACGATTAGGTATACCCATCCAGATGCATGTTGTTTCAAAGTGGCACTTTACAGTCTGTCTCCAGCTCACAGCCATCATCCAAAGAAGATGATAGATAGATAGATAGATAGATAGATAGATAGATAGATAGATAGATGGATAGAGACAGAGACAGGGACAGAGAGACAGAGAGACAGAGAGAAAGAAAACCTGTTTTGCTGGTTTTTATAAAGTCAAGTCTTTTTGTATCTAACTTGACTTCTTATGGCCACTTGAGAGTTTGCTCCAAAGCATCTGAGATTGTTCCTTTTCAGATCAGCAACACAAAAAATAAGTGAATTGTCAGCAGGGTGGGGAAATGATTACTATAAAAATACTGTCTACCTTGTTCTAAGGAAGGACATTTTTACAGACATTGTCTTAGAAAGAATCTTTCTGAAAATGGTTCATTTCTAATGTTATTTCTTTATTACTTATTTTGAAAAGAGATGAAGTTTGACAAATAGGCAAAGTACAGTATAAACCTACAAATACTCTATGAAATAAAGATTTGTTTGGAAGTTATGAGAGGCATTTTTTACAGACCCTCAATAATAATAATAGTAATCTGTAGCATGATTAATGATATGTTGTCTTCAATTGATTATGATTTCAATTTATCATCTCAAAGGAAAACTAATATTTTGTCATTGTATACGAGAAGAAAATGAAGAGAAATTGACTTGTACTTTGATGGGTTGATGGAATGTAGCCATCACAGATCAATATGAGTTTGTGGAGGATTATTTTACTGAAAATATTAAATCACAGATTGGCATTTATAGGGCTTAAGGTTTTACATGAAACTATTTTGGCTTGGATTTAAATTCTGGAATTTTCAGGGTTCTTTATCTGGTAACTTTAAAAACAGTAAAATAAAATACTGTTTACTTCTGCTGGTTACCAAAAAAGAATAGTATACATGTTAGCTAAATAACGATAAACAGATCTGAGAAGCAGTCATGAGGAGGAAGAACCACATCAAACACAGTAAAAGAGATTGTACCTTTGGTGGAATAATATCTCTCTTTTTCAGTTCCCTCCTGTAGGCCATCTTTTATTGTGCATCACGGGGTTATAATTTTAATTTTTCATTGTATCTTCATATATCATGCATACACTTAGAGGGAACTGACCTCTGATTATTTAAACCAGGAATAGAGATCCTGCATTCTTGAATTTTCCATTTGGACTTTAAATTCTACTTCTTTAACTTGACAGAATGATGGGATTTGAGGTCCAACATGTAGAAGATTACAATTTTCCTAGCCCTGCTTTTTATTGAAATACTAGCAGGATATCCATGCTTCCCTATGAAACTATGTGATCGGGCATGTTTTTGGGGAGGAAAATAAGGGGAAAAAATTGTGCCTCTGCCTACCATCATCCATCGGTATTCATCTGGCTAGCATCCTGTCAGTGTGTGAGAGAGTTCAGGGCTGTTTGTAAACTGAAACAGTATTTGCTATGTGAGCAAGAAGGAGACAGCAAGGAGCCTGGGCGTGGCTTAGCTGAACTGCAGTTGGAAGAGATTTCTTTTCAGGTGGGGAGGGGGAGTAGAACTCCTTAGCATCAGAGTGTGTTAATAATAATATATGAAATACTAATGCTCTGATGGTCATTTGAAAAATCCATTTTTAGTGAGCACCTAGAAGCCAAGAGGAACATACGTGCCAAATTTCAAGTTTGTAGGCTTTACGGTTCTGGAGATTTTGTGACAATGCATGAGTGGTATTTCACTTTTATATATGTAGATTCCACAGTGGATATCCCTCTCATTGTCATCATCACCAACAAAGTATATCTGGAGAAATGAAGGCTGCTGCTGAGGCCCCACCATGATACTCCCTATCCTGTTTTAAACCTGCCCTTGCACTTTGAATGTTGGCATAAAATTTCCCTCCTTCACCTCTCTGGCTCCAAAAGATGTCATTTGGAAGCATCCGTTGTACTTCCGGACAGCAGAAATAAACTGCTTTGCCATTGGATGCTGGTGGGTGAGAAGGTTGTGTAAGGGTTCAGAGTAGGGCTGAAGGGGAGAGATGTAGACTTTACTGCCACTGCAGCACATCTCGGGATTCTCATCCTGCAGCACATCCCAGGACTCCCACCTTAGAGGACAGGAAGGCCTGGAGGAACATTGTCCATGGGGTTGCAATGGGTCAGACACGACTTCATGTCTAAGAATAACAGCAAGCATAGAAATGTTTTAAATGTTTTAAATGTTAATGTCTTTTGTGGGTTTTTAGATATTGTTTGGCTTGAGATTAATAACTTTTAACTAATTTTAAATTTTGTATTGTGGGTTTTATGATGTGAGCTGCGCTGAGTCCTTTGGAGATAGGGCGGCATACAAGTCCAATCAATCAATCAATAAAATGCATTCCCTTGGAGAAAATGATTTGGGAGTGGTGGGGAATGGTTAGAAAAACAAGCACAAAGCATATTCGGGAAAAATTGCCCAGAAATGAGCACAACTTTTCTTACAAACTTTTTTTTTTAAAGCAAAGCGATAGAAAAATGTCTGATATTTTGAGAAAATTAAATAAGCAAATGAATCACATCAACTTCACCCAGTTTATTCTTAAACATGAGTTTTTCAGCAGCTTGAGGAACAGCTTGGACAGTGACTGGTAATGTGGCCTATAGAACTGAAATAAAATATTGGGTTAATATGACAATCAACACAGAATTTCTGCAAGGATCTGAGGCTATATGCCAAAAAAAAAAGTCTGGTTAGCTGTGACCTATTGCTGGAAACAACCATCGTATTCTGATGCCTCTACCCAGATTACGGTACCACTATACACCTCCCTCTATCCTTTCCTCCCTTCCTATCTGTCAATTTGTGTTCAATATATATATATTTTAAAGAGAATAACTTTACTTTGGGGTCATTCATTTTAAGTGCTACAGTGACCTAGATAGTTTGGGTGGCAAACAGATTCCCAAATAAACATGTTTTTCTTCCTTGCAACAAGTTGTGACGAGCTTTTTTTAGCACCGTTGCCAAGCAGAAACAAATTTAATTAATCCACTCACATAGTGATGAGGTCATAAGTTAGCATTTTAAGATCTTCATTATACTCCTTATAATGTTGTTTGCCCTTATAGGGTGAAGAATATTGTTTAAGATTATGTGAGGCAGATCAGTAATAGTGTTTTTGGGTAGAAAGGGTGTTATGTTTGCATGAAGAGTCAGACGCGAAGAGCTTCAGTGAAGAGTTTAGTTAGTGACTACAGCTCGAATGGACCCAACTTGGCTGGGCTACGGCTGCTCCTTATAGCCAGCAGCCGTAGTTGCCAGCCAATCAGAGTGCAGGGTTTTCCCGCACTTTTTAAACCAATCCTATTTGACATTTTACAAGAACAATTCAAACTAAACCAATGACATTCAAACCTACATACATAACAAAGGGTACAATAAAATCACTTATCCAGTTTAGCCTCCTGTTCTACCAGTTTTACTTTGGTGTGTGTGGGAAAATGGAAAGAGAACACAACTCCATTTCTGATCCCTTCCATGCTGCACCTGAAAGAGTAAATAATATGTAAGAATATATAGGTGTAGTGCACCAGCCGATACAGTTGTTGTTGTTTTGTAAATTAATAGGCTATTCTAGTCTATAAACTGTGGTTTAGTATGTTACATTCGCTCAGCCATTTGTGCTTTTCCAATAAATCATGGCTTAACCTAATATGTGAAGCTAATCATTGCCACACTTATCATACAGTATGAGGTGCCAGGACAAGTTCTCCTTTGATTAGTCATGAAGGAAATTTCTTCAGATAGCAACAGTGAAGGGGTGCTGGGAGTTGTAGTTCAGCAATATTTGCAAGCAGAATCCTCTCCCCTGTTTCAATTCCTGCTCTCACTTCTTCACAGTTTTTCAGAAATTAATTAATTTGAAAATGAGTAGAGATCATATTTATTCAAATGAGTTTCAACAAATATAAAATGGGGTAAAATATACATGGCTGTGCTTTGTTTTTGTTTAATGATAAATGAGATACGCAGTGCTCATAGAAATTGTATGATATAGTGCAGGGCTGGCCTTAGGCATTTTGGTGCTGTAGGCAAAGTCAGATTATGGTTAGGAATGTCAAAAAGGCACCCTCTCATTTCTCTCTTTTTTTTCCCCTTCTAGTTTTTCAGCTTTGCAGTTACAATTTTCAGCCTTGGACAGGGTTCCCCCACCCACCCTTTCACTGACATTTTCATCCTATTTATATTTCAGAAGTATATTTAACCCTCAAGTGGTTGTACTGGTGCACAGAATACATTGTTACTGCTTTTCATTTTTTAATTGTGGTTTTTGAAAGCCTTTTCCATTTTCATGTCTCCCTTTGGAATCAGCTACCTCTTGAGCTACGTTTGGCCCGGGACCTGCGCTCCTTCCACCGTGATCTCAAGACTTGGCTGTTTGTACAGGCCGGCCTGGACTAAGCAGGGTTGGGAATTTTAGTTTAAGGGTATTTTAATTAGATTTTATAATTGGATTAGATAATTTGATAAATGTTGTATTTATTGTTTATATTTCTATGTAAGCCGCCCCGAGTCCCCTCGGAGATGGGGCAGCATATAAATCCAATAAAATTAATTAAATAAATAAATAACATTTGGCACCTCAAAACAGGTGTCTACCTGGCCTTGACTTACTATTGTAGTTAGAAACTCGGAGTATCTTGGGTCATGTCCACCTTCAGCTGGGGAAGTCCCTGTGTGACCTGGGGACAAATCCACCCTATCCAGTAGGATTGCTATGTTGGACCAAAGTACAGACTGCAAAGGACTCCATCTTTAACTGGTGGAGAAATGGCAGGTATAACAAATGAAGGAATCAATGCACATTGTTCTACAAGAACCCAGCTACAGCACAAGGGAAATATTCTATTACTAGAACTACCTAATATCCATAATTAACACTTCTGTCTTGGAAACTCTTGTGCTTTCTTCTGAGGTTCTGAAGTTCTTACATTTTCAGGGAGGAGCAATGTAGCATCTGGCAATGATTCCCCTAGTACAAGGCATGCCTGTTGAGATAATATAGTTATTTTAGCAAGCGAAGTTAAGGAAATATACAGTCGGAGACATTGATGTTTGAACAATATTTTTTTGAGAATTCTGTCTTTGTTCTGTCTTTATGAAAAATAGCCTGAGAAACTGACAAGGTAACTATAGATCATGTTACATTGACATAGGAGGAGGGAAAAAAATAATCCTGAAATTGCATTAGCTTGTCATTCATTTTTGACAAACTCTTGGAATTTCATGGAAGCTTTGACAACCATAGAAATAAAACCCGATACTATTTGAATACCTGGGGATTATGAAGCTGAGGCCTCAAGCATTATCACATCTCACTGCTTGATAGATAGGTCTGGTGACATATATTTCCAAGAATTTGGCCAAGGGATTTGCTGTCCTGATCCTAATATTCTCAGTGTCAGCAAGTGTTCAGCCAACACACTCAGTTGTGGAGAATGTCAAGAGTTACAACTAAAAAATGGACAGAGCTATGCTTCATTTATCTAACTGTACTGCCTCATATTTTCATTCTATCATATTTTTATTTTTTAATGTATTTATATACAGTGGTACCTTGGTACTCATCGTTAGTTGGTTCCAGAAGGCACAATGAGTAACCAAACAAATTTTTCCCATAAGGAATAATGTAGTGAGTCACAAGCCAGCTGACAATGACATGTTCTAGCTTGTGCACTGAGTACCAAACAAAAGCTGAGTACCAGGACAAAATGCATCAAAATGCATTGAGTACCAAATTCGATGAGTTTCAAAGCACTTGAGTACCAAAGTACCACTGTAGCAGCATTCACCTCTCCTTCTCTGTGTGTATGAGGTGGTGCATGTGTGAGAGAGAGAACTGAAGCAAATTCCTTTGCTAAGTCCCAAATCATAACATGCAAACTATATAGGCTGAATTCATGCGATATACTAAGCCAAAATCAAACAATTTGCATTATGGCTTAGAGCAATGTATGAATCAGTCTGGCATGAGGCCAGGTAAAGCTATTTAGAGGGATGTTAAAATGATACAACCCAGTGCCTGTCTCTTCAAAACATAAGTGAAGCTTTCTCTGAAGTAAGTGGATTGTGGATGATGCTGTAAATCTTTCACTTTTAAGCCTAACATATATTTGGATGATTTTAGCATGTTGGACTAGGAAGCCCTGGGAATTAATCAACTTAGTCTCTTAATTTATGTATACACTGACCTTGGCAATAAAAATGCTACTCACACATTATAACAGCAAGAGGAGAAACTCAATTTCATTTAAAAGGCTACAAGCTTTCGGGCAAAATAATGTTGAGTCGTTCCACATTTACTCATTGTATGCAATCACCGATATCCGTTTTGTAAAAAATTGTCAAGAAGCACATGTCCAATAAATATGAGGTGCCATTACATTAAATTACCCAAAATTTATTACCCAAGCAGAGATTCGAATGGTAACACTTGCCTTCTTAGGCTGAAGAGTATTCATTGGGCCAGGCAGTAGACCCAGATGCAAGCAAATGACTTTATGCAATATGTTTGCAAAAGTTGACTAGAAACATAAGAATGATAGATTAGATAGTACTCTTAGATCCCTCTCAGATGAACCCCAAAGGACCAGACAGAGAAAATGAGACCTAATAAGGAAGGGGTTCAGCAGATGATCTATGATTTTGCAACAACTAGAATTATAGCTCCCAGAATTCCTGCCCAGAATTCTTGGGTGAGAGCAAAATGACATTATGATATACAGGTAGCCTTTGAGTTACGACCACAATTGAGCCCAAAATTTATGTTTCAAGGTGCTGGTGCTGACCTATAAAGCCCTTCATGGCATTGGACCAGGGTATTTGCAGGAGACCCTGATGCCAATAACGGCTTCCCGAAGCCTTGTACGCTCCCACCGGCAGGGCCTCCTCAGGGTGCCGTCAGCTGGGCAATGTCGGCTGGCAGCCCCCAGGGGTAGGGCCTTCTCTGTGGGGGCGCCCACCCTTTGGAACCAGCTGCCCCTGGAGCTCCGGGTGGCCCCTGACCTCCGATCTTTCCGCTGTGGCCTAAAAACTTGGCTGTTCCAACTAGCCTACCTGGACTGATGGGGGGGAGGGTCTTTTTAGTATTTTTTTAAATTTGTTAAATTTTAAACTTCATTGATTTATGAGATTTTTGGGTTTAATTCATCTTTTAACATTTGTATTTTGTGGTTTTTAGTATTGTAAGCCACCCTGAGTCCGCAGGGAGATAGGGCGGCATATATATCTCATAATAAAATTAAATAAATAAATAAATAAATAAATAAATAAATAAATAAATGTTGCTAAGTGAGACAGTTAAGTGAGTTGTGCCCCCATTTTATAACCTTTCTTGCCACAGTGAATCACTGCAGTGGTTAAATTGGTAATGTGGTTGTTAAGTGAATCTGGCTTTGCCATTGACTTTCTTGCCAGAAGGTTACAAAAGCTGATCCCATGACTCCGGGGACACTGCCAGAAATGGGAACCACTTGACAAGCATTTAAATTTTAATCCTGTAACCAGAGGGAAAATGCAATGGTCATAAGTGTGGACATCGGTCATAAATCACTTTTTCCAGTGCCATTGTAACTTCAAATGGTCTCTAAAAGAATGCCTGTAATTCAAGGACTATTTGTATAGTACTTTATAGTTTCCTAGAGGCTGCTAACAGTATGGTTTACAAATCACAGAAGCTGTTTTGATATATGGGTTGAGGAAATAATCAAGAAAGACAGGTTTCGTTACCCATGGCTAAGCTGGTTGAATGACTAGATATTTCATTAAAATCTTTAGAAGATTATTGTGCCTTCCAAAGATTGATGCTCATAGACATAAGGTGAGATTGCAACAGCACTTAGACTGCTTCATAGTACTTTACAGCCAGCTCTATGTAATTTACAGAGTCAGCATATTGCCTCCAACAATCAGGGTCTTCATTTTACCCACCTCAGAAAGATGGAAGGCTGAGTCAACCTTGAGCCTAGTGGGATTCAAATTGCCAAATTGCAGGCAGCTGGCAAGCAACAGAAGTAGCCTGCAAGTACTGCATTCTAACCACTGCGCTACTGTGGCTCTTTCAATGTGAGGAAAGCTGGAGAGCCAACATAGCGAACTAGACATTTGTAAAAAAGTGGGATAGCATGATAATGAAGATCGGCAGCTAGATGATAAATTATGGTGGTGAAATGTCACTAGCAAAAGGAGAGATTGTGAAATCGGACATTTGTACCCTAGACAGTTGCTCCTTGTGAGTGCAGGTAGTCCTTGACTAACCACCATTTGTTTAACAGCTATTTGAAGTCACAATGGCATTAAAAAAAATTGAGGGAAGACCTGTCCTCATACCTACAACTGTCACAGCATCTACAGGGTCACATGATCAAAAGGCAGGCACTTGGTCAAGTGACCGCCATTTACAACTTTTCTAGCCGGCTTCTGAAAACCAAAGTCAGTGGGGCAAGTCAGATTTGCTGAACAGTCGCATGATTCACTTAACAATCCAGGCAAAAAAGAGTCATAAAACTGAACATGATTCACTTGTCAACTGCCTTGTTTGGCAATGGAAGTTCTAGTCCCAATTGTCATCATAAGTTGAAGACTGCCTGCGGTGTGATAGGGCTCAGAGAAGAAGAAGGTAGTCCTATCTCCATAAATGAAGAAGATGGTAAGAATATCTCTGTTTAATTTGGATTTTTTTTCCATATTTGCTCCTTTTTCTGGAGTTATTCTCAAGGGACTTTCTGTTTTAGTAGATGAGCATAGCTGCACACTGTTTATGATGGCCAAAACAAGCAATAGTTGTATAAATAGCAAATGTCCAGGGTTCTAATTGTTTGAAATAAGAGGTAAATAAGAGATTTTAGGGCATTGCATGCCAAAACAATTACAGTTTTCTCCCCATGCCATCACTCTGCTAAACACCTAATTTCCACAGCATTGTCTTATATTGTATCTAAGGATATTTACCCATGTTACTACACTTACTTTTTACTATTTACTAATTACTATTATCCTTCTCGTTTCTCCTATTACCTTCTCCTATTGGTATCCTATCATTTGTTGTCTCTTCATACACTGAAAGCTTATGCACTAGAGACAAAGTCCTTGTGGGTCTAGTCACACTTGGCCAATAAAGAATATTCTATAAGTCTCCTGAATATACCAACTGTTTTCAAGGCAAAGATCAAAATTAGGGGGAGAGAGAAAAATGAGATGAAACATACGAATAGTAAGATGGTTAATTGCT
This sequence comes from Naja naja, assembly GCA_009733165.1. Lineage (NCBI taxonomy): Eukaryota > Metazoa > Chordata > Lepidosauria > Squamata > Elapidae > Naja > Naja naja. Next base: position 211,414,984 of record CM019149.1, read on the forward strand.
CTGGCTATTTCTGTAACTAGAGGCAGATTGGAACTGGTGAAAGTCAACTTGATAACTTAGCCATGAAGTTATATGTGCTAAGAAAGGAAACCAAGTACAACTAAATTGTCTAAAGGCCAATCAATATTAAGTCAACTCTGACAACTCTGTACACCCAGAACTGTACGATCTGGGTGTTTCAAACCATAAATAAAGATAATTATAGTGATATAATGTAGGGACAATAATAATGACAGTGATGATGATCTCACAGCTTTGAAAACATGGAAAATATGAATCATAGTCAAATACAAAACTGGACCCTTAACTAAATTTGCCCGAATTCCCAGTTGGACATGCTAGCTAAAAACACAAAGAATTTAGCTAATAGGTCCTAATAGATTTGGAAGATTTCAAGTTGGAGAACATTGCATTAAAAAGATAATTACCTTTTAAAATGTGAATGCCTGCAGTCAAATTTAAAGAAGTAAAGCATGATCGCAATAGAATAAGCAAGCAATTTTCTGAATATCCCATGCGGTGGCCCCTGCATGGTGATTAACCAAATAAAGAATGTTGGTATAATGGTGATGGAGAAGGTTCACCATTTAACGGTATACTTATTTTGATTGAAATATTATACTAGCTTTGATTGCAATACGAATTTCCCAGGGTCAAATCTTGTCTGTCCCAGTTAACACAGCAGAAATGACAGTGACAGCTGTCGCTGACAGCTAGGAAAGAATCATGTTTGGGGAATCAGAATAGAGCTCCCACTAGGGAACAACGAGTAAAAATTTGCTAATCATTATTGTTCTATTTGAGTGCTGAATGTTCAATTCCATCTTTTCATAAGATCTTCCCCAGATGATCTCTGCTTCTTCTGCAACTACTCCAAGAGGGGAAAGGATTATGCTGACATGAAGCAACACACTCAGTCTCTATTAAATGAGTATCCTTCTGAGGCCACTGCTGTATTGCCTCATTTGGTTTTGATGGCCACATTCTGAACTTCCAGAGGGTCCACGGAAATGAAAGAAATCTCTTCTAATCTCTGCCAAATACATCTCCTAATATTGGGAAGGGCATAGGAGACAGACTGAAATCCAGGAGGGGTAGTGGGATGAGAATGGAAAGAGACCATCTCTTAAAGTTTCAACATCACAGCTTGCTTAGGCATCAATATGCTTTTTTTGTCTTCACAGTTAATATTTGAGCAATAAACACTTGGGTCAGCCTATGTGACACCTCTCTTTTCCTCAACAAAAGCAAATCAACAGCATGCTTCTTTTAAAATGCAATCATGCTAACAGCTGTATTGGGTTTTATTTCATTTTTATTACCATTAGTCAACATCACTAAGCTCCTGTTGAGCCCTGGGCCCATTTTTGCTGCTAATGCCTGGATGTGTCTTCAGCATGTTATTTTATTTTTATTTATTTATTTTATTCATATTTATATCCCGCCCTTCTCCGGAGACTCAGGGCGGCTTACAACTTTTGGGATACAACCCAATGCGCTCAGCAATAGCCTTCCTTCCATTGTATATGCCTGCTTATTCCTAAGTGGCATTTTTACAAAGTCAGCTTATTGCCCCCAACAATCTTGGGTCCTCAATTTACCTACCCCGAGAAGATGGAAGGCTGAGTCAACCTTGGGCCTGGTGGGATTTGAGCCTGCAATAATTACAGATAGCTGGAGCTAAGTGCTAGGCTATTAACAGCCTGCACCACCAAGGCCCTTATGTTAGCATGCAAATACCTTTGTGAATTTTGTTATGGAATTCTCCTCTCTGGTACAGTTCAGTTCACATATCAGTTTCGTTCACATATGCAACTGCATTCTTCCATTTCCCATAAGTTCCTTATCTGTTTTACATTACAAGATCATCCTTTGCTTATCTTTTTTTTTTTTGAAAATGTGAACAATCTCATCTAAATCGCTTTAATGTAATAGGAAGTTATACATAAATTCTGTCTGGGGGTTTTGATCAATGAAGTCAGATTCACATACTGAAATCACTACCACATTGTGGTGATAAAGTAATAAGCAAGGATGTTATCCAAACATCCAGAATGGATCATTGCAATATGAAATGTGGGATTCAAATGCTAGGAGGGAGAAGATGAAATATTTATCCCCTAAAGTCAACCTTCACCTTTTCATGCCTGCTCATTGATGCTTGCATTCTCTTTTGGCTTCTGTTCTACCATTATTTTGTAAATATATTCTTATAAATCATATCCTTATCTTGAGATTAGCCAACTGAATAACACATTGAGAGACATAGAGCCATGGAAATAATCAACACAGTTCAAAGTCAGGCCCACTTCTGACTTAAATAGATGAATATTAATGTGTGTGTTTAGCAGAAGGAGCTGCTTTTGTAAAATTGAAGCCGAAACATTGTTTGCCATTATCATTGCCCTCAATTCATTGAAAGTCAGATGTTTTCAGAAGACAGGAAAGCTTTAATAGAAACGGTGCTCTCTTAACCTCCCAGATTTTTCACAGTTACAATTTAAAGGTATATCCTTCTGTCTTCAATTTTAAACATCAACATATCCCTGAAATCCACATTCAATTAGTTTTCTGAAGGAAGTACCTTCCAGAATTTTTTTTGGCTAAGTACTCTATTCCTTTTTTCTAAATCCCTACACTGGAAGAATAGTGCAAATTAAAACTTACTATTTATGGATGACAGTGAAGAGATTTCAGCTGAAGTCTTAAACTGAAAGTTTACCTACTTGGCTGACATTTTGTAAAGAAAATCTTATATATAGCTGTCCAACAACCTAGTCCCATATAAATCGGATAAGTGTTGGAAATGTCACCAGACACCCGGCTCCTACTACCATATGTGGTGGACTTGTACTGATGCAAAAAGATATTGGACTAAAATCCACACGTGGCTGGAAAAAATGACACAACAACATATAGACTTGAAACCTGAGATATTTCTATTGGGAATTATGCCAGAGATGTTTAGCAAAGAGTTGAAATATTTGATTGTTAATGTATTAACAGCTGCCAGAATTGTATTTGCTAAAAACTGGAGAAACGACAAGATACCTGCACAGGAGAAAGTGATTAAGAAAATTTTGGACTGTGCTGAAATGAGTAGATTAACATTTGAAATTAGAGATCAAAAAGAAAAACAGTTTTTTAAGATATGGAGTATGTTTTATCAATAGTTAGATAAAAAAAACTTGGTAATATGTGGATATGATGGAGATAAATACAATTGTTGAATGAGAATATAATATAGAGACTATAATATTGTAGAGAGTTAATAATAATAATATTGGATAATAGATGAGATAATTTAGGTAACGTATGAACTAAATGTATAAGTTTTTGAGACTTCTTCAAATAGATAATAGGCGGTTGTATTTTTCTTTAATTTATTATTTTTTGTTTGTTCTGTATTCTTTTTCTTTTCTTCCGCAATGGAGAGTGTTGATGGAAAGGGGATGGCACCAAGATTTGTGACCGACTGACACACTTGAAATTGATGTTGGTTTGTGTTTTTTTTATGTTATGATTGTCTTGTTTGTTTGTTTTGGAAAAAATAATAAAATTTAAAAAAAAACATAGCCCCACACTTTGGCTAGCTTGTGACAATTTCTAATAGCACTTAAAAGTTAATTCTAGTGAAAAGGATTCTTAAAGTTCAGTTTTAGTTTCACTTCAGACAAAAAGTTAGTAGTATTTCTTCCCTTATCTTATATCTAATATCTGTTTGATCTGTAAAGCTTTATCTCCGATATCGATTTATTGATTGAGTTTTCCAGACCAAGCTAGGGAGAGTTCATACATGCACATATATCCTTTCTTTTCTTACTACTTGCTTACCATATATTCATTACATGATTACCCTTTCCCTGTTATTTTTTAGCATGTGTACTGATACTTTAATTAACAGATATACAAGTTTTGTTGGTGGTACTTGCTCAATGACGACCGATTCATATAGTCAAATCATAATCATTCTGTGATTGGAAAGCAATAAGCCAGGGGTGTCATGGCGGCATCACGTGACATATCAGGATTTTTTTTCACCCTTCGCTAAACTGGGTATGGGCGTGGACAGCATGTGATGCATCCTGTTTGTGGGCCAGGAGTTTGATAGCCCTGCAATAAGCCATCGCACATATGTATTTTTGAATAAGGGCTGTGCCAAACCTTTGCAGAGCTGATCACTGCAATATGAAATTTGGAAAACTGTTGGCAGTCACTATCTAGAAGAAAGAAAGTGACATCCTGCAAATGTTCTGGATAATGACATCAATCAGTTCTGGATAATGATGTCAATACAGTTTCCCGGTAGTCACTGATTTTAAAAATGGGCTCTGTAATCCAAAAAAGAAACTCACCTATCCATAAAGTAAAACATACTAAATTTGGTATATAAGTGAACTAGCTTCTCTCCTAGCATCACCTGATATCTTTGACTTAAGTTTCATTTGACATAAACTCTGAGATATTTTTAATTCTTCCAGTTAGCAATTAAGCCAGGGATGCACAATTTTGTTTTGGTCCAAAGGCTTGAAGATGAATAGCATCTCAGGGGCAAGGTTCAACAAATGGTTGAAGCTAAGGTGAAGAATTAGAACCACAATCCAAAATATAATTTGATAGAATTGATGAGATTGGATTCAATTGCTTGAATTGAAATCAATTAAATGTATTTAATATGTTTTTAAAGGGGCAAGATGGCCTAGCTGTTAAGATGCTGGCCTTGTCGACCAGAAGGTTTGCAGTTAGAGACCCAGGCACCACATGACAGGGTGAGCTCCCATTCTTGCCCCAGCTCCTACCAACCTAGCAATTTGAAAGCATGCAAGTGCAAGTAGATAAATATGTACCACTTTGGTGGTAAGGTAACAGCACTCCATACACCTTGGCATATAGTCATGCCAGCTACCTGACCACAGAAGTGGCTTTGAACAACACTGGCTCTCTCTGTTCTGACCCAGCCTTAGCAGAAGCAAGAAACAGACTCCTTAGCACAAAAAAACCCCCTCTTTATTTCCCTCTTGTGAATTAATTGCATTCACCCACCAAAAGGTCCAGGCAATAGTCCTTCAAAGAGTTAACTGCAGTAATAGACCTTATCAGTTCCTTGCAAGGCCGTGAGCTCCCAGGCGAAAGGCTGCAAATTAAGTTCTGGCAAACAGTCTCTGTGGCACAAAATACAATGAGCAAAATCTTCCAAAATATGAACTGTTGTCTCCTACGACAACCACTCCCCTTTCCTTCTATTTATTCTCCAGCCAGGGAGGAGTCATTCAGCATCCATGTGTGCTTTGCTTCCTGAGTTGACTCCTTGACCTCCATTGTTCCCCTCTCCTAACAGCTCTGTGCATATGTGCATCTGGAACAGGCCCCAACTGTTCTTCTTCCTCACTCATATTAGCCGCCAAAGGCAGCTGCTGGCGGCTGGGAAATGTCAGACAGCCCTGGCTCTATCTCTGTATCTGACTCCATCAGAGCCTTCCCCAGACTCCAGAATTGGCCCAAGTTCCTCCCCAACCTCTCATTGTCCGATTCTGGTGGGCCACAATACCCTCAGCTAAGAAATGGAGATGAGCACCATCCCTAGAAAAGGACACAACTCGGCAGGGGAAATCTTTACCTATGTTTTTAAAGAATCTTTCAGACAAAAAACTGCTGGCAACTATTGATAGACCTTGAAAGGGTCTAATCTGAATTAAGCCACATACTTCTGTGTTCCTCGTCTGATTGAGAGTGCCCAGTCTTACTGTAGAATATATTGGCAAGTAAGATACACCACTGCCATTAATATGCTGCTATGTTCTTTTGTATATGCTGTTGCCTGAGCTTTTGATTCACACTTGTGCACTTCATTATAGAAAAGGGGGGAATGACAGATGTTTACGAGTATTGCTAATCAAGCCGCCTTAGGAAATACATTTCCATTGTAATATATATGTGCTTAGAGTAATCCAGATTTATGAGGTACCCATATCTATGAGCCACTTGGGCTGCATTTTTCTTGCTACAAGCGTTCAATTATATGACAAGATTTCTTTATGAAAATCACTGTTGGTGTATTGCAATTAGCCTGTGCATTTTCACAAGCAGGGTCCCACCTCTGCTTTGTTAGAAATCCATTGGGATTACATTTGATTCAAACACACACTTAAGCTATTTGGCCTGTGGTCTCTAATACAGATATGTCACAGACGCCATAGCATGAATACACGGTGGTTTTCCCATAGAAAAAAAAATTAAAGGGTAGGAAATTAGATTTGTTTCTCTAAAATATTACTCTTTGTGAAAGAAGAAGGAAAAAAAACAGAGAAAAGCAAAATATAAGAATTATGGGAAATCTCAATTTAGGAATGACACCTAAAAGACTAAAGCCATATGTTCATACTGATAAATATTATAATAATGATTCTTAGAAGTGGGAGGAGGGAAAGCCAAAAATGATTTTTCTTGGCTCTTTTGGAAAATATGAAATAGCGTAAGGAATTTTTGTAGCTTCACCTAACTTTTCTTCTCCTTCTGCTTCTTCTTTGGATCTTTCCTTACCAAAATATGTCATGAAGATTCTCAGTCATCCAGATAGAGTTGTCTAGAAGTTGGGTCAATGCAACTGGACTTCTTTTCTTGTTGGTTTATCCAAGTTGCTTCTTCATATATGTTCTTTCCTTTCTTACTTAATCTGAATAGGCTTGTTAGGTGAGTAGACTTTTTACTGAAATATATATATACCAACAGATTCTGACTGCAAATATATGGAACTTACCTGAAATATGCTCTACATTCTCAACCTACATTCACCTATCTTTTCCTATTCCCAGAGGCAAATAAAAACCAAACATTTAGAAAGTGCAACAGCTCAGCAATAATGCAGTTGAAGCATAGTAAATTCCTCAACCTCTTCTGTGAGCAGCATCTATGGATGAGAAAGTTATTAGTCAACTCATATATCTTAGATCCATTGCTGGTCAGGATAAGCAAGTCTGGGTGAATGCACTTCCATATTATCATATGTTCTGTTACAAGGGCTGCCATTCCTAATATCAAGTTAATATTCTTGGGGTGTTTGGAATAGCAGGTGACTAGACATCATATGAGTTGACTGACCTTATCTGGCTGTGAAGGTTAAGCAGCCAGTCCTGGTTAATTCCTGGACAGTTTGATCATTTGACCACCCAAGTATCCTAAGTGACAGTCATTGACCTCACAACAGTTGCTATGGCTGGGCAATCAAAACCTCACCCCTTTTTAACATATATACAAAGGGGCAAGGCTAGAGTTGTTTGGTTGCACCCAGATTTTTAAAGACAATGGCCATTGCTGTGGACATTCCTGATCCCAGGACTATAGACAAGACTGCAAAGTCAAAAAAAGGTTCCAGAAAAAGACAGTAGCAAACATTTCCAGAGAGTTGTCCAGAAAACTTTTTGACTACTTGTGTGAGATCACCAAGAGCTGATGAATGATTTGACTGTCTTTGTTGATCGTATAGCTTTGTTTCATTTGCTCACTGAAATGAAGAACATTTTTATATGAAAGTAGTACTTTATGTGGTACTTAGGAGAGATCAGGCCGTATTGAAAAAAAGTTTTCCTTCCTCAGCACCTTGAAAGATAATAGATTTGCCACCCTTTTATGAAATTACATTAATGTTGACAGCTGTACTTATCTATGTGACATGTTTCTACAGCAACATGTTTCTACTAGCAGCTTTGGGGGGACTTAACTGAAGAGTACAATATAATTTTCTTCTGAGGAGGGTGTTAAGCATCTTAAGCTCTTTTTTTTAACCTGTCTAGATCAAAGCAATGCAAAATTTCAACCAACTGCACAGGTGCACCCAGAGATAGGCTTCTGACAAATTTCAGAGGATTAGCAGGGTTTGGCTGTGGTAAGCATTTAAAACTAAACTGAGTAGACATGACTACTCAAAAAAATAAGCCTCCCTGAAAATTCTTCAAATTCATGATTTGCAAATGTGGACCTGAAATGAGCCAAATGGATAGAGTCACCCTCTGTAAAGTGATTATAGCTGTTCAGTATAACCAGCTAGAAGAATTTTAATCAGCTAAGCTTAAGTTTTTTAGTGTCTCTTCCTGCTTTCCTCATTCTAATGCTTCCTATCTATATTTGACAATGCATTTGCTTATGATGCTGCTGTCATGTACTCTTCAAAGTCCTTGTCCTAACCACTTCTTCATTCTTGACAAATACTAAGGATTTCCCTACCACTGAACGTTTGTCTGTTCTTTTATTCAATACGTATGGGTTTCCAATCATTGCTTCTTTTCATTCACTGCCAGTTCAAAAGACGACAGGCTATAATAGGGAGGCAAAGATCTCGATGTATCATTGGAATTTGTTCTTTAAATTCCAGACTTGTCACAACTCCTAAAGCTTCCTCGTAGCGGGGAAATAAGGAAACAAATATGAAACATTTGCTACTTTCCTAAACTGTACGTGTTCGATCTTTCAATTTAAGAGCTGTGGTGGCACAGTGGTTAGAATGCAATACTGCAGGCTAATTCTATTGACTGCCAGCAGTTCGATTCCCACTGGCTCAAGGTTGACTCAACCTTCTATCCTTCTGAGGTCCGTAAAATGAGGACCCAGATTGTTGGGGGCAATATGCTGACCTCTGTAAACCACTTAGAGTGGGCTATAAAGCACTATGAACAGAGGTGGTATTCAGCAGGTTCTGATTAGTTCTGGAGAACCAATAGTGGAAATTTTGAGTAGTTTGGAGAACCGACCAATACTACCTCTGACTGGCCCTGTCTCCATCTATTCTCTGCCTCCTGGGTCCTAGCTGATCTGCTGGGTCTTCTTTTGTTGTCCTGCACAAGAGAACGGAGCTGGAAAGCAGGTTAGTGGGGTGGGAAGGGAATGGAGATTTTTTTTAAAATTACATTTATATGCCGCCCTTCTCCGAAGACTCAGGGCGGCTTACAATTTTTGGGATACAACCCAGTGTGCTCAGCAATAGCCTTCATTCCATTGTATATGCCTGCTTATTACTAAGCGGCATTTTTACAAAGTCAGCTTATTGCCCCCAACAATCTTGGCTCCTTGTAGTATCCTTCCCCTGCCACACCCACCAAGCCATGCCCACCAAGCCATGCCATGCCCACCAAGTCATGCCCACAGAACCGATAGTAAAACAATTTGAATCCCACCACTGACTAAGAAGCAGTATGTAAGTGCTATTGCTATTATGTGTTACAGCTAAAATGACCCATACATTTGCCATACCTCTAATACATATAATAATCTTCCCATCCTTTTGAGTTTTATTCCCTTTTGTACTAAGTTTCCATCTTTTTCAGACAACTTGAAGTAATTTCATTTTAACTGCAGTTTCAGAATTAAGAGCTGATTCAGTAATTTAGCTTGAATGTATTGCCTAATTAGCATGCCATCAACTTTCAATACATCCCATATATTACACTTTGAAATGTCAGTTGTAAAGTTCCATCCGTTTAATTAATTAAACTATGTGTTGTATTGAAAGAACAATCCATATGGAATATGGATGGAGTTGCTTCATATATTTGTTACAGTGAGCCTTTTTTTTAAAAAGAAAATTGAATTTGACTTCCTTAAGGAGACATACTGGTAGATTCCCCTGACTGTGAATTGTGCATAAATTCTGTTTGTAGTAATGGAACAGGTTCCAATCTAGCAAAAAATAGTTCTTTGTTAAATAGGGGATGACTACCATGATGCTGAGACTGATATCATGGTATTTGTGTATGTCATCATATACATGCCATCACCAGATATGCCCAAAGATGGAAGATTTCCAATCATGGTCACCTGTGTAACTATATAAAGGAACATTTATATACTTTCATTAATAAATAAAATAGCATATATGCATGCATTGTTGTTATTCATTCTGCTTTCAGCTCTGAATTCTGGTGGCACAAGGAAATGTACAATGTTTTTACAAGTGGCTTTCCATCGCTACTGCTTTCTTTCTCAGGGTGAGCATGAGTGGTTTCGAAACCTAAGACAAGACTGGAACATATGATCTCCCAGCTTCTTTTCCAGTGTCTTCACCATTAGGCCAATCTCATTTCATTGTTTGGGGAAGAAACATTCTAATAGGAGGGGTTTTTGTTCTCTACCAAAACAGATAGAACCTAAGGCTCAAAAATGGAATGGCCTTTTAAGTGGTCCTGGTCAGCAGGGTGGGGGAGATGCAAAACAATGAAGGTCCATGCCCATGAAGTCCATGCACCATTTTCTAGTTCAAACCCTCTCTCAACCCTAGGAAGGAGACAAGGGCAAACCAGTTCCAAAAAACTGTAGAGTCTTGTCAGGACAGTTGCCAATAGTCAAGAAAGTGTACACACATACACTCACACACACACACACACACACAAAATCAAACTCATCAGCACCCTGTTTTTGTCCTTTCCAAAGTCATTGTTACCTACTTGTAACCATTTAGCCCTACATGGCTTAGGACCGGGGTATTTATGGGAACCTCTGCTGCCAGCAATGACTTCCCAAAGTCCCGTACACTCCCACAGACAGGGCCTCCTTGGGGTGCCATCGGCCAGACAGTGTCAGCTGGCGACCCCTAGCGGTAGGGCCTTCTCTGTGGGAGCGCCCACCCTGTGGAATCAATTGCCCCCGGAGCTTCGGGTGGCCCCTGACCTTCAATCCTTCTGGCGTGGCCTGAAAACGTGGCTTTTCCAACTTGCTGACCTGGACTGATGGAGGGGAAGGGGTTTTTACTCGTAGTGTGTTAGTTTTAATTCATTACATTGGGATGTATTAATTTAATTGGTTTTTAATTTTCGTATTGTTGTTTTTTACTGCTGTGAGCCGCCCTGAGTCCTACGGGAGATAGGGCGGCATAGAAATCCCAGTATAAAATAAAATAAAATAAATTTAGAATGAGACCCAACAAGTTTAGAGAACTTCCTTGTCATATGAACAAGCATTATTTCCCTGCTGTTTTACTGGTGAGAGCAGTCCTGCTTCATAGAGAGCCTGAAATGAATACAAGAAAAAGGCAGCATAAATCAAAAGTGACTTTCAGGTGATAATATCTGATCACTTCAACAAGCTCATTTCTGAAGACATTTCCATCTTGCTATTAACTTCAGGATCAGCTGAATGTTACAAGCCTCATTTGTGTAACACCAAAGGCTGCACCGTTCCTTTAATCTTGCTGGAGATTTCCTATCTTGCTGTCATTGTCTTTACCGGAGGGCCGAGTCACATTCAGGTTGCAATCAGTTATTCTGAGTCTGCAGGTGATGTCTCCATTATGGTTTGAAGGAGAATCTGATTGCAGTTTGTGTCTGCAGCTTTAGCTCTTCTGGGGGAGAGGGATGCATTCCCATCAGGAACCTGAGAATTCATTGTCATTTGTTTTGAAGAGAGAAGTTCCTCCTGGAAAATGCACTATTTTAGCTTTTTTAATTATGATAGCTAACCCTGCTTGGGCATCATTAACCCCAGAGGGTTTTGTGGGACAAATTAAAAAGGTCAAGCTGACAGCAGCATAGAACTATAATAGTCTCAGTTACTTAAATATGTTCAAATTTAAAGTTGCTAAGTAGGCTAAATAAGGAAGTTCACAAAGTTATTTCTTCTGACTTTCTTAACTTATCTGTTCTCTTCTATTGGAGTTTGGTGTTTGTTTGTTTGCTTTACTATGACCATAGAATGAATGCATTCCCAAACAAGTTTGGGAATGATTTACGTCTTTTTTTCCAGGAAAACTTGTAATGATAAATGAGGACCAGAAATAGTGGTGTGTGATCTAGAGATTGCTAAACTAGGACTCCCGGCATCCCTTACTGTTTACATATCACCTGGAAATACTAAGAATTGTAGTTCAGCAATATCTGTAAAGCCACAATTATTCATTCTACTTTGAATAGTAGTGAGACTTTCAATGCATATTTTCTTTTGACATTGAAAGACAACCCCATAAATCCAGAAAAAGGTCCCAGAGCTTCACACCAATGTGAATTAAATTATTTTGGCAGTACATCAATATAATCGAATTATTAAAGAATTTATACAGGCATACAAACAGACATATCCCAACCCTGGAACCAGGTTTAACACGTACAGTATTTTGAATTTGGTGAAACTTATGTTATGGCTATGAACATCAATGAATATACAAAGAGCTATATATCTTCTGCAGTTCAATTGAAACATTCACCATGTCAGAAATGAGAACATTTTACCTGAATTGCTGTTTAAACCAGTTATTTTTAGTATTAATACATATGGAAATTGCCCTTTCTTTCATACTTATATTACAACATGTCGAATTATAATGAATATTGTAATTTTATGTCACATAATAGGAAATTGTCAGTTGGAATAGCTACCAGGTCTAACTGCAAATGTCTAGCAACTTCTGTTCTTATGTCCTGTTTTTCAAATTATTCCTTTAGCAATCGTACAAATATTCCTAGATTGCTTTTCAAGGGTAGTTATGCTTTATTTCAGTGGAATACGTGCCTTTTCATCATATTATATATCATTTCTAACATGGAGTAGTGTTTATTTTGTTCATTCAATTATTTTATTTTCAGTGCTATAGGTGAGAGTTACATTAACCAGAACGTGGGAGGCAAAAGGGTGAAACATAAAATGTTGATTATTAGTATTACTAGTATTAATAATGGTGTAATGATAATCTTATTTATGTAGCACTGTACACTGGATTTCAAACTTCTTTTGATAAATGTGATGGAGAACGGTGTATGGTTATTGCTTACATTTTCCCTTTATAATATCTATGAATCAAACTACATTGCTTGGTATATTATGAAACCTGTTATGTATGCAGGTTTAAAGTCATTGGTTTAGTTTGAACTGTTCTTGTAAAATGTAAAAAATGATTGGTTTAAAAAGTGCGGGAAAACCCTGCACTCTGATTGGCTGGCAACTGCGGCTGCTGGCTATAAGTAGCAGCCGCAGCCCAGCCAAAGTGGGTTCGTTCTGAGCTGTAGTCACTAATAAACTTAGAGCTTGAAGCACTCCGCGTCTGTCTCTTCATGCAAACTTAACACTGGCGATGAAGGTGGGATCTCCCTGAAGAAGAAGGCAACGAGGAACAGAAGAAGAGAGAGATGGTTGCGCTGAACACCCCCCCAGCCCCGTTCGATCCGACGGCAAAAGACTGGGAGACGTATGCAGATCGTTTCCAAATGTATCTTGAAGGAAACGATCTTGCCAACATTTCCGAAGCGGAAGAGGGCGGTCTTTCTCACGCACTGCGGTCCGGCAGTTTTCAAGATGGTGAAGGCATTGGTGGGAGTTGCAGACGTGAAGGTAATGGAATGGCCTGACTTAGAAAAGTTGTTAAGAGCCCATTACGCCCCACAAGTATCGTGCCTCATTAAGAGACACGAGTTTAACCATCAGGATCAAGGGGGAAGCGAAAACGTAAACGACTTTGTGGCAAGTTTAAGAGACATTGGGGGTGCATGTGAATTTAACAATTTAGAAGAGGCCATGCGCGATCGATTTGTTCTGGGCCTTAAAGACAAGGTGCTTCAGAGCAAGTTATTACTAAGACCTAAGATCACGCTGAAGGAAGCAATAGAAGAGGCCTCTTCAGCAGAAGCTACCAAGTCCTCAGCAGCAGCCATGAAGAAAATTAACAAGGCCACAAGCCATCCTGATGTGGAAAAGTCCACAACAACTCATTGTGAGCAAATAGATTCTGAGTCAGACTGTAGTGAGGTGGAGGAGGGAATTTATAGACTCAGAATGGAGCGGAAAAGAAACGACCTGAGAAGGAAGAGGCATAATTTCCACTGCAGAGATTGTGGGGGAAACCACCCCACACTGAATGCAAGTTCCTAGATACCATCTGCCTCCGTTGTGAAAAAAGAGGACACCTAGCAAGAGTCTGCAAATCATCCAGAACTCCACCCAACAGAAGGAAGTTTCCTGACAAAGAATTCAAGCCCAACAACCTCAGTGAGAAAATGGGGCGCAGCACAGAAGCAAAGGGGAAGAATGAAACTCATCAGACAGTAACTATTGGTCATTCTTCTTCTATCAATAACAGAAAAGTGCATGTCAAGGTACTAATTGAAGGAAGGCCTTGCCAAATGGAAGTGGACTCAGGCTCATATTTATCTATGGTGTCATGGGACACTATTCACAGACTACTCCCAAACATTCAGAAGAAGCATTTCAAGAAGCAAGCACTGACTCTTAAAGACTACCAAGGGAACAAGATTCCAGTAGTTGGAACAAGAGAATTCAACGTGAAGTTCAAAGGCCACACCAAATGCCTGCCCCTGACCATCGTGGACAAGGATCGCCCAAGCTTGCTGGGACTTGAGTGGTTCAATCCACTAGGCATCGAGGTGACTGGCATCATACCCAGTTCCAGTGGTGCATCATTTACTACATTCACTTGGCAGGGGTACAGTCTTTGCCAAATTGGATCTGGCCCAGGCATATCAACAATTAACAGTTGATGATGCCACTGCAGAGGCCCAAACCATTGTGACTCATAGAGGTGCTTTCAAATGTAAAAGGTTACAATTTGGAGTAAGCGTGGCACCAGGCATCTTCCAAAGCCTTATGGAAAGGATGTTACAAGGGTTGCCAGGGGTGGTGCCCTATTTTGATGACATTTTAATTTCTGCTGAAAATGATACTCAATTACATGAGAGACTCAGGGAAGTCTTAACTAGATTCAAAAAAGTGGGGTTAAAAGTCAAAGAAGAAAAATACATACTTAGAACAGATAAAGTGGAATTCTTGGGTTACATGATTGATAAACATGGCATCCACCCCACAGAGGCGAAGGTTCAGGCAATCAAAGAAGCCCCTAGACCAAAATGTAAAACAGATTTGCAAGCCTTCCTTAGACTTATTAACTTTTATCACATGTTCCTACCTCAGAAGGCAACCATTGCAGAACCACTGCACAGATTATTATTTTTATTTTTTATTTTATTTGACTTATATGCCGCCCCATCTCCGAAGACTCGGGCGGCTCACAGATTAAAACATATAAATACAATAAATAATTAAAAAAGAAATTAAATCACTAAAGCCCATTAAAACCCAAATTAAAATTTAAAACTTAAAACTATCCCACTATCCCTTATTAGACAAAAAGTCTGCGTGGGTCTGGGGCAGAAAAGAACAATCTGCATTTAACAATATTAAAAGACTAATCACGTCTGATGCTGTACTGATACAGTGCTCTGAGAATTTGCCTGTTGTACTGACTTGTGATGCATCCCCTTTTGGAGGGGGGAGGGGGGTTGAGCCACAGGCTTCCCAGTGGGAGAGAAGCCCCTATTGCATTTTACTCTCACACTTTGACCAAAGCAGAGAGGAATTACAGCCAATTGGACAAGGAAGCATTGGCAATTGTTGCAGCTGTCAAGAAATTCATGATATCTGTATGGCAGGTCATTCACCATTGTCACAGATCACAAACCTCTGTTAAGCATTGTGGCAGGAGACAAACCTATGCCCACTATCCTGTCACCAAGAATGCTGAGGTGGACTGAATTTCTTGCTGCTTATGCATACAACTCATCCACAGGCCTGGCAAAGACATTGGGCATGCAGATGCTTTGAGTCGCTGCCCACTTCCTTCTCACACTGAGGACTTTGCTCCTGAGACTTACACCTTTTTCCTAGAAACTGTTGCCAAGCTTCCAGTACACGCTGCTGAAATTGCCAGAGAGACTGCCAAAGACACTTTATTGGCTCCTGTTATAGGCTGGATTAAGAAAGGTTGGTCATTTCAAGATCTACCTCAAGGTTCCCAACCTTTTAAGTCCAGGCAAACTGAATTATCTGTATTAAGAGGATGTATTTTTTGGGGTAACAGGGTGGTTATTCCTGCAAAACTACAGAAAGAGGTTTTGGAAATGTTACATGAGGGTCATCAGGAATTGTCAGAATGAAGGGATTGGCCAGGAGTTATGTATGGTGGCCAGGTATTGACAAAATGGTTGAACACTGGGTTGCATCCTGTCCCAACTGCCAGGAAGTCAGGCCTGCTCTACCTCTCGCCCCCAAACAGGAATGGGAATGTCCTAGGGGCCCATGGTCCAGGATTCACATTGATTTTGCTGGCCCTACCAGAGGGCACACTTTCCTTATTGTGATAGATGCATACTCCAGATGGTTAGAGGTTGTTCCTATGGCATCCACCACAGCAGATGCTGTTGTCAAATAACTTAAGAAACTTTTTGTAACTCATGGGTTGCCAGATGTACTTGTTTCTGACAATGGTCCTCAATTTACTTCCAACCTTTTTGAATCATATTTAGCACAGCAGGGTATCAGACATGCCCTTACAGCCCCTGGGCATCCTTCGGCTAACGGCCGGGCTGAACGCATGGTATGATTTACCAAGGAGAAACTCCAGCAATTGGGTCCAGGGGACATCACCGAGAAAGTTGAAAAACTACTCAGTGTCCAGCATATCACTCCCAACCCATCAACTAACTTAACCCCAGCTGAGTTGTTGATGGGTAGGAAACTCAGATCTCCTCTTGACCGCCTTCATCCCACTTACACACCCAATGCACCACTAGATTCCACTAGCAAAACTCGCACATTCACTGTGGGTGATTCTGTTTATGCAAAAAAACCTTGTAGGTGAACCATTATGGATTCCTGCAGAGATAACCCAAATTACAGGCCCCAGGTCTTACAGGGTTCAAACTGAGGATGGTGTCCTCTGGAGCAGGCACATAGATCAGTTACGGTCCAGACTACCTCAGGAGCATCGCCATTGCTCCTCTCTGGTTCCCATACCTACTGCCTCTCTTAGGGGGGAAGGGGGGATTATGAAGGTAATCAGCAAGCAATAATCAACCCCATGTGTAATGAGCTAACGTGACAGGAACCATCCCAAACCTGTCACAGTGCCAACAACCATTTTTACAAATGGAAGATTGCACATCACTACCAGACTTAGGTGCTGACATTGGGTTGGAGATGGATTAGGAGGAGAGACCAGGTTGCAGTAACCAAACAGGTTCTACCATTACTACAAGTCCTAGTAAGGAAATGTCAGCAGACACATTTCCTCCCTCACAAGGTGAGAACCTTAAAACATCTGAACCACGTAGGTCTCAACGTACACGTAAGAGCCCCACCTATTTAAAAGAATACATTAGATAGGCTGGGCTTTGAGTATGGACTGAACCTAGTGAGGAGGGGTGTTATGTATGCAGGTTTAAAGTCATTGGTTTAGTTTGAACTTTTTCTTGTAAAATGTAAGAAATGATTGGTTTAAAAAGTGCGGGAAAACCCTGCACTCTGATTGGCTGGCAACTGCGGCTGCTGGCTATAAGTAGCAGCCGCAGCCCAGCCAAAGTGGGTTCGTTCTGAGCTGTAGTCACTAATAAACAAAGAGCTTGAAGCACTCCGCATCTGTCTCTTCATGCAAACTTAACAAAACCCATGTGGCACACAGTAATAAAACAAAAATACTGAGCTATGTGATAGTGGCAAAGAGCTGTAGCTCAGGTGTAGGATGAGGGTGGAGTTATTTTCCAAGCTTGTGAGTTGGTTTCCAAACATTTCATTACCAGGCTAGATAACATCTTCAGTAGAGTTTAGGGTATGTCTATGTTCTTCTGCTTATAAAGGCTTTGTGTGCTCAGTAAGTCTTGTGATGGGTCAGGTGTCAACACCCTCACTTGATGCACCCACACCTGACCCATCACAAGATCCATCGCAAGACCCTTACTTGACACACCCACACCTGACCCATCACAAGACTTACTGACCACACAAAGCCATTATAAGCAGAAGAACACAGACATCCCCTAAACCATGGGTGAGCAACCTTAAACACTCAAAGAGCCACAAAAGTCCTAACTGGAAGCCCCCCCCATTCTATTCTGGAAGTCTGGTTCCTCCGCCATAGAGTCTCCTCCTAGTGCAGTGTGCTTTTTCCTCTGCCAATGAAATTCCGGTTTTCCCACCATAGAGTCTCCTCCTAGTTTTACTTTACTTATCCTAACTGAAAGCCCTATCAATTGTGGAGCCCACTGGAAAACCCACCCCTTGCCATAGAGTCTCTCCTGGCAGGCCATGCTTCCCCCCCCCACAACTGGAAGCTCCTCTCAAAATTGTGGTGCCAACCAGCAACAGGGAGCCACAGCAGAGAGATGAAAGAGTCATGGGTTGCCAGCCCCTGCCCTAACTGTGCTGAAGTTGTTATCTAGATGGTAATGATACATTCAGAAAAAAAACCCACCTTCATGCTTAAAATGTCCAGGATGATGCTTCTCAAGTTGGACTTCAACTCCATCAGTCCTTCAAACAGTACAGCTAATAACATCTGGGTGGTGGCTTCAAATGAGCAAGATGGTGGATGAGTGTGAAGGGAAAGCCTATTGCTTTTGAATGTGTGTGACATTGCATGTTTATTCAAAAAGGGCAAAGCTTGCACCATAGTGTTTCATCTGCCACCTTGCTGATTTTGATGCATGAATATGACAATGGATGGGCAGATTGGTGAACATCTCACTGGCCTACATGACCCACCACAGTCTGACATTCATTTGTATTTGAACCAAGTACTGGGGGGATGAATGCAAGGCCTCTCCATTGACTATTATTGGACACCTCAGGGAAAGAACTGACTTTCTCTTGAAGGATTATATGGCTGGTTCATGCCTGTTTCAAACTGTGCTTGTCCTTGTTTTTGGAATTGCCTCCTTTGTTGTTAATTCTATAATGCAGAGGTCCCCAAACCCCGGGCCATGGCCCATTTGGAACTGGGCCATGTAAGCGGCGGTCAAGCACAGTTCCATTTGCATAAGAAATGGCCACTCCCACATGCCTGCCACTCATGTGGCCTGGAATCAGCTGCTGCTGCCACTACCGCTAGACCACAAAGCTGGAAAGATTGGGGACTACTGCTGTAATGTTATTCTATGTATGTGTATACTGCATGAGCCAGCCACTTAAAGGGGAAAAAATCTAAAACTTCCCAAAACATACCCCAAATAGGGTATGGATCTTAATCATAACAAGAAAAGCTCACCAGTTCAATAAATAAACCCATTAACTTTTCTAGGAGATTTCAATAATGACTGTAGTACATTTTTCCCCTGCAGTTGTTTTGATGTCAATTCTCATTCAGGTTGATGAAAACAAATTTGCTTTAGAAATTGTTTCAAATAAGAACATAATTTCATTAAAAAGACAATAAATAGGTGGAAAATAGCATTCTTGACGGAAGATAGCCAAAAGGGTGCATGTATATGTGTATCTGTTTTTCACCTTACAATCATCTCTCAGTTGATAGGCAGTTCCCTTCTCACATCTCAGTTAAATGCCAAGGGGAGACATCATGAAAATCAGGGCTGTGTTTTTTTTAAAAGATACATGACAAGTATTAAAAAAATTAAAAATCAGATAAATCAGCTTTATCAATAGCAATGCTATAGCTGCTGCAAAGCAGAGTCCTGCCCTTGAAAAATTGCCGTAGAATCTGTTTCTTCCCCAATATGATTTTGCCATCAATTCTGAAGGAGAATTTTGAATGCCAATGGGTGCCCATCTCTAATTAAGTTTTTCAACCATTCTGAAAGGGACTGATATTTCAAGCAACTTAATTGGAATCTGACCCTGGTGAAATCATTGAGTGACTATGATTCTCATACTCAACTCCTAATTACTGATGTGCTGGTCATTTATTATATGCAAATGACAATGTCAAGAAAAGTTAAACACTGATCTGCGGCATGGGATGAACTCTGTTATGCTATGAAATTAGTGAAATAAATAATTCATTTAACCATACGTGGGAACTGAGTTGCATTCACTCATATAACAAGAACAGCAGAAAACAGCCAAGATTTCTAGCCAGTTCTCCGCACAACTGGTAACCCATATGTTTGAAAGCATGGAAAGCCTTATATCTTACTCTTTTGAACTCCAAGAAACAGAGAATTAATAAATTTGTAACCCATGGATTATTGTGGCCTTGCTTTGCTCAGAAGGTACAATGTGGATTTTCTTCCAGAAAAGAACAATGATAGCTGGGGGTCTTTTTTGCCTTGGACAAATGGTGAGTTGTCCATCTTCTAGAGTGTCTGGAAAAGCTTTTCATTTGACTTATTAAAATGTTTGTTTTCCTTTCACTGTTTTGCTTCTGGCAGTTCAGCTAAATTTATAGAAAGCTGATGCAGCCAAAAGGGATGCAAAAAAGAATAATCTAGGAATTAAA
The DNA here is from genome assembly GCA_009733165.1 of Naja naja. NCBI lineage: Eukaryota > Metazoa > Chordata > Lepidosauria > Squamata > Elapidae > Naja > Naja naja. The sequence continues at coordinate 211,435,196 of CM019149.1, forward strand.
CTAAAAATGGGTTACTAGAAAGCAAGGCAAAGTCTTATGAAGCAAGAGAAGAAAGATAGAGGCAACATTCTCCATAAAGAAGCAAATGATGCAATCTTATAAAGAGGGATGGAATTTTCCCATAACTTCTTAATGTGGGATGCACATTTCCCTCCATTTTATACAAAGCTACTTCCATCACAGCATGTAGGTAAGCCTGCAATAATCCATAATGAACATAAAAGTCAGATGGAATTAAATTGTTCCTATATGCCAGTCTGGAAGTATTTAAAAAAACACAGTTAAAATTCATCTTTCTATTCTGCTGTTCTCCTGCCAGGAATACATCATTTCATTTTGTTTTTTATTTAATTTATAGAAAGCTGTATCTCCATCCTTTCTGGTGTACTCAAACTGCTCCAGAGGTCCAATGACCACAAGAGCAGCATGACCTTAAAATTGTTTCAAGCAAAAATGCAGAAGAAAGGATTATCACATAAAACAAAGAAGGTACAATAGCTAAAATGCTCGTGCCAAATTTACAAAATATTCAAAGCTGGTGAAAAAAAATGAAGGGAGGCAGATGTGCTATCTTAGCATCTTAATGCAAACACTTTTACAGTTTAACTGCAGCAAATTTTTTTCATCACATTTACATTTTCTAACTGGTCATCACCTGTAATTGCCATCACATATCAAACTATCTTAAACATATCTCAAAGAAAATATTTGCCTCCTGGCATGAATCTCTTATAAAAGGGAAATAGAAGGAGATTCTGTGAATATAAAGCTTTGGCTCATAGCCTGTATATTTGTAAAATATCAAAGTTCTATGAAGTTTTGCATAGATATTTGTAAAGTATTAGCCTTTTAATTTTCCTCTCTCTTCCTTGACAAATGGAAATTTGCAACCCTTCAACACAGAGCAAAAGGGAATAGTACTATATTTTAAATTTCAGAAATAAGGAAGTGCAGCACAGGGATCTCTCTCTTTACCTTGCTATACTTTCTTTCTTTCTTTATATTTTCTTTATACTTTACACTTTATAAAGTATACTTTATACTTTCTTTATACTTTCTTTGTTAAAGCATGTTAATACAGGTTTTTAATATCTTTCTTGTACATAAGGACAAAACAATAAAACAAAGTTAAAGAAATAATGGCAGAGTTGATAGTCAAGAAGTTGGACAAATTAAGAATAGGGCTAGACACAATAATTCATAGGACTTTTTGAAACACAACTCGAGACACAAGTTTTAACAAAACCTTGGAGAATGTAAATAGATGCTGCTGCTGATGATGATGATGAGGAGGAGGAGGAGGAGGAGGAGGAGGATGATATCCATGTCATGTCTGATTCTTGACAATTCTATGGGCCAAGTCTCTCCACATCTTCCAATCTTGCACTATTTCTTTGAGTAGTTCTCTGCATTGGCTGTTGTCAAATTTTTGGTGTCCAGCCATCTTGTTTTTTGATGGCCTGGTTTCCTTTTACCGCTAATTCTGAATTACTAAGTTTGAATTGCTCTGAGCTGCTGTATATTTAGGCTTCAATGGGTACAGAGACCAAGCAATTAAATATTATTTTGGTGTCTTTACCTGAGTCACGAGATAGATCTTTCATATATCTTATGAAAATCAAAGCAAAATAATTATACTCCCCGCTCTGAGATGGAACATGAAAGAAAAGAAGTGAGGCTTTTGTAGTTGGTTGATCTCTACTGATCAGCATGGCAACAAAACTCTGTAATTAGGAAAGACATAAACCTGACCTAATTAGGACTTGCTGCTGTAATTAGAATTAACATATTCTGCCCGATTTTCATAACCAGACTAAGTTGGAAATTCTATTTATAATTCAGGAAAAAGAACAGATATTGATCCATCCTAGGAATGCAGTGTGCAGTGGCATCTATTAATTCATGCTGTGTAAAGAATTTTTTTTAAAAAAATGATTAGTTTTCAGGAATAAGTACACAGAGAGGTAACTCCTCATGCATCTAATATTTTACTGTCTATTTACAAATTTCCTACCACCAGAAAGATATATATTCTATGCAGCCCAAAGAATGTGTATAGAAAATAATAATTTTATGATGCCTTGCTTGCCTAGGAGGGTTATCTAAAGTAGGCCACAATCCATTTCAATTTTAATTTGCTGCAAAGGAAAGGCAAAGCAAATCTGCCTCACCCACCCCCTTTTGATTTTTTATATTGGAGAGAGATTGGCCTGGGATGTTTGAATTCTGCCAAGGTATCTTGAGTTGTCATTGTCACAATGCTGATAGTAGCATCATTGTTGTCATTGTCAACAGTAGTATTTGTTAAGTTCGCATAGAGAGGCAGGATGCGGAGTGCTTCAACTCAAAGTTTATTGTGACTTCAGCTCAGAACGGACCCAATTTGGCTTAGCCGAGGCAGCTACATATAGTCGGCTGCCTCGGTTGACAGCCAATCAGAGTGCAGGGTTTTCCCGCACTTTTAAACCAATGATTTCAAACACTTTACAAGAACAACCACTCAATTCAAACTCTGCATACATAACACCTCCCCACTCAAACACCCTCCCCATACTCAAACCCCATCTATCTAATATACTCTTGCAAATAGGTGGGGCTCTTACTAATGCTTGCGACCTACGTGGTTCTGGTGTTTTAGGGTTCTCACATTGTGAGGGAGGAAATGTGTCTGTTAACATCTCCTTACTTGGACTTCTAGTATTGTCATGACCTGTTTGGTTACTACAACCTGGTCTCTCCTCCCAAACCATCTCCAACCCAATGTCAGCACCTAAGTCTGGTAGTGATGTGCAATCTTCCATTTGTAAAAATGGTTGTTGGCACTGTGACAGGTTTGGGATGGTTCCTGTCACGTTAGCTCATTACACATGGGGTTGATTATTGCTTGCTGATTAGCTTCATAATCCCCCCTTCCCCCCTAAGAGAGGCAGTAGGCATGGGAACCAGAGAGGAGCAATGGCGATGCTCCTGAGGTAGTCTGGACCGTAACTGATCTATGTGCCTGCTCCAGAGGACACCATCCTCAGTTTGAACCCTGTAAGACCTGGGGCCTGTAATTTGGGTTATCTCTGCAGGAATCCATAATGGTTCACCACAAGGATTTTTGCATAAACAGAATCACCCACAGTGAATGTGCGAGTTTTGCTAGTGGAATCTAGTGGTGCATTGGGTGTGTAAGTGGGATGAAGGCGGTCAAGAGGAGATCTGAGTTTCCTACCCATCAACAACTCAGCTGGGGTTAAGTTAGTTGATGGGTTGGGAGTGATATGCTGGACACTGAGTAGTTTTTCAACTTTCTCGGTGATGTCCCCTGGACCCAATTGCTGGAGTTTCTCCTTGGTAAATCATACCATGCGTTCAGCCCGGCCGTTAGCCGAAGGATGCCCAGGGGCTGTAAGGGCATGTCTGATACCCTGCTGTGCTAAATATGATTCAAAAAGGTTGGAAGTAAATTGAGGACCATTGTCAGAAACAAGTACATCTGGCAACCCATGAGTTACAAAAGTTTCTTAAGCTGTTTGACAACAGCATCTGCTGTGGTGGATGCCATAGGAACAACCTCTAACCATCTGGAGTATGCATCTACCACAGGAAAGTGTGCCCTCTGGTAGGGCCAGCAAAATCAATGTGAATCCTGGACCATGCCCCTAGGACATTCCCATTCCTGTTTGGGGTGAGAGGTGGAGCAGGCCTGACTTCCTGACAGTTGGGACAGGATGCAACCCAGTTTTCAACCATTTTGTCAATACCTGGCCACCATACATAACTCCTGGCCAATCCCTTCATTCTGACCTGGATGACCCTCAACATTTCCAAAACCTCTTTCTGTAGTTTTGCAGGAATAACCACCCCAAAATACATCCTTTTCAGTTTTTCTGGACTTAAAAGGTTGGGAACCTTGAGGTAGATCTTGAGTGGCCAACCTTTCTTAATCCAGCCTATAATAGGAGCTAATAAAGTGTCTTTGGCAGTCTCTCTGGCAATTTCAGCAGCATGGACTGGAAGTTTGGCACAGTTTCCAGAAAAAGGTGTAAGATTCAGGAGCAGGGTCCTCAATGTGCAAAGGAAGTGGGCAGCGACTCAAAGCATCAGCGTGCCCAATGTCTTTTCCAGGTCTGTGGATGAGTTTGTATGAATAAGCAGCAAGAAATTCAGTCCATCTCAGCATTCTTGGTGACAGGATTGTGGGCGTTGGTCTGTCTCCTGCCACAATGCCTAAGAGAGGTTTGTGATCTGTCACAATGGTGAAACTTCTCCCATAAAATACTCATGGAACTTCTTGACAGCTGCCACAATTGCCAAAGCTTCCTTGTCCAGTTGGCTGTAATTTCTCTCTGCTTTAGTCAAAGTGAGAGTAAAATGCAATAGGGGCTTCCCTTCCACTGGGAAGCATGTGGCTCAACACCCCCACACTCCAAAAGGGGATGCATCACAAGTTAGTACAACAGGTAAATTCTCAGAAAACTGTATCACACACAATCAGAAGTGATTTGTCTTTTGATATTGTTAAAAGCAGCTTCTTCTTTTCTGCCCCAGACCCATGCAGATTTCTTATCCAGTAATCTATGTAAAGGTTCTGCAGTGGTTGCTTTCTGAGGTAGAAACATATGATAGAAATTAATAAGTCCCAGGAATGCTTGCAAGTCAGTTTTGCATTTTGGTCTGGGGGCTTCTTTGATTGCCTGAACTTTGGCTTCTGTGGGGTGGATGCCATGTTTATCAATCATATAACCCAAGAATTCTACTTTGTCAGTTCTTAGTGTGCATTTCTCTTTTTTGACTTTTAATCCCACTTTTTTGAACCTGGTTAGAACTTCTCTGAGTTTCTTGTGTAACTGAGTGTCATTTTCAGCAGAGATTAAAACATCATCAAAATAAGGCACCACCCCAGGCAACCCTTGTAGCATCCTTTCCACACTTACTCCAAATTGTAACCTCTTGCATTTGAATGCACCCTGATGGGTTACAATGGTTTGGGCTTCTGCAGTTAGATCATCTACTGTTAACTGCTGGTATGCTTGGGCCAGGTCCAATTTGGCAAAGACTGTGCCCCCCCAGAGAATGTAATAAATGATGAACCACTGGAACCGGATATGCGCTCTGCTGTAGCGCATGGTTCAATGTCCCCTTGTAATCCCTGCAGATTCTCACGGAACCGTCAGCCTTGACTGGCGTGACTATGGGTGTTTCCCACCTGGAGTGGTCTGTGGGCTCCAGCACCCCTTGGGCTATAAGTTTATTTAATTGTTCATCAATTTTTTCCTTCAATGCAAAGGGTTCCCTTCTGGGTTTTAATCTGATTGGTTGTACCTTGGGATCTAGGTTAAATGTGATAGGGGTCCCCAAGTACTTGCCTAATCCATCGCTGAAGACCTCTGGAAACTCAGACTTCAAGGACTCTTCCCACTCAGTGTTTCTTACGTGATTGATGCCAGTCACTTCGATGCCCAGCGGGTTGAACCATTCTAGCCCCAGCAAACTTGGGCGATCTTTATCCACGATGGTCAGGGTAGGCTTGATGTGACCTTTGAACTTCACGTTGAATTCTCTTGTTCCAACTACTGGAATCTTGTTCCCTTGGTAGTCTTTAAGAGTTAATGCCTGCTTCTTGAAGTGAGTCTTCTGAATGTCTGGTATCAGTCTCTGAATAGTGTCCCATGACACCAGGTATGACCTGAGTCCACTTCCATTTGGCAAGGCCTTCCTTCAATGAATACCTTGACATGCACTTTCCTGTTATTTAAAAGGAAGAATGACCAATAGTTACTGTTTGATGAGTTTCATTCCTTCCATTTGCTTCTGTGTTGCCCCATTTTCTCACTGGTGTTGTTTGGCTTGACTTCTCTGTCTTTGTTGTTTGTAGCAAACTTTCTTCTGTTAGGTGGAGTTCTGGATGATTTGCAGACTCTTGCAAGGTGCCCTCTTTTTTTCACATCGGAGGCAAATGGTGTCCAGGAACTTGCATTCAGTGCGGGGTGGTTTCCCCACAATCTATGCAGTGGAAATCACGCCTCTTCCTTCTCAGGTCGTTTCTTTTCCGCTCCATTCTGAGTCTGTTGATTTCTTCTTCTTCTCCACTGTATTCTGACTCAGATTCAAGTTCATCAAAATGAGTTGTAGTGGTCTTTTCCCCATCTAAATGGCCCGTAGTCTTGTTCATCTTTCTCATGGCTGCTGCTGAGGATTTGGTGGCTTCTGCTGAAGATGCTTCCTCTATGGCTTCTTTCAGCGTGATCTTGGGTTTCATCAGTAATTTGCTCTGCAAAACCTTGTCTTTAAGGCCCAAAATGAAACGATCGCGCATGGCCTCCTCTAAACTGCTGAATTCGCATGCACCCCCAATATCTCTTAAATTTGCCATGAAGTCATTTATGCTTTCATCTTCCCCCTGGTCGCAGCAATAAAACTTGTGTCTTTTAACGAGGCACGATACTTGGGGTGCGTAGTGTGCCCTTAAAAGCCTCTCTAGATCAGGCCATGCCATTACCTTCACGTCTGCTGCGCCCGCTAATGCCTTCGCCATCTTGAAAACTGCCAGACCGCAATACGTGAGAAAAACCGCCCTCTTCCGCTGCTCAGAAATGGTGGCCAGATCGCTTCCTTCCAAAAACATCTGAAACCGATCTGCATACGACTCCCAGTCTTCATTCTTCGGTCGAATGGGGCTGGGGGTGTTCAGTGCAGCCATCTCGCTCTTCTCTGTTCCGCGTTGCCTTCTCTTCAGGGAAATCCCACCTTCGCCGCCAGTGTTAAGTTCGCATAGAGAGGCAGGACACGGAGTGCTTCAACTCAAAGTTTATTGTTACTTCAGCTCAGAACGGACCCAATTTGGCTTAGCCGAGGCAGCTATATATAGCCGGCTGCCTCGGCTGACAGCCAATCAGAGTGCAGGGTTTTCCCGCACTTTTAAACCAATGATTTCAAACACTTTACAAGAACAACCAATCAATTCAAACTCTGCATACATAACATTATTGATGTAATTATGAACAGAAAAGTGGTTTGACTTCTTCCTGGCTGTTGTGTATATTCCCCCACCAATTTGTAATCAGGCTAATGGTCATGATTAGTTTTAAAGTTGATTAGGATTTTTTTGTAACTTCATGCATTTGTAGTGTATGGTTAGCTTAAGGTTTAATAGGGTTGAGCAAACCAAGAGCTTTGATCAATTCAATAAAAGTACAGTAAATCTAACCCTATTTAATATGGGGTGCAAATTCAGCCAAGAAATTGTTTCACACTTCATATCAAGTCTTCCTCCTGGAATTTGAAGGACAGAGAAAGCAAATCCATACATTTAATAATCTTGTTTTGCATTAATTTCTGATCTTTTTCTTTGTCCAAAGAGCTATTTTTTTAAATTAAATTTATATGCCGCCCTTCTCCGAAGACTCAGGGCGGCTTCCAATTTTTGGGATACAATCCAGTGTGCTCAGCAATAGCCTTCATTCTGTTGTATATGCCTGCTTATTACTAAGAGGCATTTTTACAAAGTCAGCTTATTGCCCCCAACAATCTTGGGTCCTCAATTTACCTACCCCGAGAGGATGGAAGGCTGAGTCAACCTTGAGCCTGGTGGGATTCGAGTCTACAGTAATTGTAGACAGCTGGAACTTAAATGCAGGCATTTAACAGCCTGAGCCACCAAGGCCCTGGTGATCTGGATAGCAAATGGATTCAGATCAGATCTTTTTTTTTCTCTTTTTTCTTATTGGTCAAATATGCACTTTCTTTCACTCAATTGACTCCAGTTCTTCAAAGAGAGTGGTTTTCAATTCTGTAAAGTAGAGCTTTGGATTGGAGGCCCAGAAAAAAGGATTTTTATAAGGATTTTGCTGCTTCTCTTAGATACGTGGATATGTGGAAGCAGTGATGTGGTGAGCAACTTCTCAACTTTAGCAATACTTCTGGGTAGCCGCTGGCCTCAATCCACCACCGTCAAATCACAGAGAAATAATAATGACAACCAGCTTGTACCAGTAGCCTAAATTGTCTAGATAACTCCTAAATTTGATCTGCAATAAATTTTATATTTCGATTTCTTCCTAAAGCTTATAAAAATAAAGGAAAGGATAGTTACTACAGATATACTTTTTCTTTGATGTTTCTTCTGCATTTTGCAATATTCTTCCCTAAAATTTTCACTTTTTTTCTTTTTCTCTCCCCCCCGCGCCCCAGTTACTGGACCAGATTGTTTGCTTTGTTATGTTCTTCCACAACTTTGTGATTTTAATATTTATTACACATTGGTGATTTTAAAGCCTGTTTTATGCCTCTTTGGCTGGTTTTAACTTCTTATTTTAAAAAAAAGGCTAATTCTATTTGTATCATTATAGCTTCTGTTGTTTTATGATGCTGACACACACACACACACACACACACACACACACATGAGTATCTCAAAAATCTTAGTGTACTTTTAAGCTTTTGGGCCACCCTGCATATATGGTGTACCCTATAAATATGGTGGCCTTTTATTTTGTGTATTCTTATATCTTTGTCTTTCACTTTATTATTTTAAAGAAATCAGGTAAAACTTAGCAGAGCTATGTGACACTTCTCACATGCCCCCCAAAGCCTCATTATATAGAAGTCTAACGAATATAAAGACCAAAGAAACAAGAAACAGAGCTTTGTTATTTACAAGTTATCTGAAAAATTGTACAGCCACTGCCTCTAGGAATCAAATCTAGACAGCATTGCTCTAGCTGGACCAGTAAGCCAACTCAATGTACATCTTTTTCTAGGCATCCTACAGTCTTTCTTTATCTTTCCCTTTTATGATGCTCCTTAGCCAGCCGGCATATAAATAAATAAAAGATGCAGAATGACTAACCCATAAAAATATTTATTAACCTCCTTATTCCAACTTCCATTATGGTTCACTGGCTAGTTCTCTGGGCAAGAATTAAACTTGTCCCAAGGAACTCAAAAGCTATTTACACAGCTGCCATTGGCCTTATGATGGAAAGGCTCCAACATTAGCCTGGAGTCATTTTTGACTTCCAATAAAAGGAATGTGTAGGTACTTTACAAGCAACACTGACTCTTTTCACCAGTATCCACACTCCTTTAAAATCTATTCTTTGCCTACAGCGAAAATCAGTTTCAGGGTTTGTAATTCTCTTTCCATGGCTGGGCAAAGAGTTTTTTAAAAAGTTTTAAATTGATATTCATGTATTTCAAAAACACCAGGAAAAAATAGTGAGATGGAGTCTCTGGGCAACAGATCAGTGTTGGGCAGCAACCAGTTTTACAATCAGTTCTGTGAGAGCACGCTTCAAAAAACACCAATTTGAACCTCTACAGGGCAGCCCCGGTAAGTAGAACAGCTGAGGCGTGCAAAATCCACTATGCCGCATGAATCAGCTGAGCTGAAAAAGATGGAAATATAGGACAGGATAGGGCGGGTGTGTGTGGGCAGGGCCAGCTGATTGTCAGAACTACCAGTTCACTAGAACCGGTCCGAAACCGGCAGCAGCTCACTACTGCAACAGAGGCTTAGGAATACGAATTCATGGAGCCACTGCTCTGGTGTTTATTCTGATGGTGCCATGAATTCCAGCCACTTTTTAGCACTGGCATCAACCTTTAGTGACGGCATCAATCAATATATGAATCAGTAATTGTGACATCCAGCAAACAATTGCCAATGTCTGCCCCCATTTGTTTTCCCACCACAAAGCACCTGTATGAATAAGGAAGTTTCTTCCCTGACAGACCTCACCAGTGATATTGATGGATTACAGCTGAATCCTATTTGCATGGATTTCGCTTTTCAGAGCAAACAATTCTCTCCAAAATGCCAGCCTTTTTCCCTTTTTTTTGACAACACAGTTTAATGGGCCTTTACCCAGAAATCGTATGGGAAGAATACAATTGCAACTTTGAAAGGACAGTGGCCACTTTAAAGAAGAAGAATACTTTTATGCCAGATTCAAGTCTTGAGGAAGAGTTGGTTAAATAGTTTGATTCAATATCTATAGGGAGTTGGAATAATTTCAAAAAGCTTGATAAAACATGTGCATTAAGCAACACTGAAGAAAATGCGTCACTTCATACTCTATAAAGAAGCTTAAATGTTCTCTTCCCTGCTGTTTTCTTAGCAGCTCCTTGCTTTCAAGGGATATGTGTGATTGTGAGAGAAAAATGATCTATTTTTTCACAGATGTACTCTTCACTGATGGAGAAATAATGCTGAATGCCTCTTGTACATATATGAACCATAGTTGAAACATTAATGTTAAAAAAAATAACCACAAAGATGGTCCCACTTGATATCAGAACACAGCTGTGGAGATTCTTACTGGTTTTCTATGTTTAAAGTGGTTATTTACCACATTCTGAAGTAATGAACAGAAATACATTATAATATAAGCTATGTTCATTGAACATAAAAGTCAACTCCATAGAATGGAACATCATTATTCATCTAACAGATTCAAAATGTTCTGTGCATATCTTGTCTCAGTGATCTTTACCATAACATCAATATTATTTATTATTATGACCATAATCAAACAGTAATAATGATGCATCAGAAACTTGTCAAAAGTTAACTAATCAACTGATCAGCTTGAGTGGCTGAGCTGAGATAAACATTGTGGGTTGTGGATAACTGTGAAATTCACCTCCTTTGAATTTCCTCCCTAGAAATTGGAAATTTAAAGATTTCTAGGTCAAAACATTCACATTTCTGATTCTAGCAGTGCTTAGGAACAATCCATGATTCCAGTGAAAAAGAGAGAGTGAAAGCAAGTATGCCCTTTTAATAAAGTTCTTCTCCTTTCATATTTTTAGTTCATCTAGTTTTAACACACCCACACACCCACGTTAATAGCACATTTTTTTCTGTTAATGACCTTGCAATCCCTTACATCAGGGTGGAGTCAGAGTGACTGAATGGAGCTGAGCATTTACTGGCCAGATGCCCTTCCTGATGCCTAAGTGGAGCTCACAGAAGCTCATTCTCTTTGTGCCCAGAGAAAGAAATATCTGCTGCTACCCAGGATCGAACTCACAACCTCCTGTAAGGCGAGAGCTCCACTTTTAGGCCACCATGCCGCTCATGTTAGTAGCGCAAATATCTCCATTAATAAGTCATCTCCCAAAATTTATATACAACTGCATGTAATCTATGCAGATTCAGATCCTACCAACTATGCCAAGCAGTTTGGGGGGAAATATCCCCTTAAATAATGAAATATCCCCTTAAATAATAATGTATTTAGAGATAGCTGCAGCAAAGTTTCTCTTATCGGCATGCACAACTACAGTGATCAGTGGGCTCTTGATCAAAAGAATACATAAGAGCCCTAAACACAGATTACATACAGTATCTTTGGGCTGTTACATAGGAATGATAAAGAAAATAGTGCAAATCATACTATGACCCTTATGACTGGAACAGAGTATCTGATAATATGGGATGACCTTACTGTGGATATCCAAGTATCCCCATATTGCCTCTTCTTCTATATTGACCCTAATTACAAATACTGACACCATTGAACAATAAAATGTATTGTATTCAGATATTGCCTCATTTCACCTCAAAAGAAACACCACAGTCTGGTTTTTATCATCTGTCCATTCTCCCTCCAGGATGAACAAGTGGTTTTAGACTGCTTGGTTTTTACTTCTGTATTTTTGTGCAAGCTAATGCCATGAACAAGCCATCCTAAATGACATCATGTTATGCAGTCATAACATCAATTGTTTTTGTATTGAGTATATCTAAACATGTGTAATAAGAAAGGGGGGAAGCATTGCACAGTAAAGTATATGTTAGCTGCACATGTATGTGATGGAGTGTGTGTGTGTGGAGTTGGGGGGGGGGCTTGGAATAAATACTCCCCATTCTATTTTGATAATAAACCAAAATTAAGAAGAAACAGATTGCAACATTTCCTCTTAGATTCATTGCTAATTGCTGCCATCAGTAGTTTCTTTTTATCAAAGGTAGCTGAGCTGCCAGCTGTGTTGTTCTTCAGAGGTTGTCTATTAAAATCTACTCTAAGTGGGTATGTCTATGGAGATTCTTAGTCATCCAGGTCATGGTTGTCCCAAACGTGCATTTTTCAAGAGGCAACGGGACTTTCTGGTTTTTCTTTGAAGACATTTTGCTTCTTATCCAAGAAGCTTCTTCAGCTCTTACAGGAAGGTGGGCAATGGAAGGATTTATACTCCTTGCAGACAGGTGGACATTTGCATTCTTTTAGTGAGTCATTAAGGTCACTTGGAGATTTATCTGTGTCATCAAGGTCATCTGAGTGGTACAAATGGGTGTGAAGCTTTCTTGGAACCATTGAAAGGACTATGTTGTAGATTGGAGATAGATGATGTTGTAACCCTTCTTTTGAGAGAGGGATGTTTAATATTGATATAGATGGCCTCTTTGACCAGCAGTCCTGTCTGATCAAAATGTGGATTTTGCTGTCTTCAAAAGAGTGGCCTTGTTCTTTTAAATGCAGATGGACTGCTGAATCTAGTCTTGATGGGTCTGCTCTCCTGTGCCATGCATTTATGAAGTGGTTGTTTTGTTTCCCAATGTACAGATTTGCAAATGGCTCACTGCATTGTACTGTATATGCCACATTGCTCAGTTTGTGTCAGGGTGTTTTATCCTTGGGGTGGACAAGCTTCTGCTTTAGCGTATTCTTGGGTTTGAAGCAGAGGTGGTATTCAGCAGGTTCTGACCAGTTCTGGAGAACCGATAGCAGAAATTTTGAGTAGTTCAGAGAACCAGCAAACACCACCTCTGACTGGAGATTTTACAGTATCCTTCCCCTGCCACATCCACCAAGCCACGCCCACAGAACCGATAGTAAAAATATTTGAATCCCACAACTGATTTGAAGTATGCATGTATGTTGCGTTGGCTGAAGTTTCAACTCTTGTTAATATTTTCCATTAGATTTGTAATAAAATCAGTTGTCAATGCAGCTGCTTTTGTTAACTCGATTTTATTTTATTACACTTTTATAGCTGTTTCTTTTTTTTAAGTGGGAAGCCACCTTGGGAGGGTTTTAGTTCTAAAAGGAGATACAAACCAATTTCAAGTATTTTAAAAACTGAAGATAAAACAAGAATCTGTTCAATTTACTCATACACTTTCCTTTTAATTACAGATATACACTGGTTTAATGTTAGTATTTTGAAACCAGGAAGATTAAAAACAATATTGCATTTTTATAGTTCATATATCTCATTTTTATACATCTACATCATCACCTCATCATGATTAAATTTGAAAAAAAAATCTATTAAGAAAAATGAATAAATCTGAAATGAATATGACTGTGGGGAAACATATATTTTCATGTCTGAACAATTTTCAGGAATTAAGCAACATTATTTTGGACACATTAAGATCAGTGGTAAAACTAATTGAGATATTTGTAAGTCTGGGATGTATGGCTGCTGTAATAAAATGGGAATAAGAAGCCTAATTGGCCCTATGTACTTACTAAACTCAGCAGGTAATATTTTTAATAATCTGTAACAAAGTTATACTTTCAAATAGTATCACACCTTTATGTGCATGTTTTTTGATATTTCTTTATAATGTGTAATTACTACTCAGTGACTACAGCAGAAGAATGGCATGAAGGCAATCTCCAATACATTATGATTTTTCCGATGGTATTTATTAATACATATATATTGAATTTTGGTTTTAGAGAAGACTCTAGAGAATATTGTGTCAACCACAACTACACCGCCTATGGTTGGACCTAAGCGTAGTACACAAAATTATCTGCTACAATGTCCTACCAGTCAATGACTACTTCAGCTTCAACTGCAACAATACAAGAGCACACAACAGGTACAAACTCAATGTTAACCGCTCCAAACTTGATTGCAGAAAGTACAACTTCAGCAACATGCCTGGAATGCACTACCTGACTCTGTTGTTACATCCTCAAACCCCCACTCCTTTAACCTCAAAATATCCACAATTGACCTCACCCCATTCCTAAGAGGTCTGTAAGGGGAGTACATAAGTGCACCATCGTGCCTCCCGTCCCTGTCCTATTGTCCCCATTTATTCGTAGCTATTTCTTGTATTCTTACTCATGTTTATACTTATACCTATTATCTTGTAAGCGATTGACAAATCAAATCAAATAAATAAATAAATAAATAAATAAATAAATAAATAAATAATAAACTCTACCCCCAGGCTCTGCCATTCCTATAAATCCCTTGCTCAAGACAGGATCTGCTATGTATTTTGGATAGATAGTGTTAAATTTCCATGAAGAGTCAGACGCGAGGAGTTCCAGCAAAAGACTTTATTAGTGACTACAGCTCGAATTGACCCGTCCTGGCTTGGCTACGGCTGCTTCTTATAGCCTGCAGCCGTAGCTGCCAGCCAATGGGAGTGCAGGGATTCTTCCCGCACTATTTAAACCAATACCATTTGACATTTTACAAGAACAGTTCAAATAAACCAATAACATTCAAACCTACATACATAACACCCCTCCCCACTAGGTTCAGTCCATACCAAACCCCAACCTATCTAATGTATTCCTTTAAATAGGTGGGGCTCTTGCGTGTACGTTGAGACCTTCGTGGTTCAGAAGTTTTAACATTCTCACCCAGTGAGAGGGGAAATGTGTCTGCTGACATTTCCCTGTTGGGACTTCCTGTGAAAGGAGACCCTGTTGAATTGTTAGAATCTGGTCTCTCCTCCCAACCCATCTCCATTCCAATGTCAGCACCCAAGTCAGGTAGTGATGTGCAATCTTCCACTTCTAAGGATGGATCTTGGCTTTGTGACAGGGTTCGGGATGGTTCCTGTCGCAATGGCTCGTTACACATGGGGTTGATTCCTGTTTGCTGATTTTCCTCCTGTTCCCCCTTCCCCTAGAAGAAACATCAGGTGAGGGACCTAGAGGGAGACAGGGGCGATGTTCTTGAGGGACCCTGGATCTAAGTTGGTCAATGTGCCTGCTCCAGAGAAGGCCATCCTCTGTTTGTACCCTGTAAGAACGAGGGCCTGTGATGTGAGTTATTTCAGCAGGAATCCACAAAGGGTCACCTAGAAGGTTCCTAGCATAGACAGAATCTCCCACACTAAAAGAACGAACTTTGGAAGTGGAATCCAGTGGTGCGTTGGGTGCGTAAGTGGGATGGAGGCGGTCAAGGGAAGACCTAAGTTTCTGCCCATCAACAACTCTGCTGGGGACAAGTTAGTTGATGGGCTAGAGTGATGTGTTGAACACTAAGAAGCTTTTCAAGCTTTTCAGTGATGTCCCCAGGACCAGCTGCTGAAGCTTCTCTTTGGTAAAGCGTACCATGCGTTCAGCCCGCCGCTGGTCGAGGGTGCCCAGGGGCAGTGAGGGCATGTCTGATGCCCTGTTGAGCTAGAAAGGATTCAAAATGTTAGATGTGAATTGAGGGCCATTGTCAGAGACAAGGATATCTGGTAACCCATGGGTTACAAACAATTTTCTTAGCTGCTTGATAACAGCCTCAGTAGTTGTGGATGTCATTGGAATTACCTCTAGCCATTTGGAGTATGCATCTACTATCACTAGAAAAGTGTGCCCTCTTGTAGGGCCTGCAAAATCAATGTGGATTCTAGACCATGGGCCCCTAGGACATTCCCATTCCTGTGTGGGGGCGTGAGGGGGGCAGGTCTGACTACTTGGCAATTGGGACAAGAGGCTACCCAGTTTTCAACCATTTTGTCAATACCTGGCCACCATACATAACTCCTGGCCAAACCTTTCATCCTTACAATCCCAGGATGACCCTCATGTAACATTTCCAAAACCTCCCTTTGCAGTTTTGCAGGAATAACCACCCTGTTACCCCACAAAATACATCCTCTTAATACAGATAATTCAGTTTGCCTGGACTTAAAAGGTTGGGCAAGGTGAGGTAGATCTTGAAGAGGCCAACCTTTCTTAATCCAGCCCATAACAGGTGCCAACACAGCATCTTTGGCAGTTTCTTTGGCAATCTCAGCAGCATGGACTGGAAGCTTAGCAACGGTCTCCAGGAAAAGGTGTGAGTTTCAAGTTCAAAGTCCTCCTTGTGGCAAGGTAGTGGGCAACGACTCAGTGCATCAGCATGTCCAATGTCCTTGCCAGGCCTGTGAATCAGTTTATAGGAATAGGCTGCAAGAAATTCAGTCCACCTCAGCATTCTTGGTGACAGGATATTAGGTGTAGGTTTGTCTCCTGCCACAATGCCTAGTAAAGGTTTGTGATCTGTAACAATGGTGAATGACCTGCCATACAGATATTCATGAAATTTCTTAACAGCTGCAACAACTGCTAAAGCCTCCTTGTCCAATTGGCTATAATTCCTCTCTGCTTTGGACAGCGTGTGAGAGAGTAAAATGCAATTGGGGCTTCCCTTCCATTGGGAAGCCTGTGACTCAAACCCCCCCACTCCAAAAGGGGATGCATCACAAGTCAGAACAACAGGTAAATTCTCAGAGAATTGTATCAACACAGCATCAGACGTGATTAGTCTCTTAATACTGTTAAATGCTGACTGTTCCTTCCGCCCCAGATCCAAACAGCATTCTTATCAAGTAGGCGATGTAAGGGCTCAGCAATAGATGCTTTGTGAGGTAGAAACATGTGGTAAAAGTTAATAAGGCCAAGGAAAGCCTGCAAATCTGCCTTGCATCGAGGTTTAGGGGCTTCATTGATTGCTTTAACCTTGGCATCAGTAGGATGGATGCCATGCTTGTCAATCATATACCCCAGGAACTCAACTCTGTCTGTTTTGAGTGTGCATTTGTCTTCCTTGACTTTTAAACCCGCTTTTCTGAATCTGGTAAGGACTTCTCTGAGTCTTTCTTGAAGCTGAGTGTCATTTTCAGCAGAGATTAATACATCATCAAAATAAGGTACTACCCCTGGCAGTCCTTGCAACATTCTTTCCATAAGGCTCTGAAAAATGCCAGGTGCCACGCTTACTCCAAATTGTAGTCTTTACATTTGAAGGCACCTCTATGGGTCACAATTGTTTGTGCCTCTGCAGTGGCATCATCAACTGTTAATTGTTGATAAGCCTGAGCCAAATCCAGTTTAGCAAATACTGTACCCCTGCCAAGGGAATGGAGCAGATGATGCACAACTGGTACAGGATATGCGCTCTGTTGCAGCGCATGGTTAAGTGTCCCCTTGTAGTCACCACAGATTCTCACTGACCCATCAGACTTGACTGGTGTGACTATGGGTGTTTCCCATCTGGAGTGGTCAGTAGGCTCTAAAACCCCTTGAGCAATGAGTTTATCTAATTGTGCATCAATTTTTTCCTTTAAAGCAAATGGGACCCTCCTGGGCTTTAAACGAATTGGGGGCACCTTGGGGTCTAGGCTGAAAGCAATAGGGGTCCCCATATACTTGCCCAGTCCTTCGCTGAAGACCTCTGGAAACTCAGACTTCAAGGACTCTTCCCAGTCAGAACTGCTCACGTGATGGATGCCAGTCACCTCGATGCCAAGTGGCTTGAACCACTCAAGTCCCAGCAAACTTGGGCGATCCTTGTCCACGATGGTCAGGGGCAAACGTTTGGTGTGGCCTTTAAACTGCACGTTGAAATCTCTCGCTCCAACTACTGGAATCTTGTTTCCTTGGTAGTCTTTGAGAGTCAGTGCTTGCTTCTGGAAATGCTTTTCTGAATTTTGGGAAAGAGTCTGTGGATGGTGTCCCATGACACCATAGATAAATAAGAGCCTGAGTCCACTTCCATTTGGCAAGGTCTTCCTTCAATAAACACCTTCACATGAACTTTTCTGCTTTTTAAGGGTGAAGAATGACCAATAGTGATTGTTTGGTGTGTTTCACTCTTGCCATTTGCTTCTAAATTTCGCCCCATTTTTCAGTGACATTGTTGGGCTTAAAGTCTCTATCAGGGAATTTCTTCCTAGCTGGTGGAGTTCTGGATGATTTGCAGACTCTGGCTATGTGACCCCGTTTCTCACAACGTAGGCAAATGGAGTCAAAGAACTTGCAATCAGTGGGGGTGGCCCCCCACAGCCTCTGCAATAGAACCCTTGCCTGTTCTTCCCAGAGTCTTTTCTTTTCTTTTCCATTCTGAGTTTAAAAATCCCCTCTTCTGCCTCACTGCCATCAGAATCAGAGTCTATTTGTTCGCAATGAGTAGATGTGGATTTATCCCCATCAGAATGGCTTGAGGCCTGGCTTGAGGCCTTGTTAATCTTTTTCATGGCCGCTGCTGAGGACTTGGTGGCTTCCGCTGAAACAGCTTCTTCAATGGCCTCTTTAAACGTGATCTTAGGTTTCATTAATAGTTTGCTTTGTAAAACCTTATCTTTAAGGCCTAAAACAAACCGATCACGCATGGCCTCTTCTAAGTTGGTAAAGTCACAAGCACCCCCAATGTCCCTTAAACTTGCCACGAAGTCATTAACATTCTCGCTATCCCTTGATCCCGACGGTAAAATTCGTGTCTCTTAATGAGGCACGATACTTGTGGGGCATAATGGGCTCTCAAAAGTCTTTCTAAGTTGGGCCATTCCATTACCTTCAGCTCTGCTGCTCCCGCCAACGCCTTCGCCATTTTGAAGACTGCGGACCGCAGTGCGTGAGAAAGACCGCCCTCTTCCGTCTCTCGGGGATGCCGGCGAGATCGTTTCCCTCCAGGAACATGTGGAAACGATCCGCATACGATTCCCAGTCTTCCGTCGCCGGATCGAACGGTGCTGGGGGTGTTCAGCGCAGCCATCTCGCTCAGTTGCTTGTTCGTCGCGTTGTCTTCTCTTCAGGGAAATCCCACCCTCGTCGCCAGTGTTAAGTTTGCATGAAGAGTCAGACGCGAGGAGTTCCAGCAAAAGACTTTATTAGTGACTACAGCTCGAATTGACCCGTCCTGGCTTGGCTACGGCTGCTTCTTATAGCCTGCAGCCGTAGCTGCCAGCCAATGGGAGTGCAGGGATTCTTTCCGCACTATTTAAACCAATACCATTTGACATTTTACAAGAACAGTTCAAATAAACCAATAACATTCAAACCTACATACATAACAGATAGCTATCCAAGCTAAGGGTGAAGGAAAACATCTGATGCAAAGCAATCAATTCCATTGTTAACTGCTCTTACCATCAGGTATCTTTCAATCATAGGCCAATATAAAATGCAAGCATAATAGGCATAACAAATTAGAGCATGAAATAACAGATTAGTAACAAGATTACAAGAATTACTAAGGCCTTTGCAAAGTACTTGCTATTAATAGTAAAATTATAAAAAAAATATGATATGGTAATAGAATAGCGACAATAACAAGAGTGACATAAAAACAAATGAAATAAAAAGAATGGACTGAAATCAACAACAGATCAAGCAGCTTAGATGAGAGAGTAGGTGAAACTAAGAGTTTACTATCATTTTGGTTTGTACCATTTGTTAATTTTGGTTTGGAAGAGAAAAAAATATATCAACAGAAAGAAAAAAGCAAATGCAGAAATGGAAAAAAGGAAGCATCAATCAAAGTTTCTCATGTAGACAACAAGTTAAATCTAAGCATACTGATCTACCTTTAAAGCGCCATTTGTTTCCCAATACTCATAGCTTCAGAGCCACGTTTTGCCATTTTGTAAAAGTAGTATGTGGGTTTTAATCTGATAAAAAAAAAAGTTGACATAAAAGCTACCTTGGTATTTTGTTTTAGATGTGTTATGAGCAAATGTCAGGAGTCCCAGTTCAAAGAACAGAACAATCATGCATGCACCATTGACTTAGCAGATCCAGAAAGGCGTTGACATAGGAGTTTCTCATGTGGAACCCCAGGAAACCTCTCTTGAATAATTTTCAGGGAATAACACATTTTGAAAAAGGCATGCACCGAGCAAAGGTTATTAAAATGATAAAAAGCTGGAGTGAACTTTCCATTTGGATTTCTGATTGCATAGCAACAGGTGGTTGGACTAAAATCATTTTGTGTACTGAGGCTGTTTTACAATTTCTTTGATTTTGCATTTCCATCAGATGCCCTTAAAGATGGAGAAAGGTTGCAAATCATTAAATTTGATTCCTGTGAAATTAGCTGCACCGAGTGATGTCAATTATGAACTTTTAAGTGGCCTATAGTACAACTTCTGGATAATGTAAGTGCTTTCACCAATATGCAAATCTGCTTTGCCAAATCTGAGGTTTGGAGAATTACTTCCAGCTTTGATTTATACTGTGGTATTTGGAACAGAAGGTGGAATGGCACCAGCCTTTCTCAGGAACTTAGATTGTACTTTTCACAATGATGAACCTCTTTATAGATACACTTGTTTTTCCCTGGAAAATCTAGAGAGTAAAGAATCACCTATTGGGTACCAGTGCCTTAAAATGCCAGCTTCTAAGGGTTTTTCATTGCTTAGATTTTTATGTTTTTGAACAGTAGTACTTAAAAGCAGATATAGGTAGATCTCCTGTGTGGAAATATTATGTCCATGTGGCAAATCTGTGGCCCACATCCTGCTATACATGGCCACTTCTACAGAAATCTTCATGGAACCTCTCAACTGCTTCTGGTCTCCTGGTTGCCTGACTGGAAAAAGCAGCCAAGACTCACGGTTTGGAATAATCTTCACTTTATTCCGTTAACCAAGATACATGCAACAGCGGGTATGGATAATTCCAAACAAAGCCAGAGATGAGAGCCACTGCCTCTCAGAGCTTTAAATATCCTAGCTCTGCCCCTCCCACTCATCTGAGCTGCCTAATATCTGCTCTATCCTTACACTAACATCTGGTCCACCTCATCTTTTATGTATGTCTTCCTACCTCTTCCTTCACCCATGCATGTGCATCCCTCCTTTACTGCCCCGTGAGTGTGCAAAACAACCTTGTGTGTGCCCATCCCCATGTCTGTTCCATTCTGGTCTTCATCCGCCACCTGTTCTGCCCATTTCGTTGTCTACTCGTCTCTTGTTCTCAATAGTCCTCTTGTCATCCCCTGATGATGTCAGCCTCAGTGTGACTGGCAGCTGGCAGGCGGGACCCAGCTGGCCTTTGGGAACCTCGCCTCAAGATTGCAGAGCTGTTGCGGAGTATGCCGAACCGGCACCAGATGAGGCGCTCATGCCAGCAGCATCAGAGGTGAGTGGTAGGTCTTTCCCCTGCCCAACATCGGCGTCAGGGTCCGGAGTGTGTTGCCCTCATGCCAGCGGTGTCAGAGGTGGATGGTAGATCTTTCCGCTGCCCGACATCGATGTTGGGCTCTGGAGTGTGTTTAACCTTTCATGGCCATTCAGATGAATTCTATGTCTGATTTGTTACAAAAATTCCAAAATAAGATATGGTTACTAAATTCACATTACTAGCATCATGGGATCACTTAATTAAGATACAAGCTTAGTTAAGGAAATATAAATAATAGAATAACATTTTAATCTCTTTTAGACTCAATATATTAAGTAGAATTGATAAAGGTTACATGCACTTATCTGCGTTGCTTTCTTTTTCTAAAAAAATCCTCAGTCTAGTAGACTGCATAAAACCTTAACTAAAGTTTTACTTTAAAATGGATTTATACAACATTACTTCACATGTGTTCTCAGTATCCATCTAACTGGTTTTAGTGTACAGCTTTTCATTCAGATTTAAATATTACTGTTTGTTATGTTTCTGTTGATATCTTTTTCTGTTGGTCAAGACCTCAGTAAAGGTTTGATTTGAATGCTGACTTCAAATTGTTTTCTGTGATTCACAGAATTTGGACATTCCAATCTGGATCCTAAAACATGATATATTGCCTTACTTGCTAAAAAATGTGGCCACCAATATGATGTTTATATCTATTTTTTGAAAAGTTCATAACTTTGGAGTGTAAATTTGGACTCCCAAAGGTGCTTTTTCAAAAGACAACTTGTTAAGGTATAGATAATTAAGAGCTGACCAGCAGCAGTAAGACTGATGCAATGCAAGGCTGATGCAATGTAAGGCTGATGCAATGTAAGGCTGATGCAATGAAGATGAATCAGCATTGGTATTGCCTTTTTAAGACTATGTATGGGTCCACCTCTTTAAGAGGTGTCTATATAAAGGCAGCCATTAGAGGGCCTGTTCTCTCTCCTTGTGTCCAGTATCCATTGCAGAATTCTCCATGTAGAGTTAAGAACATTGATTGCTTGTAAGGTATTTGCCTACCACGTATATTTCTGTATGTCTTGTATACAAACCACTGTTAAATATCTAAGTCTCTGTATGCTGTGTTTTGCTCCTGGGTTGTCTCATAATAGTAGTCATGCTGCAAACGCTCTGACACAACTAGACCTTGTTTTTCCTCGAAAATGTTTCACTTCTCATCCAAGAAGCTTCTTCAGTTCTGATTAACTGAAGTAGCTTCTTGGATGAGAAGTGAAACATCTCAAGGATAAATAAAGCACCTTCAGGACAACCATAACCTGGTTGACTGAGAATCTCCATAGACATAAATTTAGAGTAATTTAGAGTGAATCTTCCTTCTTCACAATACATTGCAAAGGATTGGAGCACCTTTTTGGGTCCTGACATCAGAAACAAAGAATGACAGTGTCATTGGCATACATTCACTATTGACCAAAAACAGGGCATAGCAATATAGATTTCTAAGGACCTGGATTTCAGAGTTTAAATAAAAGGCTAAATTGGAAAGGAGTCAGTAGACACACCACCCTGTTACTTCAAGATATGCACACCATGGGTCCTGCAATGGTCTATAAGAAAATTCTTTTCATGCAGCTTCCATATCTAAAAAACGAAGTCTCTGATCTGTCATTATGGCCTCCCACAATTAGTCCCAAGGGGGGATTTGAGAATGATGAATATGATATATAGGGCTCCTTGCGGACTATGTATTTCTACCAGATAATGAAGTATAAGGCAACACGCGATTTTAAATTTAGTCATTTCAAAATCACCTAGATATTTTTTTCATTTTCCCCTACTGTGTCATCCATTACCTCTAGTTCATTATTAACAATATTTACCTGCAACAAATGGCACTTATACACTTACACTCTTTCACACCACTGAGTAGAAACCCCAAACCTGTAGTGATAGCTTTCCAACCTTACTGACATGCGCCAGGGAAATCAGGAGATTTAGGCACTTCAAATGACTATAAAGATTTATTGCAAGCATAAGCTCTGTACAAGAATCTGAGCTAATAAAGGTTAAGAGAAATGAGCAGGAGATAAGAAAGGCATTCAAGGTGGGCTGGACTTAGATCTTTTGTGGGTGGGCAGGGACTCATGACTGATGACATGTTTGATTCTGCCCTTGGGTTCAGCCTGGTCATCTCCTATATTAGATAGTTGTCTGTTCCTCTAAAGCAGGGGTCCCCAAACTTGGCAACTTTAAAACTGCCTGGAGAATTCTGGGAGTTGAAGTCCACAAGTCTTAAAGTTGCCAAGTTTGGAGACCTCTGCTGTAAAGTATGGGACAGAGCTGAGGAAACCAATATAAATTTGCAGCAAACAGAAAGCCTGATCACAATATCTTGAAGGAGAAATAAAATATTTATTATTGTTGCCTGCATGTGGTTAGTTTTATTTCTTTAACCAATGGATAAAGTAATTTACAGATAAAATGTTTTCATTTGGATGTGTCAGTGTTTGGGTTTTTTTGGGGGGGGTTGGTTTTTGCTTTGTCTGCATTTTTTTTAAACTCCACATAATTTGACTTTATCACTGTACTTTTAAATGCACTTGTCTTATAATGCAGATTCTGAAAATGCATAGAATTGAAGCTGATAAACAATGTCAAACCATTTTGCTAAGTGTACAAGCTGATGGGAGATTTAAGCTCTGATCTGCCTGTTAGACTGTGAGATCAGATTAGCCCATATTAGAATTTGAACGTTTTCCACCTCATCCATTCTTCCGATTTTTCCATTACCATCAAGGTTTGAATTAAATTCTGAATAAAATTTTGCTAAAAAGGTGATGGCTAAAGATGAAAGAAAACCTAAATTCCATGCTAGGCAGCTGGGCAAGTTATTTATAAATACAGTCCTATTATCTGCAGGGATGCTGACTACGATGCAAGTGTAAAGCATGAAATAGCTGAATTCAAAGTATTACTGTGAATGTAGGGGGAAAACATTTAAGGGCCCTCATTAATCTTCCTTTCATTCTGGCATGACAGTTCAGAAATTTAGCATCTGTCACAGCTCACCTACTTTGTGGCATTTATTTTGTCTTGAAGGTGGGTGACAGCATTTTGCTTCCTCATTGCATATATTAATCTGTAATGGTGCACCTGCCAGTTTAAATTGCAGCTGTTAAAGTATTTGATGGTAATACCTCTTCATTAACATACTGCTGACTAAAACACCTAAAGAACATCTGGCGTATGCTTCCTCAGCCATATGAACAGTCAGGAAAGAAAACCTCTTTGTAACTGGGAACATAATTCGGAGTGACTGTAAATCAAAGCTGATTTCTCAACAAAGGAAGGCTGATAGCTGTGCTATTCATTAAGTGTGTTCTGTTTTTTTTTTTAAATTTAGATGTGTGTTGCAGCAAGATCTAAAATCAACTCATAAATGTAGTTATGCTTATTTCAGCAGAAGTTACTCTTTGAGGCTATTGTTGTGCCTTCAATGAAAATAGTGGAACTACAGTGGAAACATGTAAGATGCTGGTGCTGCTATAGCTGGAGATAAAAGGATCACAAGAAGGAAGTAAGAATGACCTTCAAACAGAGAACAAATGTCGGAAGCAGTAGTTGTAATGGTACCAACAGTGGTTAGTGAACATGGTGCTATACCAAAAGATCTAGAAAAGCACTTGGATGCAAGAATGAATAGAATCTCAACTTATCCATTACAACTTTTGCATTACTTGGCATAATGTAGTGAGTTTATAAAGCCACCCATCTCACATACAGTACATCATAACTCTAGGCAGCTAACAATATTTAGAATAGAGCAGTTAGGTGGTTAGCGGTAGTGCTCTTGCCTGACAATCTGGAGGCTGTGACCCAAAGGTGCTTTTCCAAGAGGCAACTGTACTTTCTGTTTTTTCTTTGAAGACATTTCGCTTCTCATCCAAGGAGATTCTTCAGCTCTGAACTGAAGAAACTTCTTGGATGAGAAGCAAAACGTCTTCAAAGAAAAACCAGAAAGTCCAGTTGCCTCTTAGAAAAGCACCTTTGGGACAACCATGACCTGGTTGACTGAGAATCTCCATAGACTGGAGGCTGTGAGTTTGATTCTAGGCAGCAGCAGATATTTATCTCTCTGGGCGCAAAGAGAAAATATTTGGTGCAAACTTGGTGGTGCAAACCTGGAGGTGCAGGCTGTTAAACACCTAGCACTTAGCTCCAACTGCCTGCAATTAGTGCAGGCTCGAATCTCACCAGGCTCAAAGTTGACTCAGCCTTCCATCCTCTCAGGGTAGGTAAATTGAGGACCCAAGATTGTTGGGGGCAATAAGCTGACTTTGTAAAAATGCCACTTGGGGGGACCAAAAAAGCCCTAGTAATAAGCAGGCATATACAATAGAATGAAGGCTATTGCTGAGCACGTTGGATTGTGCTCCAAAGATTGTAAGTTGCCTGAGTCTCTGGAGAAGGGTGGCATATAAATGTGAATTAAAAAAAAAACTCTGCATAAGTGTCAGGAAGGGCATCTGGCCAATAAATGCTCAGTTCTATTCAGTTACCTTGACTCCATCACGATGACCCGGTACAGGGTCATTAAATGAACACAACAACAACACAATATTTAGTATAAATACAATACAACAATATTATAAATAACAAAAATAGCAGCTGGAAAAAAATCAATCATCCACTAAAATCATGAGAAATCATCATAACTTTAGGTTATGATTTGATTTTTAATAAAATCATAACCTAAATCAGCAATAAATATTTATTGCAGCATTTTATTCAACGAGAAAGTCAATAAGGCACAAGACTAGACCTAACAATTTCATTTAAGCACAATTTCAAAAGGCTTGTCATGTCCCCGATCCACTCCAATATGTAGAAGAGACTGAAATTGAACTTTGTTAGAAAATTGCACAAGTTTTTTTTAAAGTGAAGAATGCAGCTGGAAAAGGTTATGTATAAAATTAAATATAAAAAGGGAAAGTTATTTGTAAAAAAAAAGCCTAAACACTTGCATCAATGAATTTTACACTTATATTAAAAATGCATCAGGGAAATTTATTTGTTTTTGAAAACATATTTATTGAGGAAATTGGTTATTGCTAACACTTCCATATATTAGGAAAAGTTATGGGTAGAAAGATGGGCTAGAATCAGACTGAAATATTGCCTTTCTATAATAGACAATAAAATAATATATGTATACCGAGTCACATATTTCTAATTTCAAGGTAGGTTTTATATTTATGCTCAGAAGAAACAACATATAAATTTCAAGGGAAGGCAAAAGGACTTTTAGCAGACTAACATTTTCAGGGACATTCCACATATTGCCAAGGTTCTTTCATGTTTTTAAATATATATTTGTATTTATTTTTATTTTTTTCTATGCCCTCTTTTACAATGACCTTGAAAAAATATGTTTTACTTAGTTCTTCTTATTACTTAATTCTCTGATTAAATAATACTAATTACGGTAAAAATATGTGTTATATGAATCTGACTTTCATTCCTAAATGACAAGAACAAATTTACAAAGAAAAAGTAGACCACTGTCAGTCTTCCCTGTTTTTCTGCAAGAAATGGTGTAGGTAAGATTTAAGAAGACTTTTGCTATCGTCCTTCATTCCATCCCATACTTCTTTAAAGTTGGACTCATAGAACATAGATAAAAAGATTGGAAGGGATCTTGGAGTTCTTCTAGTCCAACACCACCCCCATCTCAAGCAGATCCTATATCTGTGATGGCGAACCTATGGCACACGTGCCACAAGTGGCATGCAGAGTCATTTGTGCTGGCACGCGAGTCACAGGCAAACTTACCTCACTGTGCATGCGCATGCCTCACAGCTGATTTTTTTCGGTTGGTTTGAGGCCTTTTACAGCCTCCCAGAGGCTTGGAAAAAGCCTCTGCAAAGCTTTTCAGGACGAATTATAGGCCCATTTCATCACTTCCTGTAATACCAGAAGTGATGAAATGGGCCTATAATTCATCCTGAAAAGCCTTGCAGAGGGTTTTTCCAAGCCTCTGGGAGGCCAAAAAAGGCCTGAAACCAGCCAAAAAATTAGCTGTGAGGTGCACTACAGTTAAGGGGGTGACAGGAGGGAGGGACTGTGCATGCATGCACAGGGGGCATGAAGAGGGGGGCACATTGTATTCTGGGTGCTGGCCTGCAAGTGCATTCATGCTGGTGCGCACACAATTTTTGGCACAGGAGCCCCAAAAGGTTAACTACCACTGTCCTATATCATGGAAAGACAAGAGAATGGTCCATTGTGTTAAATCCTCATCATCTTCCACACATCAGAGAGGTAACTTGTGCAAAAGAAACCTCCTCTACTCATATGGACTCCCAACATTTTTTAGAACCCTGGGAGATAAGAGTAGTAAATTTAGGAGTAGTGCAGACTTTCTTCTACAGGCAATCTGTCTCTACTACTAGGAAAACTGCAGGACTGGCAATGGAGAAAATCATGAGGTATTATGCTCATTGGATTCCTTCCTGCTCTTCTCCTTCATTGATAATCATATGCACAGACTGGAGGAAGTTCTAGTCTTGTATGATTTCAGCGTTCTACTATGAGGCTTTCATTTGTAAAAAAAACCCTTTGTATGCTTGCTACAAATATTAAGTTAGAAATATAATTTCAGTACTAAAAAATTTAGTATTACCAACTTTGTGCATTTATTCACCTAATTGCTTTCTCCTTGGGACTTTAGTTACTGAATTCTGATATTTCTTAGGGGTAGAACGAAGTCTGTTAGGGTATACTTTGGAGACTATATTTTCTCTCAGGAGGAAGGTGGTTGTATTTGCTAAACAGAAAATATAAATGTTATAGATTCCAGAAGTAAGTAATGTTACTTTAAAAAAAAAAGAAGCCCATTAATTACTATGTCGGTTGGCGGTTTGAATAAAGCTACATGCCAAAACACTGCGATCATTAAAACTTTCCCCTTTAATTTATGCTGGTTTAAATGAATAAATGTGTGACTCTTAGGAATCATAAAACAGTACTGACACTTCATTTTAACTTTGCTTCTACTCAAATTTAGGTTAACAGAGGGTATAACCCATAGCCCACTTATGTTGGAAATGCTATTAAAGCAAACCTGATCCGTGCAAATATATATATTCACATGAGCATGGGGATCCTGTAAGGATCATAAGTATAAATCACATTTTTTGTCAGAATACGTTTTATTAGGTTATAAAGGGTTATAAAATAGAAAATATGAAAGCAAATAGAAGGGCAGGGATAGGGAGGATGAAAGGGCAGAGAAACGTGAGGAAGGTTAGGGAAAGAAAAGGAAAAAGAAGTATTGACTTACGATTCTATCTGTTACAGTAGAATAGGGCATTTGAAACAATCAGAACTTTTTGTTTTAGCATCTTAGTATAAACCAGTCATTTCTACAAGAATCTATGAGCCTAATCTGTAAAACGCAGAATTCAAAGTTTCATTCTTTCCCACAACAAGCACAAAGTTCAGAAGCCGTTTCCATGTGGAAACAAAAGTACTTATGTTCTTTTCTTTTAATCAAAGTAGTCAATTTTGCCATTTCAGCCAACTCCATCCACCTCTGCAACCATTCTTCTTCAGTAGGAGTCAAAGTGTCCTTCCATTTTTTCACATACAATAATCTTGCTGCTGTTAACATATATAGTCACAAAATTCCAAACTTTTTCTCCAATTCTTTTTCCATTAAGCCCAAGAGAAACAGTTCTGGTTTCATATCTACCTCCATTTTCCGGATTTTCAGTATTAAAATATGAATCAGAGTTCTTTTTTTGTGTGCTTTATCACATGTCTACCATAGATGATAAAAGTTCCCTTCTTTCTTTTTACAGTTCCAACATACATTTTGTTAAGTTTGCATGAAGACTCAGACGCGAAGACCTTCAGTGAAGTGTTTATTAAGTGACTACAGCTCAAATGGACCCCACTTATTTATTTATTTTTATTTTATTTTAATTACATTTATATGCCGCCCTTCTCCGAAGACTCAGGGCGGCTTACAATTTTTGGGATACAACCCAGTGTGCTCAGCAATAGCCTTCATTCCATTGTATATGCCTGCTTATTACTAAGCGGCATTTTTACAAGGTCAGCTAATTGCCCCCAACAATCTTGGGTCCTCAATTTACCTACCCCGAGAGGATGGAAGGCTGAGTCAACCTTGAGCCTGGTGGGATTCGAGCCTACAGCAGTTGTAGGCAGCTGGATCTTAAGAGCAGGCATTTAACAGCCTGAGGCACCACTTGGCTGGGCTACAGCTGCTTCTTATAGCCAGCAGCCGTAGTTGCCAGCCAATGGGAGTGCAGGGTTTTTCCCGCACTATTTAAACCAATCCCATTTGACATTTTACAAGAACAGTTCAAAATAAACCAATAACATTTAAACCTACATACATAACACCCCTCCCCACTAGGTTCAGTCCATACCAAACCCCAACCTATCTAATGTATTCTTTTAAACAGGTGGGGCTCTTGCATGTACGTTGAGACCTTCGTGGTTCAGAAGTTTTTACATTCTCACCCAGTGAGAGAGGAAATGTGTCTGCTGACATTTCCCCACTGGGACTTCCTGTGAAAGAAGACCCTGTTAGACTGTTAGAATCTGGTCTCTCCTCCCAACCCATCTCCATCCCAATGTCAGCACCTAAGTCAGGTAGTGATGTGCAATCTTCCACTTCTAAGGATGGATTTTGGCATTGTGACAGGTTTTGGGATGGTTCCTGTTGTAATGGCTCGTTACACATGGGGTTGATTCTTGCTTGCTGATTTTCATCCTGTTCCTGCCCTTCCCCCCTAGAATTGACATCAGGTGAGGGAACTAGAGAGAGACAAGGGCGATGTTCCTGAGAGAACCTGGATCTAAGTTGATCAATGTGCCTGCTCTAGAGGAGTCCATTCTCTGTTGGTACCCTGTAAGAACGAGGGCCTGTGATCTGAGTTATCTCAGCAGGAATCCACAAAGGTTCACCTATGAGGTTCTTAGCATAAACAGAATCACCCACACTGAATGTACGAACTTTGGAAGTGGAATCCAGTGGTGCATTGGGTGCGTAACTGCAATGAAGGCGGTCAAGGGAAGACCTAAGTTTCCTACCCATCAACAACTTGCTGGGGATAAGTTATTAGATGGGTTAGGAGTGATGTGCTGAACACTAAGAAGTTTTTCAACTTTCTCAGGACCCAGTTGCTGAAGCTTCTCTTTGGTAAAACGTACCATGCGTTCAGCCCGGCCGTTAGCCGAAGGGTGCCCAGGGGCAGTAAGGGCATGTCTGATACCCTGTTGTGCTAAATAGGATTCAAAGAGGTTGGATGTAAATTGAGGGCCATTGTCAGAGACAAGAACATCAGGTAACCTGTGGGTTACAAACAGTTTTCTGAGCTGCTTGATGACAGCATCAGTTGTGGTGGATGCCATGGGAAACACCTCTAGCCATTTGGAATATGCATCTACTATAATAAGGAAGGTGTGCCCTCTGGTAGGGCCAGCAAAATCAATGTGAATCCTAGACCATGGGCCCCTAGGACATTCCCATTCCTGGGGGGGGGCGTGAGATGGGGCAGGCCTGACTACCTGACAGTTGGGACAAGATGCAACCCAGTTTTCAACCATTTTGTCAATACCTGGCCACCATACATAACTCCTGGCCAATCCCTTCATCCTTACAATACCAGCATGACCCTCATGTAACATTTCCAAAACCTCTCTTTGCAGTTTTGCAGGAATAACCACCCTGTTACCCCACAAAATACATCCGCTTAATACAGATAATTCAGTTTGCCTGGACTTAAAAGGTTGGGCAAGGTGAGGTAGATCTTGAAGAGGCCAACCTTTCTTAATCCAGCCTAGAATAGGAGCCAACACAGTGTCTTTGGCAGCCTCTCTGGCAATTTCAGCAGCATGAACTGGAAGCTTGGCAACAGTTTCTAGGAAAAAGGTGTGTGTTTCAGGTTCAAAGTCCTCCTTGTGGCAAGGAAGTGGGCAACGACTCAAGTCATCAGCATGTCCAATGTCCTTGCCAGGCTTGTGGATAAGTTTGTAAGAATAAGCTGCAAGAAATTCAGTCCACCTCAGCATTCTTGGTGACAGGATAGTAGGTGTAGGTTTGTCTCCTGCCACAATGCCTAACAATGGTTTGTGATCTGTGACAATGGTAAATGTTCTCCCAAATAAATACTCATGAAATTTCTTGATAGCTGCAACAATTGCCAATGCTTCCTTGTCCAATTGGCTGTAATTCCTCTCTGCTTTGGTCAAGGTGCGAGAATAAAATGCAATAGGGGCTTCCCTCCCACTGGGAAGCCTGTGGCTCAAACCCGCCCCCCACTCCAAAAGGGGATGCATCACAAGTCAGTACAACAGGCAAATTCTCAGAGAACTGTATGAGTACAGCATCAGACGTGATTAGTCTTTTAATATTGTTAAATGCAGATTGTTCTTTTCTGCCCCAGACCCACGCAGACTTTTTGTCTAATAATCTGTGCAGTGGTTGCTCAATGGTGCAGTGGTTAATCAATGGTTGCCTTCTGAGGTAGGAACATGTGATAAAAGTTAATAAGTCCAAGGAAGGCTTGCAAATCTGTTTTACATTTTGGTCTAGGGGCTTCTTTGATTGCTTGAACCTTGGCATCTGTAGGGTGGATGCCATGCTTGTCAATCATGTAGCCCAGGAACTCAACCTTGTCAGTTCTAAGAGTGCATTTTTCTTCCTTGACTTTTAACCCCACTTTCTTGAATCTGGTAAGGACTTCTCTGAGTCTTTCTTGTAATTGAGTGTCATTTTCAGCAGAGATTAACACATCATCAAAGTAAGGCACTACCCCTGGCAGTCCTTGGAGCATCCTTTCCATAAGGCTTTGGAAGATGCCTGGTGCCATGCTTACTCCAAACTGTAACCTTTTACATTTGAAGGCACCTCTATGAGTCACAATGGTTTGGGCCTCTGCAGTGGCATCATCAACTGTTAGTTGTTGATATGCCTGGGCCAGATCCAATTTGGCAAAGACTGTACCCCTGCCAAGTGAATGTAATAAATGATGCACCACTGGAACTGGATATGCGCTCTGTTGTAGCGCATGGTTCAATGTCCCCTTGTAGTCTCCACAGACTCTCACAGACCCATCATCCTTGACTGGTGTGACTATGAGTGTCTCCCACCTGGAGTGGTCAGTGGGCTCTAAAACCCCTTGAGCTATTAACTTGTCTAATTGTGCATCGATTTTTTCCTTTAAAGCAAATGGAACCCTTCTGGACTTTAAACGAATTGGGGGCACCTTGGGATCTAGGTTGAAAGTGATAGGGGTCCCCGTATACTTGCCCAATCCTTCACTGAAGACCTCTGGAAACTCAGACTTCAAGGCCTCCTCCCATTCAGAGTTGCTCACGTGATTGATGCCAGTCACCTCGATGCCTAGTGGCTTGAACCACTCAAGTCCCAGCAAGCTTGGGTGATCCTTGTCCATGATGGTCAGGGGCAAACATTTGGTGTGGCCTTTAAACTTCACGTTGAATTCTCTTGTTCCAACTACTGGAATCTTGTTCCCTTGGTAGTCTTTAAGAGTCAGTGCTTGCTTGGAAATGCTTTTTCTGAATGTTGGGAAGTAGCCTGTGAATAGTGTCCCATGACACCATAGATAAATAAGAGCCCGAGTCCACCTCCATTTGGCAAGGCCTTCCTTCAATGAATACCTTCACATGTACTTTTCTGCTTTTCAAGGGTGAAGAATGACCAATAGTGATTGTTTGATGAGTTTCATTCTTTCCATTTGCTTCTGTGTTGCCCCATCTTTTCAATGAAATTGTTGGGCTTGAATTCCTTCTCAGGAATTTCTTCCTACTAGGTGGAGTTCTGGATGATTTGCAGACTCTTGCTAGGTGACCCTTTTCTCACAACGTAGGCAGATGCTGTCTAAAACTTGCATTCAGTGTGGGGTTGGCCCCCCAGCCTCTACAATAAAATTCTTGCCTCTTTTTCCAGGGTCCTTCCTTTTCTTCTCCATTCTGAGTCTATAAATTCCTTCCTCCACCTCACTACAATCTGAATCAGAGTCTATTTGTTCGCAATGGGTTGTTGTGGATTTTTCCACATCAGAATGGCTTGAGGCCTTGTTAATCTTTTTCATGGCTGCTGCTGAGGACTTGGTGGCTTCCGCTGAAACAGCTTCCTCTATGGCCTCCTTAAACGTGATCTTAGCTTTCATTAGTAGTTTGCTCTGTAAGACCTTATCTTTAAGGCCTAGAATAAACCGATCATGCATGGCCTCTTCTAAGTTGGTAAACTCACAAGCACCCCCAATGTCCCTTAAACTTGCCACGAAGTCGTTAACATTTTCGCTTTCCCCTTGATCCCAACAGTAAAACTCGTGTCTCTTAATGAGGCACGATACTTGTGGGGCGTAATGGGCTCTTAAAAGCTTTTCCAAAGCAGGCCATTCCATTACCTTCAAGTCTGCAGCTCCCGCCAACGCCTTCGCCATCTTGAAGACTGCCGGACAGCAGTGCGTGAGAAATACCCCCCTCTTCCGCTTCTCGGGGATATCGGCGAGGTCGTTTCCTTCCAAGTACATCTGGAAGCGATCTGCATATGATTCCCAGTCTTCTGCCGCTGGATCAAACGGGGCTGGGGGGATGTTCAGAGCAGCCATCTTGCTCTTCTGCTTGTCTTCCACGTCGTCTCTTCTTCAGGGCAATCCCACCTTCGTCACCAGTGTTAAGTTTGCATGAAGAGTCAGACACGAAGAGCTTCAGTGAAGAGTTTATTAAGTGACTACAGCTCGAATGGACCCCACTTGGCTGGGCTACGGCTGCTTCTTATAGCCAGCAGCTGTAGTTGCCAGCCAATGGGAGTGCAGGGTTTTTCCCGCACTATTTAAACCAATCCCATTTGACATTTTATAAGAACAGTTCAAAATAAACCAATAACATTTAAACCTACATACATAACACATTTGACATACCTTTGTACATCTTAGATAACTTATCTGGTGTTAAATACCAATGATATATCATCTTGTAAAAATTCTCTTTTAGATTATAATTTAATCTACATTTTAAACCCCTTGCCCTAAGTCACTTCTTTCAGTGCTGTTGTAAGTTCAAACATTCACTAAGCTAATAGTTTTAAGTTGAAGACTACCTACAATTAGTATCAAGGAAAAGAATTTTCTGTAGAGAAGAAATATTCTGAACAGACCATGTCTACTCAGAATAAATGCTCTATTCTGATTTATCTCTTCTGCTCTGACTCCTCACAAGCAGCTAAAAGCACTAAAGATATTCAAGTGCTAATTAAATCTGGGACAGAAAAATAGAGAGAAAATAGATATGAGGGGATATTGTACTACAAAAACAATAGGTTTTGGCTCAAAATATAAAAGCAGGAAAAAAACCTAAAATGATCATGTAACATTAAAGCATAAACGTCATGACACTGTATATTTATTCCTGGAAAGACTAATACAGGGGTGTCAAACTTATGGCCCATGGGCTGGATGTGTCACATGTTGGCCCCACCCACCCATTTTAGCGAAGGAAAAAAAGTCCTGATATGTCATGTGACACTGCCATGATGATGTGAGTTTGGCACTCCTAGACTAATAATAGGTCCAATTCTGGATCTTGTGCTAGCTATGAACTCGATATATGTAGTGATCTAAATTAGAACTCAGAATCCACATTCCCTAGCTCCAGTGGTGGGATTCAAAATTTTTACTACCGGTTCTGTGGGTGTGGCTTGGTGGGCATGGTATGGCTTGGTGGGCATGGCTTGGTTGGCGTGGCAGGGGAAGGTTACTGTAAAATCTCCATTCCCACTCTACTAACCTGCTTTGCAGCTCTGGTCTCCTGTGCAGGGCAACAAAAGAAGATCCAGCCAGTCAGCTGGGACTCAGGAGGCAGAGAATAGATGGGGGTGGGGCCAGTTAGATGTGGTATTTGCTGGTTCTCCAAACTACTCAAAATTTCTGCTATCAATTCTCCAGAACTGGTCAGAATCAGCTGAATACCACCTCCGCCTAGCTCCATGAAGTTCAAATCATGACCAAATTTTCCCATAAATTTAGAAATTACTTTTATTTATTTTTTTAAACAGAAAATAATTGTTCTTTCAGTAGACTTGGCAACTTTTCTAGTCTTTATGCTTTGAAAAATGTCAATTGGCAGCTATCTTAATATAATGTTCTCCCATGGGTGGTGTTAAAAGCCAGGAAAAGTGGAGAAAGCCTAGAAATGCTAGGGAACATCATGGAGGAGAGTTAAAATCAGCCTTAATGCAGTCTGTGCAAGCCTTTTGTGCGCTCAAAAACCTCCCTCAAAACTTCAGCTGATATTAACATTAAGCCTCTTATGTTTAAGCCGGAGGGGGTTCAAGGGTTTTACGGCATTACATTTATTAAATATTCTCCCTCGTCTAAGGCAGAGATAGGGGAGCTTAGGAATGATCAATACAAAAAATTTCCAAATTGCCCATTTCTAACAAAGAAAGAAATTGGATAAATTAATACAGTATCCAACTTTAAAATTTAAACATCCAAAATTGTTCATTGCCAAAACTCTCAAACCCTAACCTTAACCCTAACAGTTATGTATGCAGTTTTGAAGTCATTGGTTTAGTTTGAACTGTTCTTGTAAAATGTTAGAAATGATTGGTTTAAAAAGTGCGGGAAAACCCTGCACTCTGATTGGCTGGCAACTGCGGCTGCTGGCTATAAGTAGCAGCCACAGCCCAGCCAAAGTGGGTTCGTTCTGAGCTGTAGTCACTAATAAACAAAGAGCTTGAAGCACTCCGCGTCTGTCTCTTCATGCAAACTTAACACTGGCGACGAGGATGGGATTTTCCATGAAGAGAAGACAACGTGGAACAGAAGAAGAGCGAGATGACTGCGCTGAACACCTCCCTAGCCCCGTTCGATCCAACGGCAGAAGACTGGGAGTCGTATGCAGATTGTTTCCAAATGTACTTGGAGGGAAATGATCTAGCCGATATTTCTGAGAAGCGGAAGAGGGCGGTCTTTCTTATGTACTGTGGTCCTGCAGTTTTCAAGATGGCGAAGGCATTGGAGGGAGCTGCAGACGTGAAGGTAATGGACTGGCCTGACTTGGAAAAGCTGTTAAGAGCCCATTACGCGCCACAAGTATCGTGCCTCATTAAGAGACAGGATCTTTACTGTTGTGATCAGGGGGAAAACGAAAGCGTAAACGACTTCTTGGCAAGTTTAAGAGACATTGGGGGTGCATGCGAATTCAACAGTTTAGAGGAGGCCATGTGCGATCGTTTTGTACTGGGCCTTAAAGACAAGGTGTTACAAAGCATGTTATTAATGAAACCTAAAATCACGCTGAAAGAAGCAATAGAAGAAGCCTCTTCAGCAGAAGCTACCAAGTCCTCAGCAGCAGCCATGAGGAAGATGGACAGGGCCACGAGCCATTCTGATGGGAAAAAATCTGCCACAAATCATTGTGAGGAACTAGATTCTGAGTCAGACTGCAGTGAGGTGGAGGAAGGAATTTACAGACTCAGAATGGAGCGGAAAAGAAAAGACCTGGGAAGAAAGAGGCAAGACTTCTACTGCAGAAGTTGTGGGGGAAGCCACCCCCGCACTGAATGCAAGTTTCTAGACACCATTTGCCTCCATTGTGAAAAAAGAGGGCACCTAGCAAGAGTCTGCAAATCATCCAGAACTCCACCCAACAGAAGGAAGTTTGATGCAAGCAAAGACAAAGACTTCAAGCCTAACAACCTCAGTGAGAAAACGAGGTGCAGCACAGAAGCAAATGGGAAGAATGAAACTCATCAGACAGTAACTATTGGTCATTCATCTTCTATCAATAACAGAAAAGTACATGTCAAGGTACTTAGTGAAGGAAGGCCTTGCCAAATGGAAGTGGACTCAGGCTCATATCTATCTATGGTGTCATGGGACACTATTCACAGACTACTCCCAAACATTCAGAAGAATCACTTCAAGAAGCAAGCACTGACTCTTAAAGACTACCAAGGGAAAAAGATTCCAGTAGTTGGAACAAGAGAATTCAACGTGAAGTTCAAAGTCCACACCAAACGCCTGCCCCTGACCATCATGGACAAGGATCGCCCAAGTTTGCTGGGACTTGAGTGGTTCAACCCGCTGGGCATCGAGGTGTCTGCCATCAATCATGTGAGCAACACTGAATGGGAGGAGGCCTTGAAGTCTGAGTTTACAGAGGTCTTCAGCGACAGATTAGGCAAGTACTTGGGGACCCCTATCACTTTCAATCTATATCCCAAGGTGCCACCAATCCGTTTAAAGCCCAGAAGGGTCCCATTTGCCTTAAAGGAAAAAATTGATGCACAATTAGATAAACTAATAGCTCAAGGAGTTTTACAGCCCACTGACCACTCCAGATGGGAGACACCCATAGTCACACCAGTCAAGGCTGATGGGTCTGTGAGAATCTGTGGAGACTACAAGGGGACATTTAACCATGCACTACAACAGAGCGCATATCCAGTTCCAGTGGTGCATCATTTATTACATTCTCTTGGCGGGGGTACAGTCTTTGCCAAATTGGATCTGGCCCAGGCATATCAACAACTAACAGTTGATGATGCCACTGCAGAGGCCCAAACCATTGTGACTCATAGAGGTGCCTTCAAATGTAAAAGGTTACAGTTTGGAGTAAGTGTGGCACCAGGCATTTCCAAAGCCTTATGGAAAGAATGCTCCAACGACTGCCAGGGGTAGTGCCTTATTTTGATGATGTGTTAATCTCTGCTGAAAATGACACTCAGTTACACGAGAGCCTCAGAGAAGTCCTAACCAGATTCAAGAAAGCGGGGTTAAAAGTCAAGGAAGAAAAATGCACACTTAGAACTGACAAGGTTATTGTCTTGGGCTATATGATTGACAAACATGGTATCCACCCCACAGATGCCAAGGTTCAGGCAATCAAAGAAGCCCCCAGGCCAAAATGCAAAACAGACTTGCAAGCTTTCCTGGGACTCATTAACTTTTATCACATGTTTCTACCTCAGAAGGCAACCATTGCAGAACCACTACACAGATTACTAGACAAAAAGTCTGCATGGGTCTGGGGCAGAAAAGAACAAGCTGCATTTAACACTATTAAGAGACAAAACACTTCTGATTCTGTACTGACACAGTTCTCTGAGAATTTGCCTGTTGTACTGACTTGTGTTGCATCCCCTTTTGGAGTGGAGGGGGGGTGTTGAGCCACATGCTTCCCAGCAGGAGGGAAGCCCCTATTGAATTTTACTCTCGCACCTTGACTAAAGCAGAGAGAAACTACAGCCAACTGGACAAGGAAGCCTTGGCAATTGTTGCAGCTGTCAAGAAATTCCATGAGTATCTATATGGGAGAACATTTACTATTGTCACAGATCAGAAACCTCTTTTAGGCATTTTGGCAGGAGACAAACCAACAGCCACGATCCTGTCACCAAGCATGCTGAGATGGACTGAATTTCTTGCTGCTTATTCATACAAACTCATCCACAGGCCGGGAAAAGACATTGGGCATGCAGATGCTTTGAGTCACTGCCCACTTCCTTCACACACTGAGGATCCTGCCCCTGAGACGTACACCTTTTTTCTAGAAACTGTTGCCATGCTTCCAGTACACGCTGCTGAAATTGCCACAGAGACTGCCAAAGACACTTTATTGGCTCCTATTATAGGCTGGATTAAGAAAGGTTGGCCACTTCAAGATCTACCTCAACTTGCCCAACCTTTTAAATACAGGCAAACTGAATTATCTGTATTAAGAGGATGTATTTTGTGGGGTAACAGGGTGGTTATTCCTGCAAAACTACAAAAAGAGGTTTTGGAAATGTTACATGAGGGTCATCCGGGAATTGTCAGAATGAAGGGATTGGCCAGGAGATATGTATGGTGGCCAGGTATTGACAAAATGGTTGAACACTGGGTTACATCCTGTCCCAACTGCCAGGAAGTCAGGCCTGCCCCACCTCTCACCCCCAAACAGGAATGGGAATGTCCTAGGGGCCCATGGTCCAGGATTCACATTGACCTTGCTGGCCCTACCAGAGGGCACACTTTCCTTATTATAGTAGATGTGTATTCCAAATGGCTAGAGGTTATCCCTATGGCATCCACCACAGCTGAAGCTGTCATCAAACAGCTTAAGAAGCTTTTTGTAACTCATGGGTTACCTGATGTCCTAGTTTCTGACAATGGTCCTCAATTTACGTCCAACCTTTTTGAATCATATCTAGCACAGCGGGGTATCAGACATGCCCTGACCACCCCTGGGCACCCTTCGGCTAACGGCCGGGCTGAACGCATGGTACGATTTACAAAGGAAAAACTTCAGCAATTGGGTCACTGAGAAAGTTGAAAAACTACTCAGTGTCCAGCATATCACTCCCAACCCATCAACTAACTTATCCCCAGCAGTTTTTGATGGGTAGGAAACTTAGGTCTTCCCTTGACCGCCTTCATCCCACTTACGCACCCAACGCACCACTATATTCCACTAGCAAAATTCGCACATTCACTGTGGGTGATTCTGTTTATGCTAAGAACCTTATGGGTGAACCATTATGGATTCCTGCTGAGATAACCCAAATCACAGGCCCTAGGTCTTACAGGGTACAAACAGAGGATGGTGTCCTCTGGAGCAGGCACATTGATCAGCTTAGATCCAGATTAGCTCAGGAACATCACAATTGCTCCTCTCTGGTTCCCACACCTAGTACCTCATCTAGGGGGGAAGGGGAGGATTATGAGGATAATCAGCAAGCAAGAATCAACCCCATGTGTAACGAGCCAACACGATAGGAACTATCCCAAAACCTGTCACAATGCCAAAATCCATTCTTACAAGTGGAAGACTGTACATCACTACCTGACTTAGGTGCTGACATTGGGTTGGAGATGGATTGGGAGGAGAGGCCAGGTTGTAGCAACCAAACAGGTTCTATTATTACCAGAAGTCCAAGTATGGAAATGTCAGCAGACACATTTCCTCTCTCACTGGGTGAGAACCTTAAAGCATCTGAACCACGTAGGTCTCAACATACACGTAAGAGCCCCACCTATTTAAAAGAATACATTAGATAGGTTGGGGTTTGAGTATGGACTGAACCTAGTGGGGAGGGGTGTTATGTATGGAGGTTTGAATGTCATTGGTTTAGTTTGAATTGTTCTTGTAAAATGTCAAATAGGATTGGTTTAAAAAGTGCAGGAAAACCCTGCACTCTGATTGGCTGGCAACTGCAGCTGCTGGCTATAAGTAGCAGCCGCAGCCCAGCCAAAGTGGGTCTGTTCTGAGCTGTAGTCACTAATAAACTAAAGAGCTTGAAGCACTCTGCGTCTGTCTCTTCATGCAAACTTAACACTAACCCTTCCACTTGCTTTTTGTAGTGTGAATCCTTTGATAGCCTTGATCTCTGAAATTTTTGTGATAGTATCAGAGCTGGCCTTGTGTGTCGGATGGATCTCTCTCAGTAGTGCCTTCAGAGGGTTGTGTGGCTCGGGGAGATCCCAATGGTGATGTTTTTTTTTTTAAATTCACATTTATATGCAGCCCTTCTTTGAAGACTCAGGGTGGTTTACAATTTTTGGAGCACAACCCAATGCGCTCAGCAATAGCCTTCATTTTATCGTATATGCCTGCTTATTACTAAGTGGCATTTTTACAAAGTCAGCTTATTGCCCTCAACAATCTTGGGTCCTCAATTTACCTACCCTGAGAGGATGGAAGGCTGAGTCAACCTTGAGCCTGGTGGGATTTGAGCCTGCACTAATTGCAGGCAGCTGGAGCTAAGTGCTAGGTGTTTAACAGCCTGCACCACCAAGTTTGCACCACCAAGTTTGTACCAAATATTTTCTCTTTGCGCCCAGAGAGATAAATATCTGCTGCTGCCTAGAATCAAACTCACAGCCTCCAGTCTATGGAGATTCTCAGTCGTCCAGGTCAGCTTCTCATCCAAGAAGCTTCTTCAGCTCAGAGCTGAAGAATCTCCTTGGATGAGAAGCAAAATGTCTTCAAAAAGCAGCCTCTTGAAAAGCACCTTTGGGTCACAGCCTCCAGATTGTCAGGCAACAGCCTGCACCACCAAGGCTCATTTGACTTCTTCAGAGCAGAACTTGAGGAAAAACAAAAGCCAAAATTGATGTGGCTTCATGAAGGACTGAAGCATTGCTGTTTTAGATCTCAAGCTTCTGTGGAATGTCAGAAGGGCTGGTGTTAGTTGCTTGGAAAGATTAGCCTTTTCCAGGAAGGACTGTCCCAACAGTGTCAGAAGCCCACTTTGCTGATAATACTCTATGGTAGTTAATTAATTACCATACCAAACAGCAGAAACAATGCCATGGAAAACAGGCTGGTGTTAAAATAAATGGCATTCATAGCCTTTTCTCCCAATCCATCACTGACCCTCATGTATCTTAAAATCTCTACGTGTTTGGACCAGCACTTGTCAAAGTAAGCTTCTTGAATCTTTCCTCACTGTAGGGTAGCAATGGTAATAACATTTAGATTTATATCCTGCTTCACAGTGCTTTACAGCCCCCTCTAAGCAGTTTACAGAGTCAGCATATTGCCCCAACCATCTGGGTCCTCATTTTACTGACCTCAGAAGGATGGAAAAGTAGCCTGGTGAGCCTTGAGCCTGGTGAGATTGAAACTGCCAAATTGCAGGTAGATGGCAGTCAGCAGAAGTAGCCTGCAGTACTGCATTCTAACCACTGCACCACCATGACTCTTAAATAGCCCTTCCTTCCTCCCTCCCTCCCTCCCTCCCTTACTTCCTGTATTACTTTATAAATAACTCAAGGTGGCAAACAAATATAATACTCCTTACTCCTCTTGTTTTCTCCGTAACAATCCCATGAGGTGAGTTAGCCTGAGAGAGAGCAAAGTCACCCAGCTGACTTTTATAGCAATAACAATAGCACTTAGTTTTATATTCTGCCTCATAGTTCTTTCCTGCAGTTCTTTACAGTATTCTTTGCTGCAGTGTCAGCATTTTGCCCCCAACAATCTGGGTCCTCATTTTACCAACCTTGGAAGGATAGAAGGCTCAGTCATCCACAAGCCCCGTTAGAATCGAACTCCAGACTATTGCGGAATTAGCCTGCAATAGTGTCTTCTAACCACTGTGCCACCAGGGGTCCTACAAAGTATGACCTTGTAGGAATTCTGTGTGTTGGGGCCAGAACTCACGGTCTCCTGGTTTGTAAGCCAGCAGCACCTTAACTTCTAATCCAAACTGGGCCTTGGTTTTAACTTTATCCTGTTAATACATAATATAGAAATGAGAAACCACCTGAGCCAAGCAAGAGTAGCACCAAATTGCTCAGCCTTGAGGCACTTCTAGAGTGCTAAGAGCTGAGTTCGACTAGCACTGGCAGGACCAGCATAAAAGAAATATTATTTTCCACTAGGACTGGAGATGGAAAAGTTTAGGCTTGTAAAGACATTCTGAGCCAAGTCATGTGAACAAAGCCTTTTAAAGCAAGGTTAGCCTTGCACTCTGAAAGAGCTTGAATAGGCTGAGGGTTTAATAAGGTGACAAATCTCAATGGCAGCTGCTTATGGAAATGTCAGAGAGCCCATCCTATTAGTCAGCCAATTACTCTCCACCCCACCGAGCAGCCTCCGTATATAATAGTGAAGTTACAACATTCAGTGTTGTTTGTGAGAATCTCAGAAATAACAGAAAAGGCAGCAAAGCTCTGAAGCCATCTGATTCAATTAG
Source organism: Naja naja (assembly GCA_009733165.1). Taxonomy (NCBI): domain Eukaryota; kingdom Metazoa; phylum Chordata; class Lepidosauria; order Squamata; family Elapidae; genus Naja; species Naja naja. Next base: position 211,478,021 of record CM019149.1, read on the forward strand.
TTGCATACTTCAGAGCAAGGCCCCAGTTTGATTTTCTAATCTGCACTGAAGGCTTTGATTTGACTGAAGCTTGTTCGCACTTAATCATTCATTCAAAGCTTTGTGCAGCCCTAAAAAGTAATTCTATTGGCTGTACTGAAAATTGAAATTGGTAAATTAATTAAACCTATCTCATTGTAGATTATGGAAAAACAGTACTGAGAATTATGCTTGGTACTGTGACACAAAATCAGTTTGGTTTAATACCACAGGGATCCATTTGTAGATTTCCCATTCAGATTACAGTACATAGTCCATGCACACTCCTAATACTTTGGTAGGGATTAGATTTTCTGCCTAGGTGACCAGAGTACCTTCACTTTGCTTTGGGTATTATTTGACTGGATGGCTTTCACATTTATTTCTTTGCTTCAGGCAACAGAGTATCTTGGATTAGTCCCCAGCTGTCATTTTACATGGGAATGAAATGCAAGAATGAAAGGATGATTGGGGTTATAAATAAATTTTAAAAAGCAGCTCAACTCTATAATTAGGTAGCATGAGGCAATAAATGTTGGTGTTCCAAACTTTAATGAATTGTTGTTGATTTTTTTTATTGTTGTGTTTTGATTGTGCCAGGATGAGGATAGGTGCTTCGGGATTTTATGCATCACAACTTCAAGTTGCTTGGCTCATGTTGTGTACTATGCACCCCTAAGAGGCTGTGGCAAGGTAAAATCTATGAATTATGAACAGGGCATCAAAATGTTTTGCATTAGCCCAGAGCATGAACATTTTCAAAATGTAGTTCTTGTTCATTAACAAATTGTTAGCAACACATAGAAAGAGACAGCTTCCACAAATACATTTTAAAAGCTCTTATATAACTTAATAGCTGAAAAGTGATTACATAATTGATTTATAAATGGAAGGAGATGATGTGCAAAATTATTTTAAAACTTTATTTAATGTTATTTATAGTGAAAATTCAGTAACCACCCAGGATACCCGTTTTCAGCCATTTCTGAACCACAGAGCATAGCAAGTTGGTTACTTGTATCTCAGTGAGGAGCAAGGACTGGTTGACTATCATTGAGATATAATGTATAATGATGGAGACCTCAGCAGACAATTTATGTATTAATGACAATTTCAGTAGATTTTTTTAGTTCAGACATGTGGATATGGACTGTGAGACATGGGGATACCCATGGGCCACATAAGAAGGAAAAGAATATGACAATTGTCAGACATGTCAACCTACACCCCATAGAAGAAAATATATATAATATATATAACTCAAGGTTGAACTGTGGAGTACTTTCCAAGCTTGGTAGTTTGCTTTCATTATCCAACTGGGTAACATAATCATCGTTATCTATTGTGGGATATTCTTCCGTGTTTTGATGTAGTACCCTGTCAGTATTGGTCAAGGTGTGGTTTTCTCCTTGGTAATTCTTTGATTCTTTGATTTGTTTTCTGCTTGGGTTTTTTTTGTCTGGTGTTAATCTCTGTTTATCTGAGTATTGACTCCTGGAGGGGATGTCTTCATGCCTTTTGGTTTCCTTCTTAGGTCTTTGTCGTCGCTTTTGAATGCTGTGTAAATATGGTTTATTTCTATGAGTCTATTGATGATTGATTTCTCTGACTGCCAAGCATCCAGGAATGCCCTAGAATTTTTGGATTTGGCTTGGTCTATCAATGAAACAAAAAAACAATACCCTGAAAAAACATCACAGACTACAGACATGATCCTTTCATCCTACCTGCCACATCAGAGACTGGAATTAATCTTTTACATACCAAACAATGTGAGACAATTCTCTGAGGCATGATTTTCAAAAGGAGAGGGAGAATAGAAACTTGTGTTGAAACCAAGGAAAAGATTTCTGACTACGTAAAAATCAAACAGCCTAAAACTAAGGAGAAGAGACCAAATTTGGCTTCCTTGTTAGTTGCTACTATGAATAAGTGATTATACTATGAATGAGGTTCAATCCTTAAACCAAACACTAACAGCCTTGAAATATTTTATCAAGGGTTTGCATTTCCTTTTTAACACTTTAACATTCTCAAATATTGCACCTACACTCATTTTCCTCCTTCGTTTCAAAATAATGGAAAGATTTAATATGTGGGCCATGTTTTCTACAACTGGCCAAACAAGGTAATATCTAACATTTATAGTACTCCAGAAACAGAAATAGCAGTATTAAATGTCCCCGAAACTACAACCAAGAAAAAGAAGGTATGGTTGCTATAGTTACAGAGAGTGAATATATCACGAAGAGCATACAGTATGACATAAAATAATGGCAAAAGATAATTGTCTGATGTTTCATAAAAACAGTGGAAACTTGTCAACATTTGGTAAAGTGTTTCTGAAATCTGACAAAAAAAGCTGAAGCCCAAATGGAAGAACAAGATCAGATTAATAAATATAATGTACTTGCAGATGCCTTCTAAAACACTAGCTTCATCCTTTATAAAAACTGCTAAGGTCTCTAGGTAGGAGGAAGAAGAATAGATTATTTTTATATTGACAATTTGGCACATGAAGATTTATTTATTTATTTTGTCAATCACTTACAAGATAATAAGTATAAGGATAAACATAGTTGTGAATACATGAAATGAATACATATAAGAAAATAAAAGAAAAAATAGTACAGGGATGGTAGGCACATTGGTGCACTTATGCACGCCCCCCTACAGACCTCTTAGGAAAGGGGTGAGGTCAATAGTAGACAGTCTAAGGTTAAAATTTTTGGGGTTTGGGGAAGAAACCACAGAGTCAGGTAGAGTATTCCAGACATTGACCACTCTGTTGCTGAAGTCGTATTTCCTGCAATCAAGTATGGTGCGGTTAACCTTGAGTTTGTATCTATTGTGAGCTCTTGTATTGTTATGGTTGAAGCTGAAGTATTCATTGACCGGAAGGACATTGCAATGTATGATTTTATATACTATACTTAGATCAGACCGAAGGCAGCGTAGTTCTAGGTTTTCTAGGTCTAGAATTTCAAGTCTGGTGGCATAAGGTATTCTGCAATGAGTAGAGGAGTGTAGAACTCTTCTTGTGAAATATTTCTGGACTTTCTCAACTATGTTAATATCAGATACGTGATGTGGGTTCCAGACTGATGAGCTGTATTCAATTTTGGTCTAGCAAATGTTTTGTATGCCCTAGTTAGTAGTGTGATATTACCAGAGAAAAAGCTATGTAGGATTAGGTTAACAACTCTTAATGCCTTTTTGGCTATGTAGTTACAGTAGGCTCTAGCACTTAGATCATTAGAGATGAGTACTCCAAGGTCCTTGACGGAGTTTGGATCATCAACAAGGTCTTGACTATTCAGCTTGTATTTTATTTTCTGATTTTTTTTGCCAATATGTAAGACAGAGCATTTATTTGTTGAGATTTGAAGTTGCCATTTGTTTGACCATTCTGATACATAGTCGAGGTCTTTTTGAAGGGTAGCAGTTTTGTCTGTGGTGTTGAATAGCTTTACATCATCAGCGAAGAGAATGCAGTTGCTCTTAATATGATCACAGAGGTCATTTATGTAGAATATGAAGAGAGTTGGTCCTAGAACGCTGCCTTGGGGGACACCACTGTTGAGAGCTACAGAATTTGATAAGACGCTCCCAATTTTGACCATTTGTTGTCTGTTTGACAGGAATGCTTCTATCCAGTTATGCAGTTGTCCAGAGATACCATAAGATTTTAGTTTTAGTAGTAGTTTGTCATGTACCGCTGAATCGAAGGCTTTGCAGAAGTCTATGTAGATTGCGTCTATTGCTTTGTCCTGATCGAGTTGTGTAGTCCATATGTTTTTGCAGTGTAAGAGTTGCAGATTGCAGGATAGTTTTTTTCTGAAACCATACTGTTTGTTAGAGAGTAGGTTGTTTGTCTCTAAGTGGAGGATAATGGATTGGTTAATAATTGATTCCATGACTTTACAGGTAATGCAGCATAAAGAGATTGGTCTGCAATTTTCAACTACACTGGGGTCTCCCTTTTTGAAGATGGGGATGACCGTGGCTTGTGACCATAGGTTTGGCAAGGAGCTGGTCCTGAAAGATTTTTCAAAGATTATGCTTAGAGGTTTGGCTATGGCAGTGGATAGCTTTTTTAAGAAGTAGGCACATATTCCATCCAGTCCAGTAGATAGAGATGGTTTTAGATTGCATAGTGCTTTTTCAACATTGTCTTCTGTAAAATCGATATGTATTATATCATTGTAGTTGTCTGTGGTTCGACTAGGAAATACTGGGCATGAGCCATTGCTTCTTTACAAATACTGAGCCAAAGAATGTGTTAAAGAGGTTGGCTTTAATGGTGTCATCATTGCAGTCTGTACCATTAGGTCCTTTCAGGGGTGGGATGGGTCTTGAGTCTTTTAGTTTGTTGTTTACAAAATTGTAGAAAGCATGGGTGGAATTGGTGCGTAGAAGGTTTTCATCTTGTTTTATGTGATAATTGGTGCATTCAGTCTTTATCTAGTGGCATAAATTTTTGTATTGGCTTTTGAAGTTGGCAGCGTGACCAGATTTGTTTTTCTGCCAAAGTGATCTTCTTTTGGATTGAAGCTTCCTTATTGTTATGGGTAATCTGTTTTTTCTGGTTTTGGGAGTTGTTGTTGGTACATATAGTTTGATGACTCTTTGGATTTCAAGTGAAAATATGTTGATAAGTTGTCGATAAAATCTTAGCCAATGTATGACAATTTGGGCTTTGGATAAACAACCTACATGGTCAAATATATTGTGGAAAATTACCCCCCAAAGTAGAAAATAGAGATTATACAAAACTAAAACTTTCTTTATATGATCAAAACCAACATAGTCCAGGAGACACAGTACCTGTGGACTACAGTGAAGGGCAGCCTGCTACTCCAGAAGGTTTCACTCGTTTTCTGACTGTTATTGATGGATTTGGCAATTCAGGTGAGATTTCCCCTACCAAACAAAATACTGCATTGGAACTGATAAAATATTTTATCAAGTTGTAGAAGATGTAATAGGTAGATATAATTTGCCTAATGAGTTGAGGTCCAACAAAGAGTCAACATTTATTTTTGAGATTCTGTGAAAACTGTGTCATGAATCCTGGGCTTCATTAACAGAAGGATATAATCAATATCACATGAACTTCTAGTACTGGTTTATAAAGCCTTAGTAAAACCACACTTGGAATATTGCATCCAGTTCTGGTCACCACAACAAGAAAAATAAAGATGTTGGGACTCTAGAAAGAGTGCAGAGAAGAGCAACAAAGATGATTAGGGGGCTGGAAGCTAAAATGTATGAAGAAAAATGGCAGGAATTGGGTTTGAAATTTTATGGCTCATATTTATGCTGATTGCAGTGTCCCAGAGTCACGTCATCATTTTTTTCAATCTTCTGACAAGCAAAGTCAATGGGGAAGCCAGATTCACTTAACAATCATGTTACTAACTTAATTACTGTAGTGATTCAATTAACAAAGTCATAAAATTGGGCATAGTCACTTAACAAATGTCTCACTTAATGACAGAAATGTTGGGCTCAGTTATAGTCCTAAGTTGGGGATCACCTGTAGTACCTGAAAACATTTATACCAATTCAAATGATATAATTCCAAAACCAATTCCCAAATCTACTAACATAGGTAATCTATACTTTTTAAAGAAAAACTCTTTTGTTTCAACTTTATTTCTATAGATGAGCTGGAAAATACTTCAGTAAAGGTATCTGTTGGAATCAAGAGGGTGCTTGTAATATGACAGACTCCAGCATTAAGTTGCTAGAGTGTGAAATAGAACAACTGAGTAAAAGAGTATTAATCAAAACCATTTAGCAGTTGGTTTGTTGTTTGCATCACACGGGGAGATTAATTCTTGTTGCTTTTATGACAATCAACCTGGTGTTGTAGAATTTTCCTTTGTTGGGTCAAACAGAAGCAAACTATATGGGGGTCAGGAAAACGGGTGTGAAAATAGATAATGGCTTCAATACCTCATCTCTGCCTGGTGGAGAGAAAGCCTTCTAAAAGTATACAGATAAGTTAAAGGGAAGACTGACATTTAAGAAGGGGAATTTAATCATAGGTGGCTTAGAGAAGGTCTCTATAGCACAACTGTGAATAATAATGAATATTTTGTAATCCCATAAAAAGCAGTGCTGACAACTTTCTGGGTTCCCTCCTGTAAAGGCTTGACCTAAGGAGGGCATCTCTTGCACACACACAAAAAACCCTCCAGTAGAATAAGCTTATATTGTTTTGTTCCCTAAGTTTGGTTTATTTGTGCATACAGCTAGGGACAAACTCTTTCTGCAGTTAGAGATTTCCATGACAATAGTCAGTTTGAATATAATGTGAATGAAATACATAAAAAGCTAGACTTCTTCATGTGGTAAGGCAGAGCCATACAACAGAGATCTTTTTAGCATCATCTTGCCTTTAGCTTTCCCAATTTATCTTTCCTTACTGAAAAGTTTGGGTTCTGTATTATCTCCAGATTATTTCAGTTAGTGGCCTTGCATACTTTAGTTTCTGGTTGCATTTCTCATCGTAGCAGACCTTTTACTTTTAGCAAACTTTTATATAACTCAGTGTACATAAAGAATTTCATACAATTATTAAGCAAGTGCACGTGTGAGTGAGTAAAGGCTGATACTTCTTATTTGCTTTATACCACAAGCATCGAAGGGAGAAATCTGTTGTGAAAGATTCCATGTGAATTTGGTAGCATGCCATATCGGCAATGGGCTGGCAAAAGAGCAAAACAGAACAAGAAAGCAATCTGAGAATCGCAAAACTGGATCTGTAAAGACTAGTGAGTGAGCCAGTTTGAAAGCAGATCACATCGGAAGCTGACCATCAGGCAAATATTGCATTTCAAGTAGTAAAAAATTGCATATCAAGTAGTATCAACCTCAACAACAGTAGTGATCAAGCAGAGGGTAACATAACGTTTACAAAAATGGAGACCTCACTCTCAAGATGCCCATTTGTGGCCATTTCTGAGCTATGAAACATTGCAAGTAGGGAAAGCTGGTTAAATGTACCTCAGTGCGTGGTGCAAGGAAGACTCATTTAATACTTCCTCCAACCAAAAAGACTGCCAGGGGTTGTCTGTTTTTTGTACATCTGTGAACCTTTTTTTTCCTGATAGACCAATCAAATAGCTCCATTTCACAGAAAATTACCACATTTCTTTGAGAATAATGATGAATATGCTCCTCTCTCTGCCTCCAATTAGTAATTTCTTAGGACCTAAGAAGCAGATTTGTTTTCTTTGGGCAGCGCTGTATCTCACCTGATCATCTGAAAGCCTTCACAATGAAGTATTTATGTAAACTCAACAGAAGTCAAGTTAAATCATGACTTTCCCTGAAGCCTCATAGATGAATAGAACATATAGAGAGGATGCGTTCTGATTTTTTTGTTTCCTTCTTAGCTTTTTTTGTCTCTTTTGAATGTTGTGTAAATGTGGTTTATCTGTCTGTGTCTATTAATGGCTGATTTGTCTAAAAGCCAGCTTCCTTAGCAGTTTTGGATTTAGCTTGATCATGGATGCTCACAGTTTCCCAACTGAAGCTATGGTTGTTTCTGTTCACATGTTGTGCAATTAAGGAATTTTTGTTGTCTGGAAGTTGAGTCATGATACCTGGACTTTTTGATTTGAAACATTTCACTGCTTATCCAAGTAGCTTCTTCAGCCTGAGTAAGTTGGTTGGGGAACCCCATGTATGTCCCCAGAAAGATCAAGATGACTTCAAAGGTTCACCAGGTAGGCTGCCCAAGAGAAGAATTTATGAACAACTACTCTTAACAACTTTCTGCCTACTCACCTAATGAGGCTTTTCAGATTAGGTGAGAAAGGAAACCACCTTGAAGGACATATATGGATCCTCCTAACCAACTTGCTCAGACTGAAGAAGCTACTTGAATGGGTCTAGGACAACTCGCCATGGCCAACTCACCCACAGCCAACTCACCCACAGCCAACTCACCCACAGCCAACTCAACACAGGACAATTCAGTCTCTTCATTCAGGTGCTTTTATTATTGGTGACCATGTTTTTGTCAAAATTATTATAACTCTTGTATTTCTGGATTGGTTTTATTTTATTAGTGGCCATAGTTCTATCCAAATTAATTTAACTTTTGTATTTGTTGAATTGTACTGTAGTGAGTTATCCCATGGTGAGTTGGCCATGGCAAGTTGGCCATGGCACGTTGGCCATGATGAATTGGCTGTGTTGAGTTTCTCATTCCAACTTGTACTCAACTTTCACAGAACTCTATCTGGATGACTGAGAATCTCCATTGAATTTTTATTGTGTCTTCTGACTACTAGTTGATGTTCATAGATGACTCTACTGGTCTTCTGCCTGCCTGTCCTTCATAGAAACTATTACAGTCCTTACCCTGTATGTTGTAGATGAGCCCTTTTGTGTACTACGCTTAAGTCCAACCATAGGCGGCATAGTTCAAGGTTGTCCAAGCCCAAAATTTCAAGCTTGGTAATATTCTGTTGTGAGCAGAGGAGTGTAGTACTTTTCCTGTGAAATACTTCTGGATTCGCTCAATTGTATTAATGTCTGATATAAGTGCAGATTCCAGACAGATGAGCTGTATTCGAGTATTGGTCTAGCAAAGGTTTTGTATGCCCTAGTTAGCAATTCAATATTTCCAGAGGAGAAGCGTTGTAAGATTAGATTTACTACTTAATGCCTTTTTGGCAATGCTGTTACAGTGAGCTCTGGCACTTAGGTCGTTTGATATGAGTACTCCAAGATCCTTGACAGAGTGAGGGTCATCAATGAGGTCATATCTGCCTAGCTTATATTTGGTGTACTGATTTTTTTTACCAATGTGTAAGACAGAGCATTTGTTGGCCGAGATTTGGAGTTGCCAATTGTTTGACCATTCAGACAATTAAAATTAAATTAAATTAAAATTAAAAGAGAGATCAGCCTAAAATTCCTACATAACTCCATCTTCTGGTTCTGCCACTCTTCCCCTACACATTCCAAATTTTTGATTCTATGAATCAGTGAAATCAAAAGTGTATCATTTGTGTAAGATATAAATGGATGCCAATGACATAATTCCAATAGATGTTGTAAAGGTAAATTTAATTTCCTCCTCTGGGATGATGATGATGATGATGATGATGATGATGATGATGATGCAATAATCATGTCACATACTATTTCTGTGTTTTGCATGACAGTGCTTACTACCCCAAAGGGAATTAGCTTGATTGGAATGCATTTATGTACAATTTAATCTAAAAGTTAAGAAAAAGAATAAAAATGCTGCTTTGTTCTTTCTAAGGATTAAGGGCATTTTGGGATGTTATTCTGTTGCTTAACATTCTCTAAACAATTAAACAATGTTTTCCTCTTTGTCCCTATGTGAATTGGCTCAATCTGTTTATTCAGTTAGCTTTATGAGGATTTAAGGACTGAAACTGGTTTAAGTGCATTTATTAATCCCTGGAAAATATACTTACAATGACAGAATTGCCTGTTTGCAAGAGGAAAATGTAAAAAAAAAAAAGAGCAACTGGCTTCAGATTTACACTTTTAGATTAATGACTGAAACTCAAATTAGATTTGCAAATAAATAAACAAACAAACCTCCAGATATAATAGAATAATTGCATAATAATGTTATAGTCTTTATGACATTAGTGCATCTAAAGTGGCATAATTATTTCATCAGCATTATTAAATATGATTAATTGAAAAGTTAATTAGTAATGTGTCAAGAAATAGTATTTGGGTGAGAAACTGAGCTGTTCTTTTATTCCCTTTCTGGTCTCTGTAATGGTATTTTGTTCCACATCAGTTTTAGAACTAATTGATGTCATGACCATCAGCCATAAAGAAATTTATATCAGAATATTAGATGCTGATTATATATTTGGTTTGTATAGAGCTATATTAATATTACAAGGTGGCTAAAATGTGGCAGGCAGGCAGGCAGGAAGGTAGATTATAATATCACTTCAATAAATGGCCTTAGGAAAGTTATCCTCTAGTCTCCATTTGTATTATGTAGGGAAATAACATTAAGGAACCTGGATTATTGTGTAAGCAGGCATCAGAGTTCATGTAATGATTTAACCATGATACTGATTGCATAACTCTACCCATTCTATTTTACATGGTTGTCCTTGGTATGATACAATGGGAGGCCCTCATATCTTGGTGGCAAGAACAATGTGAGCTATACAGTACATGTAATGAGTTGGCATGCAATTTGGGATCCAGAGATGAAGTCACATTATGTGAATAAAGAATAAAAGTTAAATCACTTGGTTTCTTCTTCCCCTGCCAATCATACTTATATTTTCTAGCCTAGTAAGAGACAAATCATTCTTGCCAAAGGTTTGAACTTAACTGCTTGCAAACAGCTTTAGAAATTAGTCTGAGGGCTGCAGCATAAAGTTAGGTAAAAGCTCTAACTCAATGAAACATTCAGTCTATCAGTCCTCATGATATAGGTCATTCTCATCCCCAAACCATGATACACATGGCCATAACCTTCTGTTTTCTGTTCCACAAGACCCTTGTTTACTAAGAAGGACATACCAGTCAACAACAACTCACTGAATTCTGAAAACACCCTCTTCTCCTTTTTTGGATTAAGTAGCCAGATAGGAGCTTGCTTTATGTTGGGATCTTCAAAGAGAAAGGAGAAAAGAAATCAGCAACCGCCCCAGTTTATATGAAGAGAATATTTTCCCAGACACAGAACATAGTCACTTCTAAGATGAGTAACAAATTGGTTTGACTGGATCATAATCACATGGTCCTTTGAATTCTGGACCCCTGAGATAATTGAATAGGCAAAGGGATATATTGATAATCTTGTGCTCTTTATGTTGAAATAGCTCGATGCCTGTGCTTCGCTATGAAACTATGTGACTGGGCTTAGTTTTTGGGGAGGAAAATAAGAGGAAAAATTCTGCCTCTGCCTACCAGCATCCATAGGTATTCATCTGGCTAGCGTCCCGTCAGTGTGTGAGAGATTTGAGGGCTGTTTGGAAACTGAAGCAGTATTTGCTGTGTGAGCAAGAAGGAGACAGCAAGGAGCCTGGGTGTGGCTTTGCTCAACTGTTCTGTACTAAAGCTGTTTGGTGCTGTGAAACTAAAACTGAAACTCTCCTCTGCTTGTGTTTTGCATTTGGATCAGATTTCTTTTCAGGTGGGGAGGGGGAGTAGAACTCCTTAGCATCAGAGCGTGTTAATAATAATATATGAAATACTAATACTCTAATGGTCATTTTGAAAAATCCTTTCTTAGTGAGCACCTAGAAGCCAAGAGGAACATATGTGCCAAATTTCAAGTTTGTAGGCTTTATGGTTCTGGAGATTTTGTGATGATGTATAAATGGTATTTCACTTTTATATATATAGATGAACCTACCTATTATTATTCAAAATTGTAGAGCTAAGTTAGGAAATAAAATGCAAGTACATAATATTCCAGAGCTTAAAACATGCTACAATTTCTATCGTTCAGCAAAAAACAAATCAAACACAACCCTGGGTTAAAAAAGGGGTTTTAAGCAGTTGACAGAAATAAATTATGAAAATGCCTGACACCTGTACAAATAGAAAATATGCACCTATTTTGCATATTTTAAATATGCAGCCTATTTTGTTCTGAACTCAAAACAAGACAGCTCTGCTCCAAATATGTTGTGTTGTGATGAAACAAAATTTGAAATAATGAATATTCTATATTCCCCTGGAACGAAAAGCCAAACATTTCCCCATGGGAAAAATGTCTTCACAGTACGTTCTCAGCCGTTAAAAATACCTGCCAGAAGATGTGAGGAAGGAATGAGGTCAGAGAAAGGTTTTCTTTGCCCAAGCCAATTTCAGCATGGCAGTAGAATGGGCTGATGATTCTGGTATGTGTCCAGAGAGGGCCTTCTTCCATGGAACATAAAAGAGAATACCAAAGAAAATTAGTTTCATCAAGGATAATAAATCCTGTTCATCTTATTGGATTGTTGATTGTGATGGCCTCCACTCTGGTGTTTAAGTTAGCAGGAATCACCCAAGCATCCTTATGCCTTATATATTTCATTCCTATATTCAATATTTCCATTTGGGTATTTAATTAATTTAAATTAATTAATTGATACCACATGTTAGGTGGGCCACCTGCTATTCTGGGATGCAAAGCTGGGACACATAAACCAGTTAAATAGAATAAAAGTCCTAGTTTTAGTTCTCAGCGCTTCCAATTTCCAATGACTGGAAATTCCTCTTAAAAAGACCACGGACCATTAGATGCTGATTTAGAATACAGTGGAATGGAACGGAACAGAACAGAATAGACTATTGTTTGTTGGCCAAGTAAGTGGACATAAGGTGTTAAGTTTGCATGAAGAGTCAGACGCGGAGTGCTTCAGTGAAGAGTTGATTAGTGACTACAGCTCATAACAGACCCAATTTGGCTGGGCTGCGGCTGCTACTTATAGCCAGCAGCCGCAGTTGCCAGCCAATCAGAGTGCAGGATTTTCCCGCACTTTTTAAACCAATCATTTCTGACATTTTACAAGAACAGTTCAAACTAAACCAATAACATTCAAACCTGCATACATAAACCCCTCCCCACTAGGTTCAGTCCATACTCAAACCCCAACCTATCTAATGTATTCTTTTAAATAGGTGGGGCTCTTAATGTATGTTGAGACCTTCGTGGTTCAGAAGTTTTAATGTTCTCACCCAGTGAGAGAGGAAATGTGTCTGTTGACATTTCCCTACTCGGGCTTCCAGTGAAAGAAGACCCTGTTTGATTGTTACAATCTGGTCTCTCCTCCCAACCCATCTCCAGCCCAATGTCAGCACCCAAGTCAGGTAGTGATGTGCACTCTTCCACTTGTAAGGATGGATTTTGGCATTGTGACAGGTTTTGGGATGGTTCCTGTCGTAATGGCTCGTTACACATGGGGTTGATTCTTGCTTGCTGATTATCCCCTTCCCCCCTAGAAAAGGCATTAGGTATGGGAACTAGAGAGGAACAATTGCGATGTTCCTGAAGTAATCTGGATCTAAGCTGATCAATGTGCCTGCTCCAGAGGATACCATCCTCTGTTTGCACCCTGTAAGAACGAGGGCTTGTGATTTGAGTTATTTCAGCAGGAATCCATGAAGGTTCACCCATAAGGTTCTTAGCATAAACAGAATCACCCACACTGAACGTGTGAACTTTGCTAGTGGAATCTGGTGGTGCGTTGGGTGCGTAACTGGGATGAAGGCGGTCAAGGGGATACCTAAGTTTCCTACCCATCAACAACTCTGCTGGGGATAAGTTAGTTGATGAGTTAGGAGTGATGTGCTGAACACTAAGAAGTTTTTCAACTTTCTCAGTGATGTCCCCAGGACCAAATTGCTGAAGCTTTTCCTTGGTAAACGTACATGCTCATCCCGCCGTTAGCCGAAGGATGCCCAGGGGCTGTCAGGGCATGTCTGATACCCTGTTGTGCTAGATATGATTCAAAAATGTTTAAGCTGTTTGATGACAGCTTCAGTTGTGGTGGATGCCATAGGGATGACCTCTAGCCATTTGGAATATGCATCTACTATAATAAGGAAGGTGTGCCCTCTGGTAGGGCCAGTGAAATCAATGTGAATCCTAGACCATGGCCCCTAGGACATTCCCATTCCTGTGGGGGGGTGAGAGGTGGGGCAGGCCTGACTACCTGACAGTTGGGACAAGATGCAACCCAGTTTTCAACCATTTTGTCAATACCTGGCCACCATACATAACTCCTGGCCAATCCCTTCATCCTTACAATACCTGGATGACCCTCATGTAGCATTTCCAAAACCTCTTTTTGCAGTTTTGTAGGAATAACCACCCTGTTACCCCACAAAATACATCCTCTTAATACAGATAATTCAGTTTGCCTGGATTTAAAAGGTTGGGCAAGGTGAGGTAGATCTTGAAAAGGCCAACCTTTCTTAATCCAGCCTATAACAGGAGCCAATAAAGTGTCTTTGGCAGTCTCTCTGGCAATTTCAGCAGCGTGTACTGGAAGCTTGGCAACAGTTTCTAGGAAAAAGGTGTGCCTCAGGTTCAAAGTCCTCAGTGTGAAACGAAGTGGGCAGCGACTCAAGGCATCAGCATGGCCAATGTCTTTGCCAGGCTTGTGGATGAGCTTGTATGAATAAGCAGCAAGAAATTCAGTCCACCTCAGCATTCTTGGTGACAGGATAGTGGGTGTAGGTTTGTCTCCTGCCACAATGCCTAACAAAGGTTTGTGATCTGTGACAATGGTAAATGTTCTCCCATATAGATACTCATGGAATTTCTTGACAGCTGCAACAATTGCCAATGCTTCCTTGTCCAATTGGCTGTAATTCCTCTCTGCTTTGGTAAAGTGAGAGTAAAATGCAATAGGGGCTTCCTCCCGCTGGGAAGCCTGTGGCTCAAACCCCCCACTCCAAAAGGGGATGCATCACAAGTCAGTACAACAGGCAAATTCTCAGAGAACTGTATCAGTACAGCATCAGACGTGATTAGTCTTTTAATATTGTTAAATGCTGATTGTTCCTTCCTGCCCCAGACCCAAACAGATTTTTGTCCAGTAGTCTGTGTAATGGTTCTGCAATGGTTGCCTTCTGAGGTAGGAACATGTGATAAAAGTTAATAAGTCCAAGGAAGGCTTGCAAATCTGTTTTGCATTTTGGTCTAGGGGCTTCTTTGATTGCTTGAACCTTGGCATCTGTAGGGTGGATGCCATGCTTGTCAATCATGTAGCCCAGAACTCAACCTTGTCAGTTCTAAGAGTGCATTTTCTTCCTTGACTTTTAACCCCGCTTTCTTGAATCTGGTAAGGACTTCTCTGAGTCTCTCTTGTAATTGAGTGTCATTTTCAGCAGAGATTAACACATCATCAAAGTAAGGCACTACCCCTGGCAGTCCTTGGAGCATCCTTTCCATAAGGCTTTGGAAGATGCCTGGTGCCACGCTTACTCCAAACTGTAACCTTTTACATTTGAAAGCACCTCTATGAGTCACAATGGTTTGGGCCTCTGCAGTGGCATCATCAACTGTTAGTTGTTGATATGCCTGGGCCAGATCCAATTTGGCAAAGACTGTACCCCTGCCAAGTGAATGTAATAAATGATGCACCACTGGAACTGGATATGCTCTGTTGAAGCATGGTTCAATGTCCCCTTATAGTCTCCACAGATTCTTACTGACCCATCAGTCTTGACTGGTGTGACTATGGGTGTCTCCCATCTGGAGTGGTCAGTGGGCTCTAAAACCCTTGAGCTATTAGTTTATCTAATTGTGCATCAATTTTTCCTTTAAGGCAAATGGGACCCTTCTGGGCTTTAAATGAATGGGGCACCTTGGGATCTAGGTTGAAAGTGATAGGGGTCCCCATATACTTGCCCAATCCTTCGCTGAAGACCTCTGGAAACTCAGACTTCAAGGCCTCCTCCCATTCAGTGTTGCTCACGTGATTGATGCCAGTCACCTCGATGCCTAGTGGATTGAACCACTCAAGTCCCAGCAAGCTTGGGCGATCCTTGTCCACGATGGTCAGGGGCAAACGTTTGGTGTGGCCTTTGAACTTCACATTGAATTCTCTTGTTCCAACTACTGGAATCTTGTTCCTTGGTAGTCTTTAAGAGTCAGTGCTTGCTTCTGGAAATGCTTCTTCTGAATGTTTGGGAGTAGTCTGTGAATAGTGTCCCATGACACCATAGATAAATAGGAGCCTGAGTCCACTTCCATTTGGCAAGGCCTTCCTTCAATTAGTACCTTCACATGTACTTTTCTGCTTCTTAAGGGTGAAGAATGACCAATGGTGACTGTTTGATGAGTTTCATTCTTCCCATTTGCTTCTGTGTTGCGCCCCATTTTCTCACTGAAGTTGTTAGGCTTGAATTCTTTGTCAGGAAACTTTCTTCTGTTGGGTGGAGTTCTGGATGATTTGCAGACTCTTGCTAGGTGACCTCTTTTTTCACAACGGAGGCAGATGGTATCAAGAAACTTGCATTCAGTGGGGGTGGCTTCCCCACAACCTCTGCAGTAAAAATCTTGCCTCTTTCTTCCCAGGTCTTTCTTTTTCCTCTCCATTCTGAGTCTATAAATTCCTTCCTCCACCTCACTACAGTCTGACTCAGAATCTATTTGCTCGCAATGAGTTGTTGTGGACTTTTCCACATCAGGATGGCTTGAGGCCTTGTTAATTTTCTTCATGGCTGCTGCTGAGGACTTGGTGGCTTCTGCTGAGGAGGCCTCTTCTATGGCTTCCTTCAACGTGATCTTAGGTTTTAATAATAATTTGCTCTGAAGCACCTTGTCTTTGAGGCCTAGAACAAATCGATCGCATGGCCTCTTCCAAGTTGTTAAACTCACATGCACCCCAATGTCTCTTAAACTTGCCATGAAGTCGTTAACGCTTTCGCTTTCCCTTGATCCGACAGTAAAACTCGTGTCTCTTAATGAGGCACGATACTTGTGGGCGTAATGGGCTCTTAAAAGCTTTTCTAAATCAGGCCATTCCATTACCTTCACATCTGCAGCTCCGCCAATGCCTTCGCCATCTTGAAAACTGCCGGACTGCAGTGCGTGAGAAAGACCGCCTCTTCCGCTTCTCGAAATGTTGGCGAGATCGTTTCCTCCAAATACATTTGGAAACGATCTGCACGAGTCCCAGTCTTCTGCCATCGGATCGAACAGGGCTGGGGGTGTTCAGCACAGCCATCTCTCTCAGCTTGTTTTCCGCGTTGTCTTCTCTTCAGGAAGGATCCCACCTTCGTCGCCAGTGTTAAGTTTGCATGAAGAGTGAGACGCAGAGTGCTTCAGTGAAGAGTTTATTAGTGACTACAGCTCATAACAGACCCGATTTGGCTGGGCTGAGGCTGCTACTTATAGCCAGCAGCTGTAGTTGCCAGCCAATCAGAGTGCAGGATTTTCCCGCACTTTTTAAACCAATCATTTCTGACATTTTACAAGAACAGTTCAAACTAAACCAATGACATTCAAACCTGCATACATAAGGAATTTGCTCTTATGCATCAGCTCAGTCTACATAGAAACAACAAAGTGATAGGCCATAGATCATAAATTATGGTTACAATCATTAATTAGTTGTTATAGAAATGGCTAGTATACATTAGTATGTAAAATGAAACTAAAAGTAAAGCAAAAATTGAAGGTGTAATGTTAGTGTCTTCCTTCCTTCCTTCCTTCCTTCCTTCCTTCCTTCCTTCCTTCCTTCCTTCCTTCCTTCCTTCCTTCCTTCCCTTAATTATTTTTATAAATAACTCAAGACAGTGAACCAGCCTCATACTCCTTCCTCTGCCTATTTTCCCCAGAATAATCCAGTGAGGTGAGCTGGGCTGAGGGACACTGACTGGCCCAACATCACCCAGCCAGCTTTCATGCCAAAAGACTAGAACTCACTGTCTCCCAGTTTCTAGCCTGGTGCCTTCACCACTAGATGAAATTGGTTCTTACTATAATATGTCCCCAAGTTACAGCTAAATAATGTGTTCAAGCAATAGGAAATTTAAGAAGATAGCACTATCATACAAGTGAAATGAGTATTAAAGCCTACAGGTTCAACAGGTATGGTTTAATTTTTTTCTTCATGTGTACAAGAGGGAGGCCAACATTTTTAGTCAGTCCCAGGGTACATGGCCCAAAGCTTCAGTGGCAGAATCAGCTTCTGCCCTGGGAATTGCTCATCAAGATTGCCCCTTCATTGGACAGAGTAAAAACCTAAATAGTAGAACTTGCAAGACATTGATTGTAATGTTATATCATGTAGTGTTACATGTTACATGTTGATATGACCGGCAGGGGCCAGATTAAATAGGCTGAGGCTTCACAAATGTTTAAAAAACTCAAGCAGGAGATCTTGTACCTTCCAGAACAGGAATGAAAGCAGGGGTGGGATACAACCAGTGTTACTACCAGTTCGGTGACTACGCTTTGCACATGTGTAAAACCTTAAGCTGTGCCACTCGACAGCTGAAAAGCTGTGTGCAGGTGCACAGCATTTAAAAAGCCACTTTTTTCCTGCTTTTTCAGCTGTGCCGCAGAAAGCAGCTGAGGTTGAAAAAGCAGGAAATAAAGGACAGGTAGGAGCCCGGGCGGTGGGTGAGTTAAACAGCAGCAAACACAGAACCGGTTCAGTGTTTGCTGCTCTTCAGAGCTACTGGTTCTAAAGAGCTGGGCAGAACCGGTAGCATTGCACCCCTGAATGAAAGCTTTCAGATACAATATGAAACTATATACATCCATTTTCCCCTCAAATGACTCCTTATAGAATATTAGAATGTGGCACATATCATATTTCAGCCAGATTGTTGTATCTTCTCGCTAGCTGGGAGTATAAATGTTGAAGGTTTAGCTAACAAATCACAAAACTACTTTATCACTGTCCTTTCCTCTGAAAGAAGAAAGGAAGAAAAATCTTATAAATTAGACACCTCATAGCCTATAAAACTAATGAGAGATAGAGTCAGTGTGCTCTGAGCAAAACCTCTCCAGAACATCTAACATTTTATCTCTCAACTTTTTTTAATGGTACTTTTGTTTACTTTTAACGCTTATTAAAATATTGCACCCAATAAAATTATCCAAAAGGGATTTAAGAATTATAAACTGCTCTTACAGGCCTCTGTGAAACCTGAGAAAAATATACTACAATAGCTGACATGGCATAAAGTAAAATACAAACAATATATGTTTGCAGTACAGAAATAAATCTGGGTATTTAAGTCTCGTATATTTTCAGATGGAGAGGCTTTTGAGAAATATGTAGATTGTCCCCATTCTTCATGGTGAATGCATTATATTAAGATAAATAAACAAATACATTTAATTCACTGAAGGTCAATTTATCAGAGTAGTAGAATGAGGCAAGGCAGGATCTGCATTCTACGATTAAAGTCAAGTTGCTTAGAGACTAGTTGACTTGGCCATAATTCATCTAGTTATAATAGTCTGGGTTGTTTCAGATGATTTATGGAATCATCTGAGAATCCCGATTATCTGTCTCAAGAACAGATGTCATACAACTGAGCAATATTTACTACTTAAATTTACTATAGAAAACAAGGAGTAGAAAACAAGAAACAAAAGTAGTTAGAAAAGTAGTTCTATCAGATACATCAGAGTTTAAGAAGAACGTGAGGCTGTGAATATAAAATCTGTCTTTTATCGTTTTCTCATGCTAAACTAATGATATTCTGTAATTTAGGTCTTACATTTTCTCTTTCTTTTTTTTAAACTTACTATATTGGAAATGTGGATTTATACTTTGGAACAATTAGAGGAAATTTTTTTCTCTCTTTTTGCATTAAGGGCCAATATTTGCTCAGTACTGCATGATGGAAATATTAATAATTATAATACCTCAGTTTGAACCTGTGGCATTTTCAGCCTCAAAATTGCTAGTTCTTACTCATGATTGTTAAATTCTATGCTACCAAAAAAATCCCAAAATGATTCTTTTAAAATTATGTTAGTGATGAATAAAATTATATACACACTTAAATATTGAATGGAGTAAAGAATTAGAGATTTATATTTTGCTTTGGCCATGGGAAACAATATTAAAATCAATGCAAAGAACTTCATTATAACTCTATGTCTCATTCAACAAACAATAATATTTGAGATGTATTTGAATCCATTGTATTGATATAGAAGAAACTTGAGTATATTATGTTATTGGAGATGAAATGAGATTAATGCTTCATTTCACCATATGAACAATTCCTATAATTTTTTCACTTGGGAGGAAAGTTGCTACATGTATTAACTGAAATGAAACAAGATTTAATATTCTCATATATTCATATTCCACAATGTGTTTCAAAGCCATTTGATTTGATCGGCTGCTTTGTTTTGATTCATGAATCTGTTTGACGCAAGTGCCGGAAGACACTTTGTCAGACTGAAGTCCTTTTTAGAAAGGAATTTTGCACTGCCCCGTGGATTGTCATCTGATCTTTCCCAGCCATCCTCAGAAATTGATTGGAAAGGAGGAGGAAAAGGAGTGAAGATTAGATGCTGTCTTAGACATTGTGCAATTATAGCCATAAGCATATAGATACCAAAGGACATTTTTTGGAAGGACTGTAGGTAGCCACTAAAGGTAAAAAGAAAGGTTTCCTGTCCATTTGTGTCTAGGGGTGGTGTTCATCTCCGTTTCTTAGCCAAGGGAATCATGTTGTCTGTAGATGCTTCTGTAGTCATGTGGCCAGCATGACTATACACTGAACTGAACGGAATGCTTTTACTTTCATACTGGAAGGGGTGCCTATTTATCTACTCACATTTGCATGCTTTTGAACCACTAGGTGGACAGGAGCTGGGGCAAGTAATGGAAGTTCACCCCTTCACAGTTGAATTTGGGTCTCAAACCTAGGCTTTCGGCTTTCCAGCTGACAAGCTCAGTGTCTTTAACTGTTGAGCCATCACGGCCCTTTAGCTAGCCACTAAATGACCATTTTTAGTACATGGCCATTGGAAACCAACATTTCAAGAAAGCATCCTGAGACTGCAGAATCCATTGGGTTTGTCAACATGATGCAAGGTGCATCATACACAGTCTGTGACCCTTATGTACATGCATGTCATGTTACAACACATGTAGAAAGAATCAGAACTTGCATTCTGGTATTACTGCAATTCATGTGCATATGTCGTTAAAAGGGTGAATGAAGAGTTAAACATCAACAAAGCATTGAACTCTCTTTTGACAGTCACTATCTCCAAGTCTCTTCATATTATGAATCTACTTGCACAAATATGAACCATCCGTAAAAAATTATTTATTTGTATTGGCTGCTGATTCCACTAATTACCTGAATATTTAATATGTTTCCAAGAGCAAAGCAGATCCCTTAGCCCTGCCATATGAAATCTACTGAATTTTGTTGTAGGCCTATTTACTGTTCATCACATTTAATAAAATGTGGCATGGGGATATCTTCAGAGAATGAATGAAAAGGCTGAAGGCTATTATTGTCCATCTATCCTGGACTGGACCAGAAGTGATCTCATCCACAATGTGTCTGGAATCTGACAGGCAAGCAACATCCCACTTGTATTTTGCAGGGTTATGCAAAGCTTTAAAGGGCATTTTGCTTCCACCAATGATTGACCCCTTTGAAGACATATTGACAGCCTCATAAATGAGAGGTAGGTGGAAGCAATTGAGTTGGAATACCCTCATTTCATATAACCATAATATATGTTGCAACTTTGAAGACTGCTAGAAAATGGATTATAATTTCTTTTCCTACTATACTGAATTGGAAGTCATGATAAGCTGACAGTAAGCTGCATGAAGGTGAAAGGGATACAGACAAAGATCTGAAACATGACTCACTTTTATGATGTGCCTTTGAGTTATGCTGTTTATGCATTTGCAGTGTGAGAGCAGAACAGATGGAGAAGGTTTTGTTAAAATAAAAAGGAAATATTTATTCTGAAAATAGCTGCCAGGAGACCATTTCCCACGTCAAAATCCCTCTCCTCCTCCTGCCATTCAGGTTTTGCTCAGCTGCAGTATTAAATGAAACAGGCAGAAAAGCTTTCATTAAGCTCCACAAAACCCAGGGATTGAAAGAGGTGGGATTTACAGCAAACAACCCTTTCCAATGGCCAGTCAATCATTTTATTAGACTTCTTGGGTGGCAGTGCCTAGAAAAGCAGGGGACCAGAAAATACGATTATATGAAGGGTAAAATAAATAGTGCATGTAATTCAAGGCAGGGTAAGAAGTGGACTAAATCTAGCAGGTCCAGTAAAACATTGCATTTAGCTTAATGTGATGAAGTTTTAATAGCATAAGCTTTTTTTTTCTTTGCAAGAAGTTACTTGGAAGGTACAGTAATCTTTGTCATAGGAAGGAAGGAAGGAAGGAAGGAAGGAAGGAAGGAAGGAAGGAAGGAAGGAAGGAAGGAAGGAAGGAAGGAAGGGAGACACCAAATATTAAATAGAGTCCTTCCATGAGCATATCTCTGAGCTGTATAACAGTTCCACTTCTGTTCTAGTCAATAATAAACTAAAATATACAAATATTTGATTCAGCCAGCATTACAAATAAGCTACAAATAATGCCCATTGATGCTGCTGCAGAGGAGTTGATAACCACCCAAATGAAGGTAGCAGTTTCCAGAGGACTGACTCTGCAGGTTCTATTAAATATATACCTTTAGGGGCACACTTGTTGTAATTTATTGTAAAGAGACTGAGGTACTTGTTGAATAAAAGACACTTGGCTGTAATGTCATTTGAATATTGACTTCAGGATGTGAAATTAAAAGAGTGTATCTGGGGTCTACACTACAGTAACCAAGAAAGATAAAATAAGTCACTCAGGACTCCACTAAAGTAAATTATTCAGTTAATAAATGAGATTCATTTCAGAGTTTTAATATGCCTTATAAAGGGCAATCACCTGAGGCAAAAATTTCCCCAACTATTTTTTAACTGACTTAACAGCACATTAATAAAGTTTTTAAAAAGCACCAGAATTAAAAACAAAACCCAAAATTCCTAAGAAAATGAGTTTTATAACTAAGTTCAAAACTTTAGTCCCTGGGAAGGAAGTTGATTCTTAAAAGAATTATACATAGCTAAATGCAGATGTACAGCTTTATGCATGTAAAAATATATGGCGTTTCTTCTTAAATGGCTGTGCCACTGAATGGAACATTATTTTCCTCACTGTGACCATAAATGACTGGAATCCTGTATAATGGCCCGAGCAGTTCTAGTTCATCCATGAGTAGAAAACATTCCTGTTTATAAATAGGAAGTGTTTGGCACAGACATTTGCTCTATATTAATGAGCATAAGTTCTAAAGATAAAAAGTAATAAGTAAGCTTTCTGTTTCATTCATAAAATATTCCTGTAGGACTTCAGAGCATGATAGAAAAGCTTTCAGGTAGGTGATGGGAGCCTGTGGAGGTCTGTGGTTGCTCCATTACCATTCTTCATAAAAGATCTGATTTATGAGACATGATCAAATTTGACAGTTGCTTGGAGTTGGGCATTTCCAAAATAAATTTAAATGAACAAACAAGCAAACTACCCAAGCACAATGCAGAAAATGCTGAGGAGGGATAACTTGCAAACTCATGGAAACTTGGAGCTATTATTCTAATCCTTTCCAAATGCATATCACAGAATTATAAAAAAAATTTTAATTACATTTATATGCCGCCCTTCTCCAAAGACTCAGGGTGGCTTACAATTTTTGGGATACAACCCAATGCGCTCAGCAATAGCCTTCATTCCATTGTATATACCTGCTTATTACTAAGCGGCATTTTTACAAAGTCAGCTTATTGCTGGGTCCTCAATTTACCTACCCCGAGAGGATGGAAGGCTGAGTCAACCTTGAGCCTGGTGGGATTCGAGCCTGCACTAGTTGCAGGCAGCTGGAACTTAAGTGCTAGGCATTTAACAGCCTGCACCACCAAGGCTCTATTTTAAAGAATACATGGACTCCAAGTGCCTGTCTTGATGTAATATTTCCACACTGATCATCCCAAAGATGCTTTTTCAAGAGGCAACTGGACTTTCTGTGTTTTTTTTCTTTGAAGACATTTTGCTTCTCATCCAAGAAGCTTGTTCAGCTCTGACTGAATGGTGGGGAATGAAAGGATTTATACTCCTTGCAGATAGCTGGCTGTTATGTATGCAGGTTTAAAGTCATTGGTTTAGTTTGAACTGTTCTTGTAAAATGTCAGAAATGATTGGTTTAAAAAGTGTGGGAAAACCCTGCACTCTGATTGGCTGGCAACTGCGACTGCTGGCTATAAGTAGCAGCCGCAGCCCAGCCAAAGTGGGTTCGTTCTGAGCTGTAGTCACTAATAAACAAAGAGCTTGAAGCACTCCGTCTGTCTCTTCATGCAAACTTAACACTGGCCATTTGCATTTTTTTAGATGTTCTATCCCTCCCCTCTGTTGAGAGAGAGCCGTTCAATTTTGACACAGTTGACCTCTTGGACCCCTCTTTCAAACCAGCGGTCCTCTTTGTCCAAAATGTGGACTTTGCTGTCTTCAAAAGCATGGTCTTTGTCTTTTAAATGCAGATGGACTTCCAGACTGATTGTTCAACCTAATCCATGTTCTGCATTCTTTGTCCAGGAAAGAAAGAGGAGAAGCTTCCATTTAACAATGCTACGAGAAGACAGGTTGCAATGAGAGTGAATTTAATTTCTATTTATTATATTTGAGTCTTGTCTCTTCTTCGGGTATTTAAAGTGAGTTTCTTGGTTCTATTCTACTTTTTCTATCTTTATAATAATCTTGTGAGAAATAGTGGGCTACAAGTGAGTGGCTACACAAATGAATGTGAACTTCATCAAAGCAATCTCAGTTTTAATCTTACAGTAATCATTACATTATCTTCCTCTTGGCGCTCTTTTATGCATAGATATTATTATAAAGACATTATCATCCAATTATATTCAGGACAGATATCCACAACAACACATCTATAAAAGTTGGTGCCATAATGTGCTATTTCATGACAAGAATGATCCGCTGATATTCATGGTCCAACTTTATACTCTATTTTGATTTGTACAGCATTTTATTTCATGTAAATAGAGTGCCATGTACTGCCACCTACTGGCCACAGCATAAAGGGTTGTTTTAACCCTATGCTCAATATTTCAAGCCCAGGATTATGCCTGGTCTTTGAATAGAACATCGCTTATATAAAAATGTCAAAGATCAGCAGGATCTTTATATCTTTATATACTTCTCACTAAAAAGAATTGGATGGAAAAATTGTCTAAAGAAATTTCATTATAAACCTCCAATAATACTAGATATTTTAATAGTTCTTGTAATAATACAAGAACTCAGTACAATAATTATCTTATACCTGTCAATCATCGATATAGGAGTTTTCCCTGCCTGAAAAGATCTAATGGTACCTATTGTTTCTTGGAGAGGTAAAGGAGCATGAAACTGGCAATTTAGTCATGTGTAACCTGAAGAAGACCTTCTCTGTACAAAAAAATGATTAATTCTTCCCTCATATATGATATGACTTAATATGATACAATGAAGAAAGCTTTTAAAATGTTGATTTATTGAGTCAGAATCACAAAGTTTACCCTGAGCATCTTTAATAATAAAAATAACATTACTTTTTGTAAATATTCTGGCTGAGTGCCCATCTTCTTCTCAATATCTTTGCTTTATGACATTCAATAAATACTCAACTTCAAGTTAAAGAGGGGGTTGAGTTCCTTTTTAGTGCTTTTAGTTTTATGTGCATCTGATTTAAGCTATCTTTCACATCTATTCCAAAATGCCTCAATGCTTTCCCCCATAAATCACAGAAAGTAATTGAACCATGTATACTTATTCAAAGGAATACAAGCAAAATGTCTGTGCAATAGGTCTGGGAAAGCACTAATAGGATCATAACAATTAATATTTCCAGTACATTTTGAAAGAATTGCCAATGTTTTTAAAGAAATATAGTTTGGGGTTGTGTTGTGTTGTTTGAATCCAATTCAACCCAACTCAACCCAGAAGCATATTTCCTTTATATTTTAGAGCTCTTGAGCACCTTTTAAACCAAATAAGCAGAAATTTCCTGACAGTTGGAGTATTCTATTCTGTTATTCTATTAAAATTGCCAAAGCTCTAACTGAAGTGAAATGTTGAACTTTTGCCTGTAATGGCTACTGACTACTTCAGTTAGTAGAGTTTCTGACCATATGCACTCTGGCAAATAAAAACTGGGCCCATGTTCACCTCCTGACTTCACCTTGAAGAAACCTTGGGGCCCCAACTGAGCAAACACTTCTTTGAAGATCCACACAGGTCTCAAAGATGATAATTTACAACTTGAAGGGGAACAGCTTTCAAAAGTTTCCTGGCAGAGAAAGGTCTTCAAAAGCTAGCAGAACAGTACTAAATGTTATAATTAACCTCTTGGGATTGAGAGTGGCACAGTGAACCACTGCCATCACAAAGGTCATCTTTTCAATAAATGCAAGTTATTTCTATCCTGCACGCTTCAACTTGAGGCTTGGTGGGTTTGGATGTGACACTGTAGGTGGATATTTTGAGAAAAGTCACAACCTGAATCTATTCCTAAGGAACAGGGAAGGAATCCGTGGAAATATTATGTTTTGTATTAGGTGTCATTCTATGTCATTGACGGATCAAAGGCTTTTATGGGCCATTTGTGTCAAAGGCAACTCTGTGTATCACTGTCTGCTGTGATGCTAGTTAGCTTAATGGCAAATTAATCCAATTATTATTGCCTTTTGTTCATTTGAAAATTAAGTTGGTGACAATCCAGTCTGGTGAAATACATTAAATGCTTTAATTAAAATCGTCTGGCTAGCAGTCACTGCTGATTTGTTTCCAGACTTAGCCCAGGCAACGTGAGTCTGGCTGCTTGGGATCTTTGAAAGTTGACCATGCTCAGAACATCATTTGACAAGAAGGATTTTGTAGTTGGGACTTCACTATTTCCATAAGCACAGATATCTCTTTGCATTGTGGGCTTGTGCCTAATGAGAGGACCAATATGTCTCATAGTATAGAGGGTATACAGAATAATCTTGAGGGATAGGCAAAAGAGGCACTATAAGATGATGGTTAAACAAGAAAAGCTTGAGTGTAGACCAAGAAAACAATGAGAAAAAGTATCTTAGACAAGCCTGTCCCTAACTCACATGAAGATAAAGGCAGGAAGAAAGAAGCACCTTTAGACTTGCAAGATTCCATTATTATAATTTTACAGTTAAGTAGTCTTAATCCATATAGTGTGGGTTTCTAGTCTGGTCTATCTTTTGAGCTGATAGGGTGGTCATTTGGTAGAAGAACTCTTTTCTGTTATGGCTCCTGCCCTCTAGAAGACCATTTTTCCCACGATGCATGCAACTTTCAACCTTGGCCCTGTTTAAACAAATTCTTATTACTTGGTTATGTTCCCAGGACTTATAAGGGTATGGCATGTTTCTTTTGTTTCATTACTTGTTTGATTTTCTCCAGACTTTTATTTTTACATTGTAATTTCTGTGTTTTTAATTGCATTGCACTTACAGAGCATTCTGTAAGATGGCTGCAAGAGACACAAAGAATGAAGGAGCAGAACCCTGGTAGTTAACATATACATGTGCAAGATTGTGATTAAAGTAACCTTGTGACTATACATATAAAATTAAGGCAGTCTCAAAGGAACAGAGATTAAATGTCACATATAAGAGTGTAAGGGGCTTGTTGATACAAGTTTCCTGAAAAAGACCCCAATCTTTTAAAAACCAATGGTTTAAGTCAGGAAATCAAACTCAAGGCCTGGGGCTGGATTTGGCCCACAGGGTACTTAGATCTGGCCCGGGTGACCCTGGAAACAGCAAAGGACTGGCCCATGGTGCCTCTGCCAGTGAAAATGAGCTCTCCCAAGCTCCATTTTCATTGGCAGAAGATTGCAGGAGGCTGTGGCAGTCAAAATGGAGCTGGAGCCCTTTTCGCTGGCAGAGCACTGGACCACCACAGGCACCCCAAACAAGTGACATCAAGCTGGCCACGCCCACCCCAGCCACACCCACCCCAGCCCCCAAGGTCAAACATAAACCTGATGTGGCCCTCAATGAAATTGAGTTTGACACCCCTGGTTTAAGTGAAAGCTGTAAATACCTGGAAATGTCCACATCCACTGTATGCTGTCATGACATTATGGATATTTTATTGTGAAAATGCAAGTTAAAGTCTAAGAAAGGAATTTCCAAATTAGTTAGAAGATGACCAAATATAGAATAACTCACACATTAGCCAATGTGATTGTCCCACCTATAAGCTTTTGTGTGGAAACAACTATAAAACCTTGCTTCTATGTGTGTTCAGGATCTTATCCAAGGAACATTTTACCGTGTTCTTCTGTATTTGATCCAGATTCTGCAATCTTGGACAAAAGTATTTTGGACGTGTTCAAACTGTGTCCTGAGGAAGTAGAGCCTTGGTGGTGCAGGCTGTTAAACGCCTAGCACTTAGTTCCAGCTGCCTGCAATTAGTGCAGGCTCAAATCCCACCAGGCTCAAGGTTGACTCAGCCTTCCATCCTCTCAGGGTAGGTAAACTGAGGACCCAAGATTGTTGGGGGCAATAAGCTGACTTTGTAAAAATGCCGCCTAGTAATAAGCAGGCATATACAATGGAATGAAGGCTATTGCTGAGCGCATTGGGTTGTATCCCCAAAAAAATTAAGTCACTGAGTCTCTCGGAGAAGGGTGGGATATAAATATGAATTTTAAAAAAAGGTACTGGTCCCAAACCTTGTCATTCAAGTGATCGAAAATATTACCCAGGAATTTTTCCCCAACCACACTCAGAAGTTGTACAGATTGGGGTGACCTATAAATCAGACGAAATCTGAATCAATAAATAGTGAACAAGTTCTTACTAACTTGTTATGAATTTTGTTTTCCTGCAAAACAAAACAAAAACTGAACCTCAAATGCTGCTTCGTTTAAAACATCGCACATCTCCCTGTGTTCCTTTTGTTGCTATTATTGTTGTTGTTCCCCCTAGAGGATCTTTTGAGGATCCTAATTGTGCTACATGCAGCAGGAGACACAAAATATTAAAGGCTCCCGCCCCCGAAGGCTTCTTGCTTATATATTAAAAAGCTAATGACAAGAAGAGGGGCAGGTGAAGAAACATGGTCATTTTTAAGCAGCTTCTTGGAAAGTTGTAAACATTTGATAGTTTTAAGCATGCTGTTTGATCATGTCTAAGCATGGTTGCAATGCCTTTACTTGTTGGGATAATCTCCTTAAAGTTAATTACATTGATATTTCAATTGGAACTTATGGGGTAGCCTTGTGAAAATAGCAATATATCTACTTTGCCTATGAGAAGAAATGAGTTTCTCCAGATGGATTTTTCACAGGAAAAGCAAAGGTGTTGGTGCCAGAAGAACCTGCTGTGTTATTTGTATGGCATGTTTACTGTTTCATTCTTGTTAAGAAAGCTGCAGTCTTAGACTTTCTTCCTTGGGAATGAACCATTGAATCTTTGAGACTCACACCGTGGTGTAGTAATAAACCAAAGATAGCTGCTGTGTTGCACTGCAAGGTGTCAAACAGTTGATTGGCATGCTGGGCATCACAGCTCGGCTCGGCTGTCAACAGACTTGCAGAATTCCTGAAAATTTAACAATCGGTTCTCGTGAGCTGATACAAGCCAGCTCCAGCACACCAAGGGGAGTCACATCTCATTAGGCTTCAGAAGACTAGCTCTTTCAACAGATTGTTGGGTTGCTGAGAAGGTGCAGGAAAAGTCACCTGTAAGTTCATGAAACGATAGGTTGAAGGCAAACCTTTAAGGAACTGAGAGGTTGACTATAAGTTGGGGTGGAAGAAAGAACAGCAAGTTATTTTGCATATCACACACAATCAATCGCCCTGTTTTGATTCTCAGATATCACTTAAAAAGATCTACAGGTAGTCCTCAGCTTACAACAGTTCATTTAATGACCATTCAAAGTTACAATGGCACTGGGAAAAGTTGGTTATGAATGTTTTTTCACACTTATGAGCATTGCAGCATCCCCATGGTCAACATTCAGATGCTTGGCAATGGATGTTCATATTTATGACTGCTTGCAGTAGTCCGCAAACCATCATAAACGCGATCCCTTTTTGCCCTTCTGAGAAATAAAGTCGATGGGAAGGCTGATTCACTTAATCACCATGGTACTAACCTAACAACTGCATGGATTTGGGGCTCAATTGTGATCATAAGTCAAGGACTATCTGTATTAGTATCTCATTCAGCAAATTGGTCCAGGAAACAAATGGCAAGAGAAAGAACTTAAGCATTGGATATCTCTGTAGCATTGCATAAATGCTAAAAATTGGCAATACAAAGGCCTTCCAGAAAAGGAATCCTGTCCCATCAGACATACCATATTTTTTGCACTATAAGATGCTCTGGACCATAAGATGCACCTAGTTTGTGGAGGAAAACAAGAAAAAAATACCTGCCTCTGCCTCCCCAGCATCCATTTGGTATTCATCTGGCGCTTTGCAGCAAACACCAACAGCCGGGTCAGCTTTTTCAGACGTTATTGCAGCCTGTTTTAGCACGGCAGCTGATTGGTGGTTGATCACCTTCCAGAATACTGCCGCATCAGTTGTTCCAGGCTGTGGGGATCGCTGCCGCTTATTGCCAATTTCCACGCTCCCATTTTTGGCTTTCACACATCCCATTTTGGCCTGTTCCAGGTGCTTATCACCACCGATTAACACTGCTGCCTATTGCCATGGTGATCCCCGCCACCTGAAACGGGTTTAAATCGGGTGGGGAGGCCAAAAATGGGGCATGCAGAGGCTGAAAAAACAGGGCACAGAGGCTGAAATGGGGTGCTACAGAAGCAAAAACGAAAAAAGTAATGAGGCTGAAAACAGCCAAAGGATGGGGCTGGTGGGGGTGGGGCTTCAGCAATATTTGATCTATATAAGATGTACAGACATTTCCACTCACTTTTTTGGGAGTTTGTTCAGTGCGAAAATACACTAAATACTGTAGCCATTGAAGGGGTTCTGATAGAAATTGCAGTTCATATGATAGTCCTCTGGCGCATGATGCCTAAGTCATGTAGCAATTTGTTCCAATCCAGAAAAGTGTTCCATTTATTTAATAAAGTATTATGCATCAAACTATTATGATTATATATTATAGAATTATAACTAAATATTAGTAAAGAGTGTCATTAAATTATATAAACTATTGCAATACAATGAACTGCTGTTATGTATGTAGGTTTGAAATGTCATTGGTTTAGTTTTGAATTGTTCTTGTAAAATGTCAAATAAGATTGGTTTGAAAGTGCTGAAAAACCCTTAACTTCGTGGCAAGTTTAAAAGACATTGGGGGTTCATGTGAGTTTAACAACTTGAGGAGGCAATGCATGATCAATTTGTTCTAGGCCTCAAAGACAAAGTGCTTTAGAGCAAATTGTTATTAAAACCTAAGATCACGTTGAAGGAAGCCATAGAAGAGGCCTCCTCAGCAGAAGCCACTAAGTCCTCAGCAGCAGCCATGAAGAAAATTAACAAGGCCTCAAGCCATTCTGATGTGGAAAAGTCCACAACAACTCATTGCGAGCAAATAGATTCTGAATCAGACTGCAGTGAGGTGGAGGAGGAATTTATAGACTCAGAATGGAAAAGAAAAGAAAGACCTGGGAAGAAAAAGGCAAGACTTTTATTGCAGAGGTTGGGGGGGGCACCCCACACTGAATGCAAGTTTCTTGATACCATCTGCCTTCGTTGTAAAAAAAGAGGTCACTTAGCAAGAGTCTGCAAATCATCCAGAACTCCACCACACAGAAGAAAGTTTCCTGACAAAGATTTCAAGCCCAACAACTTCAGTGAGAGAAAATCAGAAGCAAATGGGAAGAATGAAACTCATCAAACAGTCACCATTGGTCATTCTTCAACCCTAAGAAGTAGAAAAGTACAGGTGAAGGTACTCATTGAAGGAAGGCTTGCCAAATGGAAGTGGACTCAGGCTCTATTTATCTATGGTGTCATGGGACACTATTCACAGGCTACTTCCCAACATTCAGAAGAAACATTTCCAGAAGCAAGCACTGACTCTTAAAGACTACCAAGGGAACAAGATTCCAGTAGTTGGAACAAGAGAATTCAATGAAGTTCAAAGGCCACACCAAACGTTTGCCCCTGACCATCATGGACAAGGATCGCCAAGCTTGCTGGGACTTGAGTGGTTCAATCCACTAGGCATCGAGGTGACTGGCATCAATCACGGAGCAACTCTGAATGGGAGGAGGCCTTGAAGTCTGAGTTTCCAGAGGTCTTCAGCAAAGATTGGGCAAGTATATGGGGACCCCTATCACTTTCAACCTAGATCCCAAGGTGCCCCAATTGCTTTAAAGCCCAGAAGGGTCCCATTTGCCTTAAAGGAAAAAATTGATGCACAATTAGATAAACTAATAGCTCAAGGAGTTTTAGAGCCCACTGACCACTCCAGGTGGAGACACCCATAGTCACACCAGTCAAGGCTGATGGGTCAGTAAGAATCTGTGGAGACTATAAGGACATTGAACCATGCTGCAGCAGAGCACATATCCAGTTCCAGTGGTGCATCATCTATTACATTCACTTGGCAGGGGTACAGTTTTGCCAAATTGATCTGGCCCAGGCATATCAACAACTAACAGTTGATGATGCCACTGCAGAGGCCCAAACCATTGTGACTCATAGAGGTGCCTTCAAATGTAAAAGGTTACAATTTGGAGTAAGTGGCACCAGGCATCTTTCAAAGCCTTATGGAAAGGATGCTCCAAGGACTGCCAAGGGTAGTGCCTTACTTTGATGATGTGTTAATCTCTGCTGAAAATGACACTCAGTTAAAAGAAAGACTCAGAGAAGTCCTTACCAGATTCAGGAAAGCGGGGTTAAAAGTCAAGGAAGAAAATGCACTTTTAAACTGACAAGGTTGAGTTCCTGGGCTACATGATTGACAAGCATGGCATCCACCCTACAGATGCCAAGGTTCAAGCAATCAAAGAAGCCCCTAGACCTAAATGCAAAACAGATTTGCAAGCCTTCCTTGGACTCATTAACTTTTATCACATGTTCCTACCTCAGAAGGCAACCATTGCAGAACCATTGCACAGATTACACAAAAGTCTGTTTGGGTCTGGGGAGGAAGGAACAATCAGCATTTAACAGTATTAAAAGACTAATCACGTCTGATGCTGTACTGATACAGTTCTCTGAGAATTTGCCTGTTGTACTGACTTGTGATGCATCCCCTTTGGAGTGGGGTTTTTTGAGCCACAGGCTTCCCAGTGGGAGAGAAGCCCCTATTGCATTTTACTGCACTTTGACCAAAGCAGAGAGGAATTACAGCCAATTGGACAAGGAAGCATTGGCAATTGTTGCAGCTAAGAAATTTCATGAATATTTGTATGGGAGAACATTTACCATTGTTACAGATCACAAACCTTTGTTAGGCATTGTGGCAGGAGATAAACTACACCTACTATCCTGTCACCAAGAATGCTGAGGTGGACTGAATTTCTTGCTGCTTATTCATACAAACTTATCCACAAGCCTGGCAAGGACATTGGACATGCTGATGCACTGAGTCATTGCCCACTTCCTTGCCACAACAAGGACTTTGAACCTGAAACACACACCTTTTCCTAGAAACTGTTGCCAAGCTTCCAGTACATGCTGCTGAAATTGCCAGAGAGACTGCCAAAGACACTTTATTGGCTCCTGTTATAGGCTGGATTAAGAAAGGTTGGCCTCTTCAAGATCTACCTCACCTGGCCCAACCTTTTAAGTCCAGGCAAACTGAATTATCTGTATTAAGAGGATGTATTTTGTGGGGTAACAGGGTGGTTATTCCTGCAAAACTACAAAGAGAGGTTTTGGAAATGTTACATGAGGGTCATCCTGGTATTGTAAGGATGAAGGGATTGGCCAGGAGTTATGTATGGTGGCCAGGTATTGACAAAATGGTTGAAAACTGGGTTGCATCTTGTCCCAACTGTCAGGTAGTCAGGCCTGCCCACCTCTCGCCCCCAAACAGGAATGGGAATGTCCTAGGGGCCCATGGTCTAGGATTCACATTGATTTTGCTGGCCCTACCAGAGGGCACACCTTCTTATTATAGTAGATGCATATTCCAAATGGCTAGAGGTAATCCCTATGGCATCCACCACAACTGATGCTGTCATCAAGCAGCTTAAAACTTTTGTAACCCACGGGTTACCTGATGTTCTTGTCTCTGACAATGGCCCTCAATTTACATCCAACCTTTTTGAATCCTATTTAGCACAACAGGGTATCAGACATGCCTTCACTGCCCTGGGCACCCTTCAGCTAACGGCGGGCTGAACGCATGGTATGTTTACCAAGGAGAAACAGCAACTGGGTCCTGGGGACATCACTGAGAAAGTTGAAAAACTTCTTAGTGTTCAGCACATCACTCCTAACCCATCTAATAACTTATCCCCAGCAGAGTTGTTGATGGGTAGGAAACTTAGGTCTTCCCTTGACCACCTTCATCCCACTTACGCACCCAACGCACCACTAGATTCCACTTCCAAAGTTCGCACATTCAGTGTGGGTGATTCTGTTTATGCTAAGAACCTTATGGGTGAACCTTTGTGGATTCCTGCTGAGATAACTCAAATCACAGGCCCTCATTCTTACAGGGTGCAAACAGAGGATGGACTCCTCTGGAGCAGGCACATTGATCAACTTAGATCCAGGTTTTCTCAGGAACATCACACTTGTTCCTCTCTAGTTCCCTCACCTGATGTCAATTTCTGGGGAAGGGGAGGAGCAGGAGGATAATCAGCAAGCAAGAATCCATCCCATGTGTAACAGCCATTACGACAGGAACCACCTCCAAAATGCCAAAATCCATCCTTAGAAGTGGAAGATTGTACATCACTACCTGACTTGGGTGCTGACATTGGGCTGGAGATGGGTTGGGAGGAGAGACCAGATTCTAACAATCAAACAGGGTCTTCTTTCACAGGAAGTCCAGTAGGGAAATGTCAGCAGACACATTTCCTCTCTCACTGGGTGAGAATGTTAAAACTTCTGAACCACGAAGGTCTCAACATACATGTAAGAGCCCCACCTATTTAAAAGAATACATTAGATAGGTTGGGGTTTGGTATGGACTGAACCTAGTGGGGAGGGGTTATGTATGTAGGTTTGAATGTCATTGGTTTAGTTTGAATTTTCTTGTAAAATGTCAAATATGATTGGTTTGAAAAGGAAAACCCTGCACTCTGATTTGGCTGGCACTGCTGCTGGCTATAAGTAGTAGCCGTAGCCCAGCCAAGACGGGTCCATTCAAGCTGTAGTCACTAATAAACTCTTCACTGAAGCTCTTCTGTCTGACTCTTCATGCAAACTTAAGAACTGCTACAATTATTATAACTATATTTTATATAGTTCATAATTTTAAATCTAAAAGGAAGCTTTTAAATTTTTAATTCATTGTTTAAGGGGTTAGGGAAGGGGTGGGTGATCAATTATGGGTCCACACGGTTCTTCCAGGCCAGCTTCTGGTCAGCGGGCGGAGGGATTGGGTGGGGGGGCCTCTGGGTCTGGTGGGGAGAGGCGGGCTTGACCATCCACAGGGTGATCGGTTATGGCGGGGGAGGGACAGGGGGCCATTATGTGATGGGAGCGCCGCTTCCATGTTTACGCAGTAGTGGCGCTGCCTGACCCCAGGTCGCTTCCGCCTCCCCTGGGGTCTTGGGAGATGGGTCCTGGGCTCAGGCTGTATATCTGAATACCAGGTCCTGCCAATAAGTCATCCTCCTGAGCTCATGGAGGAGGAGGCTGCGTGACCTGACATGCATTCTCGAAACCTGTTGGGCCCGAGGGGGTGTCCCTCTGTGTGATTTATGCCCCCAGGTTTCCATGTGCTGTTCCTGCCCCGCCCAGGAAGGGGCGGGTAGCCATAATTGTTAGAGACCTTGTTTCAAGGGAGGTCGCTGTCCCAGATAGGAGGGTGAGGCCCTCCTCGGAGATTGGGCCCTGGTGGTCGTTGGGTTTGCTGTTAACGTGATCTGTCCCCCAGCTGCGTGGGCGGCGCCCTGCCTGCTTGACATCCTGTCGAGGTATGTGGAGTCTCCTAGGCTCATAGTTCTGGGGACTTTAATCTGCCGTCACTGGGGGCGCCAGGTTTAGCTCAGGAGTTCATCCATGGCAGCCATGAACCTGACCCAGGTGATTCAAGGCCCACTCACGAGGTGGGAACACACTTGACCTGGTTTTGTCTCAGGGCAGTGGTGCAGTGATCTTGGGGAGGGTTCTCCATCTACCCTCCCTTTATCATGGACAGATCACTATCTCCCCGCGGCTGGTCTTTCAATTGGCTGTCCCCGCTGCTGGGATGAGGAGCCTATGATGGTTCCGCCCCAGACACCCAATGGACCCGGAGAGGTTTCAGATGGCACTGTTCTTGCCCGCCTCCTCGACACAGCTCGGCCGAGACGCTGACGGCCGCCTGTCAACAGGCGGCGCAGGCGGAGGCCGACGGGTTGTCCTCTTGGCGCCTCTTCCTGCTGTAGACCGATGGGCCCCTTGTTTTCCAGGAGCTCGGGATGAAACGCGGAGAAGATGCCTTGAGAGCAGATGGAGGGCCAGCCGCCCGAACCACCGTGTCCAGTTGCCAGCTATATCAGGACCTATCTGGAAGCGATCAGGGTGGTGGAAGCGTGCTTTTCTCCATTCTGATTGCATCCGCCAATGATCACCCTGCTGCCCTGTTTCGGTGACCCGCTCCTCCTTCAATTGAGGGGGGATGACCCTTTGCAGGGCAGGCAGAGGAATCTAGTTTACATCTGGCGGATAAGGTCGCTCGACTGCGGCCGCCTGGACTCTGATTGGCAGTGGTCTGATGATGGGGTGGCGATGAGTCTGGTGGATCCCATCTGGGTTGAGTTTGACCCGGTCTCCCTCAATGAGGTGGACAGGATCATGTGGAGGCTGTCTTCCACCACGTGTTTATTGGACCTGTGTCCCTCCTGGTTGGTGTATGCCTCCAGGAGATTACACGCGGCTGGCTCCAGGCAGTTGTCAACGCCTTGAGTGAGGGGGTCTTTCCTGCTGCCTTGAAAGAGGCGGTGGTAAGGCCCTCCTCAAGAAGCCTGCTTTGACCCGCCGTCGTTTTGAACAACTATCGTCCTGTCTCCAACCTTCGCTTTTAGTGAAGGTTGTTGAGAGCGGTGGTTCAGCAGCTTCCCTTGTTCCTGGAGGAAGCTGATTATTTAGACCCATATCAATCGGCTTCAGGGCCGACACAGCACGGAGACAGCATTGGTCGCACTGATGGATGATCTGGAGGGCTCGGGACAGGGTTTTCCTCTGTCCTAGTCCTGTTAGATCTCTCAGCGGCTTTTGATACCATCGACCATGGTATCCTTCTGCAGCGGCTTAGAGGATTGGGGTGGGGGGCACCGTTTTGCAGTGGTTCTCCTCCTTCCTCTCAGGCCGCCACAAGGTGTTGGCAGGGGCAGAGGTGGGCCCAGGCCCCTCACTTGTGGGGTGCCTCAGGGTCTGTCCTCTCTCCTGTTTAATATCTACATGAAACCGCTGGGTGAGATCATCTGAGGTTTTGGGGTGAGGTATCATCATGCTGATGATACCCAGCTGTATATCTCCACCCCAGACTAGATCAGTGATGCCCTCTCCGTGATGTCCGGTGCCTGGAGGCGGCACGGTCTGGATGTAGTAACAGGCTCCATCTCAACCCCACCAAGACTGAGTGGCTGTTCTTACCGGCATCTCGGTCTTTATTGG
Organism: Naja naja; assembly: GCA_009733165.1. Taxonomy (NCBI): domain Eukaryota; kingdom Metazoa; phylum Chordata; class Lepidosauria; order Squamata; family Elapidae; genus Naja; species Naja naja. The sequence continues at coordinate 211,515,356 of CM019149.1, forward strand.
ATGTACCATCTTTGGTCATGGGGGAGAGGTGTTGCCCCCTGTGGATAGGGGGAGAACCTGGGTGTCCTCCTGGATTCACAGCTCGGTTTGGAGGAGCATGTGAGAGCTGTGGCCAGGGGCTTTTGCCCAGGTTCAGCTGGTTTGCCAGCTTCACCCTTATTTGGACCGAGATGCCCTTCAATGGTTACTCATGCGCCACATTCCTCTAGAATCAACTACTGTAATGCTCTTACATGGGGCTACTTCTTCGGATGATCCGGAGGCTACAGCTGGTGCAGAATGCGCCGCGACAGGCTGTGATGGGGTATCCCGATACTCCCATGTTACACCCCTCCTGCGCTGCTTGCATTGGTTGCCGCCCGCCCGGTCACCTTCAAGGTGTTAGTAACAACTTATAAAGCCCTTAATGGCTTGGGTCCAGGGTACTTTGGGAACGCCTGCCAGCATCATTTTCCGATCGCCTCTTGTCTCTCATAGGAGGGGCCTCCTTGGGTGCCGGCGGCAGGCATTGTCGGCTGGCGGTTCCCAGGGCTAGGGTTTTCTCTGTGGGAGCTGCCTGCCCTTTGGAATCAGCTCCCCATGGATCTCCGTTTGGCCCTGACCTTCGCTCCTTCCTTCCGGGACCTGAAGACTTGGTTGTTCCAACAGGCCGCCTGGAATGACCCTGGGGGGGTCGAGGTTTTAAATTTTTAATTTTAACTGTATTCGGCTTGTTTATCTGTTTAATTCTTTTTATTGTAAATTTCCTCTGTTTAATGTTCGTCGCCCTGAGTCCTTAGGGAACAGGGCGGCATACAAGTCAAATAAATAAAATAAAATAAAATAAATGTTCTGTTGACTTAATTTTTTCTTTGATTATTGTGAACTGCCTAGAGCAGGTGTCTCAAACTCAATTTCATTGAGGGCTGGATCAGGGTTGTGTTTGACCTCAGGGGGGGTGGGTGGCCAGGTGGGTGTGGCCAGCTCAATGTCACTCATGGGGGGCCCAAGCAAGGCGAAAATGTTTTCACATTTTCACATTTGATTTGCCACGGCAGAGGGTTGCAGGAGGCTGTGGCAGCCAAAATAGAACTTGGGAGCCCATTTTCACTGGCAACACCGGGCTGGTCCTTTGCTGTTTCCAGGGCAGCCCCTCAGGCGAGATCTGTACCCTGCAGGCCAAATCTGGGCCCCGGCCTCGAGTTTGACACCCTGGCCTGGAACCACCTGGCATAGAATAAGTTATATAAATAAATAAATAAATGCCTTAACTATTTCTTTTATAATTATTGACCACCTAATTCCATGTGACATATAAATCTAAAAGTGGGGATATAACAGCTAACTCCCTTCTAAATCCTAGATATGGAGCCTGGTGGTAGAAGTGATATAAAGTAGAACAGAATATCTTTACAGCTTTAGAGTCTGTCTTTCACCTAATATTGATTTCCCTCTTTTCTCAAAATACTGGGTAAGGATTAGCCTTTCATTATCTTGTGCAATAGTTTCTGCCATAATTAAGCCATTGGGTTTGCTGTGTGTTTGTTGGAAGGGACAACCAGCAAATGGTCAAGTTCACCAGAATTTCAGCCTGTGGGTAGAGAATCTGCATTTGCACTTTAATCATCCGTCTACAACTCTGATGAATAAAGCTACAGCTTGCTTAGCATTTTTATGCATGAACCTGTATAGTGGGAATTACAGTTCTTGATTTCCTGAACTGAAGGTTCTTACAAACTGCAGAGTACTAAACATGCACATTCTATATTCTCAGCCATCATCAGAACTGAAAAACAGGACAACTGTAATGTAGCAGTTGCAGAGTTTTTAAAGATCACAGAGAAATGTGCATATTTATTATATATTTTTATAATGATTTTTTTTGCCAAGTTGGTTAATGGAATAGTTAAAAATAATATAATTAAACATAATTCAAATATATTAAAAGTAAAATATGGAAAAGAGCAAGAAAACCTAGCATCAAAATTGTTTGCAAAGGAGATTTGACGCTAAAGAAATTATAGATTTTTTCTCTTCAAGTTATTAGATCCAGAGGAAATACTTTTTTGTACTATTTTGCATATATATGCATATGTATGTATGTGGATGTATACACATATAAACACAGTCATACACATGTACACAGTCATACACATGTACACAGTCATATATTTTTTTAAATTCATATTTATATCCCGCCCTTCTCCGAGACTCAGGGCGGCTTACAATTTTTGGGATACAACCCAATGCGCCAGCAATAGCCTTCCTTTCATTGTATATGCCTGCTTATTACTAAGTGGCATTTTTACAAAGTCAGCTTATTGCCCCCAACAATCTTGGGTCCTCAGTTTACCTACCCGAGAGGATGGAAGGCTGAGTCTTGAGCCTGGGATTCGAGCCTGCAATAGTTACAGGCAGCTGGAACTAAGTGCTAGGCTATTATCAGTCTGCACCACCAAGGCCCTTATACATATACCTACATGTATATTATAACCCATTTTCATTAGAATAAGCTGCTGTACAGCCCCATTGCATGCACAGAAGTTTCTACAAACTACAGGAATTAACCAGGCTACAAGCAACATAAAAATACTTCATTCAGAAGAACCACATTGCCTTCTTGTTGGCAAGGAAAATTGTTTTATCTTTATGATGGAAACAAGTAATCAAAATTAAAATAAGCCTCTTTAGCTGTGTCTATTTAAGTCTCAATTCAGTTGCCAGTGTGCTGAATTTATGACTCTGCATCTTTTGAGCTAAGTGGTAATCTTCTTATCAATTAACAGATTAACTGCTAAATTGCTAAATAGAAAAATAATTCCTGTCTAAAATGCTAACTAACATTGTCAGCAGTTGACAATGATTTCATTGGTTCAAAATCAAGAGGACAGTGCAAACAATAATCTCCACTTTTAACTGACCAATAGGCTATACTTAAGTTGGTTACACAGTACTTAGTTATACTTAGCTAAACTCGGTTACACTTAGTTCACACTCCAAAAAGAAAGAACAAAAGAATCGCACTGAGTTTCTCATCACTTTAAAAACTCATGCTGATGATATACAGACTTTAGAATGACTGAATTTATTCAGAATATTAAAGATAGTTTGAATTAGAAATCTATTTGAAGAAATGGTGTGAAGTTTAAAAGCGACAAAGCTGAATGTTTGCCGAATGATTCCTCAGAAATAAGAACTAGTAATCTTGAAAAGCTCATTAAAGAACTTGCAATAAAAATTCTGCTTAGAACGGTGACCTAATTCTAGTGTGCTCGCACAGAAATAGACTAGCTTTTAGTCTAGTGAAGAGAAGGACCAGGGGAGACATGATAGCAGTCTTCCAATATTTGAGGGGCTGCCACAGAGAGGAAGGGTCAAGCTATTTTTTGCGCCTGTAGGCCAGACAAGGAATAATGGATGGAAACTGAACAAGGAGAGATTTAACCTGGAAATAAGGAGAAACTTTCTGGCAGTGAGAACAATCAACCAATGGAACAGCTTGCCCTCAGAAGTTGTGGGAGCACCATCACTTCAGACCTTCAAGAAGAGATTGGACTCCCCATCTGTCAAAAATGGTGTAGGGTCTCCCACTTGGGCAGGGGTTGGACTAGATGACCTATAAGGTCCCTTCCAACTTTGTTAATCTGTAATCTGTTATTTCCACCTGAGTACTTTTTCCTCTAAGTGCGCCAAACTCAGATGGAAAAGAAGAAATAACATCTTCTGTGAAGGTAAGTAAACTGATTATAATACTTAGTTGACTTTAATGCTTTCCTTCCATTGAAATACTAACTTGTGGCATATCCACTATTGTACCCAAATTTTGCATCTATTTATTCATGCTTGATTCTGAGTTATACTTCACCAACAATTTAGAAAAGCCCTGCAGGTTTAGGGTGAGGTTTTAAGGTACACCAATTGTTCTGTAAATCCCTCCCACTTCACAATTGGTCAAGTCTATAAGTATTCTTCCTTGTTTTTGCAATTTTTAATGCTGTCCTTCTTAGCTGAAGATATTGTAATTGGTTATCTGACTCTGGTCATTCCAAAGAGAAAGTCTCCAGTGGTTTTATCTGTGTCTTATTGATAATCAAATCTTGCAGTCTGTATGGATTTGTTACCTCTCACTAAGTGACTTTGTTTCTCAAGTGGCAACATTTGAGCTTTATCCATATTGATCCTACAACCTGAACCATGGTGCTATATGTGTTATGTTATCAATTCTAATTATTGTCCTTTGTCCAAGAAACTCTAAGTGCAACATAGACAGCCTATAATTTTGATTCATGTAGCTGAATCCTTAATTCAATTCCTGACATTTTAAAGATGTATCTTCTTTATCAGCATGTCCAGTGTCAATAAAAACAAGGAGGACAAGGGGGAGAACAGCATTGTTTTGCCTTCATTGTTGTAAGGAATTTTGTTTGCAAAGTTTTATTTTAATTTTATTGTAAACTGCCCAGGATTGTGATTTGTAATATCAGTATCTGTGTAAGTCTTTTAAACAAAAACAAACAAATGAATAAAGTAAGGTTGTGTTCAAACACTCTAAATCTTTTTGGTTCAGATTTCTGTTTAACTGTATTATCTTCAGTAATATATACCAAATTGTGCCATCATCTCATACAATGGGGAATATGACTTGATGACATAAACTCCTGGAGTTTGGCCATTTTGTTTCCTGAATGAGAAGTCTGGAAATTTCCAGATGTAAA